>QNTS01000200.1:337989-371202 GCA_003317085.1 Hucho hucho | reverse complement strand
ACTTGTGTCATGCACAAAGTAGATGTCCTAACCGACTTGCCAAAACTATAGTTTGTTAACAAGAAATTTGTGGAGTGGTTGAAAAACGAGTTTTAATGACTCCAACCTAAGTGTATGTAAACTTCCGACTTCAACTGTATATCAAAAGGCTAGACTAGTCTGAATGGGAATCCTTCTGGTTTAGGTAATGTTTATGCAGTCCAGTCACATATTATAGCACTGAATTATGACTTTTGAATTGGTGCTTTGGTAAGAAAGAACAACTCAGTGGGGCATTAAAGAAATGTAGCCCCAACACCATGCATCCCTTTGAGAGGGAAAAATGTACATTCAAAACCATACTTTTGGAAACTCCTCAGAGAATAGTCTGGCTTCAGATGAGTCTCATTTACAAGTTTAGACCACAATAAAAATCAAATTTGCTGCTTAACTTTCTGCGGCTACATTACCATTAGTTTTAAATGAATAGCAACTATAGCAAATTAATACTACATTTTGTATGGGAGCATGAAGAAGGCCGAACATAGGAGAAATCACAAATTCATTTTGTCACAAGGTTCTATTGATCACTCGGCAAGATGAAGAGAACACTTTTACCGGTCAAACGAAATGGACATGGGAACATTTCACACTTAATCAGCATTTAGCGATTCCGTTTCTTTCTGCATGTCTGTCTCCTATAGCCCAAGGCCTCAGCAGGATTGTTGTTGCTGGAGGGAACGAGCGGAGATGATTGATATCGCCGCAGAAGGCTTTTCCCTTGGTCTCCATTTGTCTTCTGCTCTTGTGAAAGGCATTGACGTCAGAGTGGTACCGCTAGTTCCGGCGATTAAGCGAATCGAGGCTATGAAATGCTCTTTCTATAGTGTGCTGGGCTAGCAATTTTCCTGTGAGCCATGAGTAATGATGAACACCCTGAAGACCGTTCCTCTGCTGACCTCTGGCCTGCCTGGTTCACACTGTTCACTCTGGCCATTTCACTCTGACGCGTTTTGTCACTCTGAAAACTGCATTGTCACATACAGGTAACTTCCAAAATAAAGGAAACACTTGAGTAAATGGGGGAATACAAAGTATATTGAAAGCAGTTGCTTCCACACAGGTGTGGTTCCTGAGATAATTAATAAATTAACATCCCATTATTTTGTCTACCATGGCTCGGTGACTTTGAAAAAGGGGTCTCAAAAGGAGCATAAGGGGTTTAAAGTGTGTGTGTGGAGTCACCAGATCGCAACCCAATTGAACACTTAAGGGAAATTCTGCAGCAGACATATGGTGAGCCATATGTTTGGAACATTGAATTGCAAAGAAATCACAGTACTGAATCGCAAATACATACAGAATCGTGAGAATTGCAATACATATCGTATCGGCACCCAAGTATGGTGATAATATCGTATCTGGCAATTCCCAGCCATCCTAATGACCATTTCAACAGCTCCAACAGATACCTCCCCTCTCTATGGATGTGTAGAAGTGCAGTTACCGTGTGTCCCTGGTAGTTCATTCTCCTTCTCCTGGTACACGGTGCAGGTGAAGGCGTAGCGCAGGGCGATAGCAGCGAAGAACATCTCGATGCAGGTGATGAAGTTCTGCCAGCCTGCTGCCACTGTGCCAGCCCCCACCTCCTGGCCATCGATAAACAGGGCGTTAGGGATGACACCACAGCGCTCCAGGATGGCCAGCACCATACCTAAACAACAAAAGACAACACCTTCAGTCTAATGTATCAATTACAATGTATTTAGTAGACTTTGAAACTGTTGATATTAAGTCAAGGTAAGTAAAGGGACCAACGCACCCTGCCAGAAGGACAGGAAGATGACCGATTTGATGGTGAGGAATTTGAGCACGGGTTCATAAGGCCTCAGCAGTTCACTGGTAGCGAAGAAGAAGAGGAAGAGAGCGTACAGGGCCAGGCTGACAGAGATGTTGTAGATGATGGTGATGTAGAGGTATCCTCCATTCACACTGCAGAGGGGAACAGGATCAATACAGACATGTTAGTGGGGATCTATGTACATTCACTTTCTGAATTTCCATCCAAATGTACATGTATTACTTAATACTCATATTGTAAACATCAATGTCTAATACTTTCATGTGAAATGTAAAAAGCAAAAACACACAATGAGTAGTGCGAGCATGCGAAGGGAAGTTGAATGGGTGAAATGGAATGGAATGAAAGGTTGTGCTCACTTAAAGTCTCCATCATGATATTTGCCAAAGGCCTGCAGGAGGATGGTGATGACGGCCATGATGGGTTTGACGACACAGAACTGAAGAGTGGCCTGCATGACATCAATACAGGATGGGACATGCATTGAACGCAGACACAAAACAAGGAACAATGCAGGTGACAACTACTTCATGCTGGTTATTGGGTTTGAAAGGTAGCCAACTGTACGTCTTCAAACACTGAGTAATCTATGAAATGAATGAACATTTTGTGTAAATTGTGTGTCTATCAATTTGCAATGTATGATATACTATGTTAAAAATCTTGAAAATATGCATGTATTGACATTATGCCAAAACAATGTAATGTTTTGGGGGCATGATATTGAGTTTCAAGGGTCAGTAGTTTTCCTTACTGGGGCTACCTGCAGACCTTTAAATGTGAAATGATATAGCAACTTTAGGACAGGCCGGTGCTTTTGGATTAGGAGGTCCCCCTCTTGAAACCCGGAGTAATCTCTAAAATGCAGTTATTGATCCCATTCCCTCCAACTTGTCGTCTCACAGAGCCAGAGCAGATATATTTTTATCCCTTTCAACTCTGCTACCAGAGGGAAGAGAACAGCAAGGTTGTGCTTTAAAACCAGCCCTCAGAGGAGTCCAGCCAGAACATGCCGAGTGTTTATCAGCTCCCTTTTCTGGACGTCTATTCACTGCTCTGAGGACATACCTTTCAGATCCAATTGCCATCAGGGTAAGACTCAGAGCACAGACTGCATCCCCAAGACAATATGGGGACGGTCTCAAGCTGACAGCTCATGTTATTTCTCTGTGCTTATTACAAAAGCTGCTTTCACCTGTTCTCAGATTGCTTTCATTTTCTTTTTTAACCAGTCAACCTTATCCTCTAAAAAGTGGACAGACAATTATAATGGCTGTCATTTCGCAAGAGGAGTGATCTTGATAAAAAAAAAGTTAAACGGGTGGCATTAAAATAACAAAATCAAAATTTCCTATTTCTATATTTTCAGAGGGCTTTCATCACCCAAGCAGGGAGAGAGATGGAAACTCACCTGTTTACAGAATCTTAAAAAGCCAATAGAGTAGCTTATTCCACCTAAGCAGCAGGTACCATACATACAGCTCGACCTGGGAATGATAGAAAATGTGTGGTCACAAATGTATGCTTTGAATGTGTACCAGATTTAAAGACATCATTCTAGTGTCCAAATTACAAGACTGCATTATCCTTGAAGTCAGACTACCTTAAAACAAGATCAAGACGTTAATTCAAGGAAATTACAGCCGGACCCTGGGTGACTACAAGACTTGTAATACAAACTGAAAATCCCCAACATTCTGGGTGGGTTTTTTGAAAGCTACTTGCATAGCGTGTAGTATGAGACCATGGTATGGGGGATGGGACTGGGAGCACTCACTCAATGGACTTCCCTCGGATCTCGGACATGATGGCACTCTCTCCCCCGAGGTACTCAAAGGACAGGCTTAGGAAGTTGTAAATCACAAATGCTGTCATGGAGAGAAGGGACAAAGTCACTCACATACATTCCTGTGCATTATGATGGAATGTTGTTTACAACACTGATACTAGGTTTTGCAAGTGGGGTCATTTTCAAAAACAACAATTCAACGTCACGGGTCAGTCCGTTTGAAGATGGAATCCGTAGCAGGGGGAAACCACTGGCCGCCCCACCACCACGGTTATTGTTTGTGTTGCTGAGCTGAGGAGCGTCGTGTAGCATGGTAAAACATTTTTGCAGTAGATATTGTGCTCTACCGTGCGTGCAATGATGTTGTAATATCACAAACGGGTGTGGCTGTTTCACCATTAACTCTTTACACTCGTGGGAATTAGCGTACATGGATAGGGCTACATTTCTTTCAGAAGAAATATGAAATGCATAACCATGGTAGCAATTGAAAGGGAACAGTTTAGAGATTAAGGGGAAATTATTACACCAAAAGGTGAGGGCACAACAGTTCACCTGACAACACTGAATCCAAAACATTACACTGTTGATTTTATGTGCATTTTACATTTACTGTACTTTTCACCACATCTGTTGATTACGAAATCTGAAAATACTCTTGATACACTCAGTAACATGATGAGAATATTCCTGGAAAATGTGGGGTAGGCGCAACATAAGAAAAGAAAAGGGTTTGAGTGAGAGGTCCAAGTGGCTACACACCTCTCCAAAGTGTGCACAAGTAATTTCAATGCACTTTTATGACTCAAAGAAGAGTCTTCCACTGTAAGGTGCTTTTCGCTCTCCTAGCTGTTCCGTTGAGGAATTAGAGCAAGCATACTTTGAGTTGTTTTGTTTGGAACACAACCCTGCCATCACTCAATTACTGTTGTCGTTTACACAATCCAAAAACAGACCATTAAAAATCCCAATCTGGGTCAGGTGGGCATCATTTGAAAGCCTGTTCTATTGCCAACATGACTAGCTAAGTTATAATATACGATCTTACAGTTTCAGGCTTTCACAATGCAATACAGGGAAACAGATCCGCATTTTGGTGCACATAGAAAGGAGTCATGACTGCATTCAGGTGCGTGTGCCACAGGAGAGTTCTTCACAGTAGACAAACATAGGCTCATTCTGTTCACAATAACCCTGGGTATGTCATCATGTGACTGTACATCAAACATAGTGATCATAAACGTTGACGCTGTATATGACATGAGTTTTATGATATGGAAATGTGAAATGCACATTTGGACTCACGGGTGTTTGGCTTGCTTGTACGACATCAAAGCGGTATTTATTATAATCCTCAACCTCATCTTTCAAAATACATAGAGTTCTCTTAATTTACAGCACTTCCCTCACTCAGACAACAAAACATTGCTAAAGTCGTCCAATTAGGGGGAGGGATGGGAGTGACATTTTGTCACGCGCGGTGCTCAAGTTCAGCACGGATGTCAGTCAAAACCCATACAGCACTGAAGTGCATGTATAGCATGTTACTGTACAGCCAATGCCTTCCAATTTAGCCGTTTATTGGTGCCCAAATCTGCCATTTCAACCCGTATACGGGTACGAGTGTAAAGGGCTACCATTTCCAGCTAATCTCAGTAAATATTCATGTTCTGTCTATATAAATCATTCATGATAAACATGGATTTTAAAAGATAATTTGTCAATCTGTGAGCATACTGTGCTGCAGGTAATATTGTGGGCCAGATTGTGATGATAGCACTGTAGAGATCTTACGTCCTAATTTAGAAGCTGTGGAAACTGAAATTATACTTTTGTGAGAGGGTTTCACTTTACAATAATCATATTCTTCACCAATCAATGTTTTCTCCCCACCGCTAAGAGGCTTAGGATGGTTCTCTGTCCTCCAAATCCTTCCTAAGCCTTGGTTGCTATTTCAGGAGGGGTTTAAAAAAGCGAATGCAGGTTACACTCTCAAGTATCAGGGGCACAGAGTTCCACACAGTGCTTTAGCCCTGGCCATGCTGACTCAATGCAATGCAACAGTTAACCTGCTTTCAGATGCTGTTTTTAAAGAGCAATCTCCACCACCAATCATTAACTTGTCTCAAACACTAAATTAATCTGGTCAATAATGCACGTGAAATACTAATAGTCTTGTCCATATATCAAATTACACTTACACAATTCTGCATGTGATTCACCTCTGCCATTGTTAAAGTACTACAATCTTTTCTTATTGCTTCGGTACATAATGACTATTAAATAAAGGCTTTTCAGAGTAAAATTCATGAGACATGAATAATTCAATGTGAAGAATAGCTGAGAAAGATGAACATTTCCATTATGTTTGAATTAAAAACAACTCTTAACTAGTTTCGTTTGGATTAGAATGATCTCAACTAAAGTACATCCCTTTTCCACCTTTTGCAAAGAATAGAATACAAAAACCACTAAGCCTAAGACGAAAAAAAGACAGGTCTGAAAGTCTACACGCCCTGGAAACAGAACACCATGAACAATAGGGCCTCTCTGCCCATAGGGAATCACTGACAGGTGAGGAAAAACAGGTTGGGCCAGTCCGTTTTAGCTTCAATCCTCATAGCCATCAAATGTTTTTTCAGAACTCATAATAGGTCTACCGACAGTCTAAATGTAATTACTGGCCAGACAGAACCCGCCCGGTGTCGGACTACTGCCGCCTGTACAGGTGCTTATAGAGTAAACCGCTGTCAGGGCGCTGGCTGAGATATGAGGCAACAGTGAAGGGGAGAAGGGTGGGGTGGTTTGTTTACCGTACCTTCATAACAGTCTCGGACGGAGTCAAAGTAAACATAGTACTGGTCGTTGCTGATGAAGAGCAGGCTGAGCCAGGAGTCGAACGCATAAATTGGCACGATGAAAAGAATGCGAATGATGTAGCGCTGCTCGTTAGGGACTGTGTAGGACCTCAGGTGTGTGTAGATCTGGAAAAGGAACACAGAAACAAAACAAAAATAGTTATTAAAAAAACAAGAGCACTGACTAGGCATAAATGCATTGAGGTGTTCAAATCCCAGGTTCAGCCCCTAGACCAACCATTATGAATAATTGAGCTAAACCTGACGAGCGGTATTAGGGGCCAGTGCTTCAAAGAGATGGATTCTTATGAATAAACGGCACTTCCTTGGAACCCTCTCAAGACACGATTTGGCTATCACACAGGGCCCAACAGGCTTTAGAAGGACAGCATTACAGCATTGACTAAAATATATTTAAAAAAAGGACAGTGTCTGTAGATTTGGGGTCGAGAGGTAAGAAAAAGATAAAGGAGGGTAAAAATGAAAACCCAGAAAGATAACACTGCATAATTGGGGTAACAAGGTGAGCGGAATGAATTTCTGCTGATCAAGACAAAAGCTTGACTGAAAAGTGAATGTCTGTGTTATAGGATGAACTCTGCTAGAGATGTGTTGCAGGGACATTTTTACACTTGGGAGGGAGAACAGAAAGAAGTAGAGGGGTGCACTGCTTCAAAACTTGTGTCTCAGACTGTTGAATTTGATTGAACTCTTCAATTTCACTGAATCATTTTAAAACATAATACAGAATGTGAATGCTAAACGGTGTGGCATGATTCCCTATTCTAGGAACCAACATTTTTCAGAATTGGAGTCCATGGGGTGAAGGAAAGTTCAGAGCATCCACTGCATAATTAAGTTTGTGAAGCACATATTCAACTACATATTTTCAAGGGCAAATGCCAAAGGAAACTAAAAGCTCATAATCTAGTGATCCATCGTATACAGTACACCAGCAATGGTCAGAGTTGAGTATTGCAGTTTGATCCATTTCAAGTGGTGCACCCTGGCATTTCTTGACTTCAGGTCCACACAGACTCATGCAACATGATTAAATGGCCATTAGAGGTGGCACATTAGAGGCTGGCCAGTGCCAGGGCGTGATGCATGTGGCTCTATTGAGAAGTGAAGTAGGCTGCAGACTGATGTCCTCCATTTCCCCTGAATGGCTGGTGGAAAGACTGCGGTCCTCCAGGCTCCATAATGCTGAGCTGACATGTAGACAGACAGAGCTGTGCCCTGGGTAATGACTCTACTCTAGCCTGACTCAGACTCAATACCCTTCTGCCTTAGTTGAGCAGTAGCCCAAGTCCATCCCCCAGCTAATTTCAGTTGGTCTGTGAAAGGCGTATAACTCTACCTCATAACACTCCCCAGCCCGCCCCTGGCACTGACAGCTGTGACACACCAAATGTCCATGTTGGAATGAGAAAGTGTGTGGAGTGTTTCGCGTTTATACCAAGCAGTGTCCGTCAGAAAGTGAGAGGGGCGCGCACTGAGCACGACAGTTCTATACAGAACACCCTGACAGAATGAGAAGACCACACATCACACTGACTATAGTGTGATGTTATGACCCTCCTCTCTCCATGACAAGCTGCCCCGGGAAGTGGGAGGTCTGAACAGTGTAGTGTGTCAGAGAACATCAGTAACACTCCATAGCACTGTAACACCTGGTGCTTTGGACCACAGTGAGCAGACTAGGACATCTAAGGTCAGCATCGACCAGCATACAGTGTTAGTATGCAGATTGGGAGAGGAGGAGAACTCTCCAGAGACAGTCTTATGGAGGAAAATCTGATGATACACCAGAATACTAAATAAAACCAATCCTGTCGGGAAGGCTGTTTTTAATCTCCCTGCATGCTTGCCTCATGCAACTATCTCACGGGCCACATATGTTAATGTCTGGCCTGCTTCGATGGGGAATGGATGGGAAAACAAACTCCTCCAGAACTAAACAGATGGACGGATCAGGAGACTCCATGGAATGCCAAATTGACAATTTTTTTAGCGTGTTGTGAAAAAAACTAATCTAATTAAAAAATGGTATAACTCCTTTTATAAACAATTTCATTTTATAAGACATGTTAAATCTAGTAAAAAAGGGTATGCTTGCTATACCAGAGGGCTGCCTACTTCTGCTTGATGTATTTTCAGTAGTAAAGTATGAGCTGATAATAATAATGTGAAACGTATCAGAAATGTTGCAACCAGCGTATAGAAAAGGTCAGCACATGAACCCTTTGGACAATAACACCATCATATTACTATCTAGAAATATCATGATCATCTAAATCTCCAACCAGAGCCAACACAGTGGGACTCCCTGGGGGCTTCCTGTCTATACAGCCGCTAAAGGTTGGATGGACCCATTCTCAGCAGCACTCAGGTTTATCGGTTCATCAGCACAATATGAGAAGAGACGCCTCGCTCCCCAATGCTGAGCAGCATAAAACACATGGGTCCTCCGCTGATTGCCCTTCGCAAAACGTGATCCTCTCCTTTTATTACGACGCTGGAAATGTGACCTCGACAACACCTGCACATCTCTGCTGATAATGCATGCCATTCAAATGTACACCCTCTCTGGAGTTGATGAAACCGCAGTCTGATGATAAGTATCACCATCGTCTCTACTGAAGGATTACAGCAAGAGACAGAGTAAATAGCAATAACTGAAGAAAAAACACCCTTCAGTAAGCCTATACTGAAATGTGAATATAACCATGGTTAGGCCTTATTATACTTGGCTAAAGTTATATAATTGCTCTGCCCAACCATTTGATCGATGACGGCTCTGTTTGCATAGGGTTGTTATCAGTTGTAGTCACGGTCAACGGAAGTGCCCCGTAAACAGCAACACTAATGGATCACCTAGTAACAATTAAGAAACAATGACACACTATGTACAAACCGTCACTTTACAGAAAGGAGCCAATTAACTTTCACACTCAGTCGTGCCTCTCAATGATGGAGACAGTGAGGAAAAAGTAGGTCTGGTCAACACCTGATACTCGATCAAATGTAGAAGTGAAAAACACAAAACAAAATGTATTGTCTGGCTGGAGTCTTTGCCCTCTGGTAAGGGTGTAGACAACCCACAACACCTTCCTAGCTCCCATTACATATTTGCATTTGTTTGCCTAGAAGCTGAGTGATACTGACAACGCCTGGAGCCATGCTTTTTACTTTTTGTTTTCTAGATTCACATCAAAACGAATACAGAGGCAGACAACTGATATAATGTAACCTACCTGATGGCAAGTGAGGAGCAGCGCTGACCAGACGAAGATCCCCGACAGAGCTTGAGCTGCGGTCGTATTCAAGAAGATATCATGTGCCACAATAGTCCCATTCCCCGTTTGAATTATTGTCATGTTGGATATGTCTGATTTGTTAAGAATTGGAGATGCGAAACGTACGAGAGACTCATTTTGGGGGACGTCCGAGTCCATCGCCATCTCCTCTGCTGAGCTGTTCATCTGAAACAGTAAAAAAGTGTTGTTTGGGTAAATGAGGAAGCTTTAGGCCAGGGATCGTCAACTAGATTCAGCCGCGGGCCGATTTCTTCTTGAGTGGATAGTCAGCGGGCCGGAACATAATGACAAATAATTTGTAGACTTCAAATTGACCGCAAGAAGCCCAAACAGTTACAATATTTGACTAAAACATAAATCATTTCAAACCTTGCTAACATTTGAAAATGATCACATATATCACTTGGAGCTGATTTGCGGGGTGTTTTTAGTCTTATGTCCCAAAAAATCCTCTCCTTTTCCACATTTTGTTACATTACAGCCGTACTCTAAAACGGTATGTTTGCAAATGTATTAAAAATGAAAAACTGAAATACCTTATGTGAGTATTCAGACCCTTTCCTATGAGGCTAGAAATTGAACTCAGGTGCATCCTCATTCCATTGATCCTTGAAATGTTTCTACAACTTGATTGGAGTGCACCTGTGGTAAATTCAATTGATTGGACATGATTTGGAAAAGGCACACACCTGTTTATTTAAGGTCCCACAGTTGACAGTGCATGTCAGAGCAAAAACCAGCCATGAGGTCGAAGGAATTGTCCGTAGAGTGCCGAGACAGGATTGTGTTGAGGCAAACATCTGGGGAAGGGTACCAAAATATTTCTGTAGCATTGAAGGTCCCTAAGAACACAGTGGCCTCCATCATTCTTAAATAGAAGAGCTAGCCGCCGGCCAAACTGAGCAAGCGGCGGAGAAAGGCCTTGGTCACTCTGACAGAGCTCCAGTGTTCCTCTGTGGAGATGGGAGAACCTTACAGAAGGACAACCATCTCTGCAGCACTCCACCAATCAGGCCTTTATGGTAGAGTGGCCAGATGGAAGGCACTCCTCAGTAAAAGGCACATGACAGCCCGCTTGGAGTTTGCCAAAAGGCACCTAAAGACTCTCAGACCATGAGAAACAAGATTCTCTGGTTTGATGTAACTAAGATTGAACTCTTTGGCCTGAATGCCAAGCATCATGTCTGGAGGAAACCTGGCACCAATCCTATGGTGAAGCACGTGGTGGCAGCATCATACTGTGGGGATGTTTTTCAGCGGCAAGGACTGGGAGACTAGTCAGGATCGAGGCAAAGATGAACGGAACAAAGTACAGAGAGATCCTTGATGAAAACCTGCTCCAGAGCGCTCAGGACCTCAGACTGGGGCGAAGGTTTACCTTCCAACAGGACAACAACCCTAAGTACACAGCCAAGACAACGCAGGAGTGGCTTCGGGACAAGTCTCTGATAGTCCTTGAGTGGCCCAGCCAGTGCCCGGACTTGAACCCGATCTAACATCTCTGGAGAGACCTGAAAATAGCTGTGCAGCGACACTCCCCATCCAACCTGACAGAGCTTGAGAGGATCTTCAGAGAAGAATGGGAGAAACTCCCCAAATACAGGGGTGCTAAGCTTGTAGTGTCATACCCAAGAAGCTTTGAAGCTGTGATTGCTGCAAAATTGCTTAAACAAAGTACTGAGAAAACGGTCTGAATAATTATGTAAATGTGATTTCTAATGCTTTGTCATTATGGGCTATTGTGTGCAAATTGATGAAGAGAATAAGGCTGTAACATAGAATAAGGCTGTAACATAAAATAATGTGGAAAAAGTCAAGGAGTCTGAATACTTTCCGAATGTACTGTATGCATATATTTATATATATTACGAGTCAAAGGTTTGGACACACCAACTCATTCAAGGGTTTCTCTTTATTTTTACTATTTTCTACATTGTAGAATAATAGTGAAGACAATAAAACTATGAAATAACATATGGAATCATGTAGTAACCAAAAAAAAGTGTTAAACAAATAAAGATATATTTTAGATTCTTCAAAGAGCCACCCTTTGCCTTTGACAGCTTTGCACACACTTGGCAGTCTCTCAAACAGCTTCACCTGGATTGCTTTTCCAACAGTCTTGAACGAGTTCCCACATATGCTGAGCACTGTTGGCTGCTTTTCATTCACACTGCGGTCCAACTCATCCCAAACCATCTCAAATGGGTTGAGGTTGGGTGATTGCGGAGGCCAGGTCATCTGATGCAGCACTCCATCACTGTCCTTCTTGGTCAAATAGCCCTTACACAGCCTGGAGATGTGTTGGGTCATTGTCCTGTTGAAAAACAAATGATAGTCCCACTAAGCCAAAACCAGATGGGATGGCGTACCACTGCAGAATGCTGTGGTAGCCATGCTGGTTAAGTGCGCCTTAAATTCTAAATAAATCACAGACAGTGTCACCAGCAAAGCACCCTCACACCACCTCCTCCATGCTTCACGGTGGGAACCACACATGTGGAAATCCTCCGTTCACCTACTCTGCGTCTCACAAAGACACGGCAGTTGGAACCAAAAATGTCAATCTTGGACTCATCAGACCAAAGGACAGATTTCCAACGGTCTAATGTCCATTGCTCATGTTACTTGGCCAAGCAAGTCTTTTCTTCTTATTGGTGTCCTTTCTTTGCAGGAATTCGACCACAGAGTCCTGATTCACGCAGCCTATTCTGAACAGTTGATGTTAAGATGTGTCTGTTGCTTGAACTCTGGGAAGCATTTATTTGGGCTGCAATTTCTGAGGCTGGTAACTAATGAACGTATTCTCTGCAGCAGAGGTAACTCTGGGTCTTCCTTTCCTGTGGCGGTCCTCATGAGAGCCAGTTTCATCATAGCGCTTTATGGTTTTTGCGAAAGCACTTGAAGAAAGTTTGACATTTTCCAGATTGACTGACCTTCATGTCTTAAAGTAATGATGGACTGTCGTTTCTCTTTGCTTATTTGAGCTGTTCTTGCCATAATATGGACTTGGTATTTTACCAAATAGGGCCATCTTCTGTATACCACCCCTACCTTGTCACAACACAACTGATCAATAAAATTTGATTTGATTTGATTGGCTCAAACGCATTAAGGAAAGAAATTCCACATATTAACCTTTAACAAGGCACACCTATTAATTGAAAGGCATTCCAGGTGACTACCTCATGAAGCTGGTTGAAACAATGCCAAGAGTTTGCAAAGTTGTCATCAAGGCAAAGGGTGGCTACTTTGAAGAATCTAAACATATTTTGATTTGTTTAACACTTTTTTTTGGTTACTACATGATTCCATATGTGTTATTTCATAGTTAATGTTCATAGTTAATGTTCCATACACACAAAAAGCTTATTTCTCCAAAATTGTGTGCACATTTCTATACATCCCTGTTAGTGAGCATTTCTCCTTTGCCAAGATAATCCATCAACCTGACAGGTGTGGCATATCAAGAAGATGATTCAACAGCAAGATCATTACACAGGTGCACCTTGTGCTGGGGACAATAAAAAGCCACAAATGTAGTTGTCACACAAAACAAAGCCACAGATGTCTCAAGTTGAGGGAGCTTGCAGTTGGCATGCTGACTGCAGAAATGTCCACTAGAGCTGTTGCCAGAGAATGTAGTTAATTTCTCTACCATAAGCCAACTCCAACATTGTTTTAGAGAATTTGGCCTCAAAAACGCAGAACACGTGTAACCACGTCAGCCCACAACCTCCGCATCCGCCTTCTTCACCTGTGGAATTGTCAGGACAGCTGATGAAATTGTGGGTTTACATAACTGAAGAATTGATGCACAAACTGTCAGAAACCGTCTCAGGGAAGCTCACCTGCATGCTCGTCGTCCTCACCGGGGTCTTGACCTGACTGCAGTTGGCAAATGCTCATGTCGCAAAGATCTGTACACAATTCCTAGAAGCTGAAAATGTCCCCAGTTCTTCTATTGCCTGCATACTCAGACATTTCACCCATTTAGCATGTTTGGGATGCTCTGAATGGATGTGCACGACAGCGTGTTCCAGTTCCCGCCAATATCCAGCAACTTCGCACAGCCATTGAAGACGAGTGGGACAACATTCCACAGGCCACAATCAACTCTATGCAAAGGAGATGTGTCACACTGCATGGTTCTGATCCATTCCCCTATCATTCTTTAAAGGTATCTGTGACCAATAGATTAGGGCCTAATGAATTTATTTCAACTGACTGATTTACTTTTATAAACTGAAATTGTTGCATGTTGCATTTATATTATTGTTCAGTGTAGACTGATAGATCTCAGAAAACGTGGGGGGCCAAATAAATAATTTGGCCAGCGTGGCCGCCAGTTGGGGAACCCTTCTCTAGGCTCAGTTGTGGAAAAAGTATGTGATTATCATTCTTGAGTAAAAGTAAATATACCTCAATAGAAAATGACTCAAGTAAAAGTCACCCAGTAAAATACTACTTGAGTAAAAGTCTAAAAGTATAAATCATTTCAAATTCCTTCTATTAAGCAAACCAGAAGGCACCCTCAAAAAACACTACTTAAATTGTACTTTAAAAGTATTTTTACACCACTGTCTAGGCTACATACATATAACATTTGCATGACTGAATCAGGGCTGCTGGTTTATGAAAAAAAGCAGGTTATATGAGCTGTGAACTTCTTAATAACAAAACAAAAACTATAAGATCACAACTACAGTATAAAATTCCATAAAAACACTAGCAGATCATCTCCATGTGATTTTAATTTGGGAACTCTGTTCCAAAATATCCACACGAATAATAGAGAGATATTTGACCGTATACAAACGTGGGTAAGGGTTGAAATGATTATGTTTTAGTCTTCTTGCGGTCAATTTGCTATCTACAAATTATTTGTAATTATGTTCCGGTGTTCTGGCAGAGGAGAGATTTTCGGCCCATGACGACCCGCTATAGAAACAAATCGTCCCGCGGCTGAATCTACAGTAGTTGATGATCCCTTTGATAGGCCTATGTGAATTATCAAGAACAAAACAGCTTTAATAATCGGTCTGAGAAACCTGTTGCATGGGCAAGTCATAGCCTACACACATTTTGTCCAAACAAATATATGTAGGCTACATAGGTAAAATACTGAGGCTTACCTTAGCTGTCTGTAGACTCGATGGCCTTGACCTAACGTTACTGGTATATCCACATTGAGCGAAATAGACTTCAAATGGAACGGGCAGGTGAAAATCGTGCCCTTTCTCCGAAATACATTTTGACTGGAACAATTAATAGAAATAAAGACGATTTAGCTGATGTTATCGAATACCATTACCAGTGAGCTTGCTATGAGAAATGGATTCCTTTCAAAAGGTACGAACGAAGGATTCAATACTTCCTTGTTGTGAAGACAGGTGTAATGCGAGTTCGAAGTCCACAGAGCCGGTGACTCAGTGTAGGTTACTCGAATAAAGGAGGATGTAGGCCTATGTTTTAATTAATGTTCTAATAAAAGCGACACAGATAACACCGACAATAGTCCTCTCTGGACTATTGCCCCTTCATAATAAACTGCAACATCAGGGATTTATTCCTTGCTCTGTTTCTGTTTCAAAACGTTTAGTCGCAACAGAAACCGTTTAAACCAAAGGAAAAGGTTTCACGAAAACGAGTTTCAATTGGACAAATTCAGATAGGTTCCTCCCAGTTTCATTCCGTTCGCTCCCGTTTGGTTCTTAAACGGTTTCCGTTGCCAGACTAATGAATACACCCCAGGTAAACATGCAGGTGGAACATGGACGTAGAAGTGGTCATCGTCATGTGACATAACCATAGGCCTAGTGGCATATACACGCTTTGCATGTCCATCTAGTCGTGTGTGTGTGTGTGTAATAAAGTGAGAACTATGTGGTTACACGTGGTCTGTGGTTGTGAGGCCAGTTAGATATACTGCCAAATTCTCTTGGATTTTTTTTTATTTCAGCTCATGAAACATGGTACAAACACTTTACACTGAACAAAAATATATAAACGCAACAGGCCACTTTAAAATGTGCACACAACACAATGCAACAGGTGTCTCAAGTTGAGGGAGTGTGCAATTGGCATGTTGACAGCAGGAATGTCCACCAGAGATGTTGCCAGAGAATTGAATGTTAATTTCTCTACTATAAGCTGCCTCCAACATCATTTTAGAGAATTTGGCAGTACGTCCAACCGGGCTCACAACCGCAGACCACGTGTAACCACGCCAGCCCAGGACCTTCACATTCGGCTTCTTCACCTGCAGGATCATCTGAGGTGAGGCGGGGGAGTTGCTGAGGACTATTTCTGTCTGTAATAAAGCCTTTTTGTGGGGAAAAACTGATTTTGATTGGCTGGACCTGGCTCCCCAGTGGGCCTATGCCCTCCCAGGCACATGCCCAGTCATGTGAAATCCATAGATTAGGGCCTAATGAATTTCTTTCAATTGACTGATTTCCTTCTATGAACTGTAACTCAGTAAAATCTTTGAAATTGTTGAATGTTGTGTTTATATTTTTTTATCTATTATGTGCATAGTGTTTATTCTAGTGTTGCATTAGCCTTCACTGTAGAATCAAGTCCAGTGTGAACTCCTTACAGCTAGGGTGTGTTCACACAGTCAGCCCAATTCTGATCTTTGCAACAATTATTGATATTTTGCCAATTGGGCAAAAGATCAGAATTGGAGACATCAGTGTAAATGAGCCTCCCGAGTGGAACAGGGGTCTAAGGCACTGCATCTCAGTGCAAGAGGCAACACTACAGTCCCTGGTTCGAATCCAGGCTGTATCACATCCGGCCGTGATTGGGAGTCCCATAGGGTGGTGCACAATTGGCCCAGCGTAGCCCGGGTTTGGCTGTCATTGTGAATAAGAATTTGTTCTAACTGACTTCCCTAGTTAAATAAAGATTAAATAAAAAACACTTCTTTTTTTTACAGTGCCTTTGGAAAGTATTCAGACCCCTTGACTTTTTCCACATTTTGTTAGGTTACTTATTCTAAAATGAATTAAATAAAAAAAATCCTCAGCATTCTACACACAATACCCCATGACAAATCGAAAACAGTTTAGACATTTTAGCAAATGTATTAAAAATAAACAGAAATACCTTATTTACATACATTTGAAGTCGGAAGTTTGGCCCATTCCTCCTGACAGTGCTGGTGTAACTGAGTCAGGTTTGTAGGCCTCCTTGCCCGCACACGCTTTTTCAGTTCTGCCCACAAATGTTCTATGGGATTGAGGTCAGGGCTTTGTGATGGCCACTCCAATACCTTGACTTTGTTGTCCTTAAGCCATTTTGCCACAACTTTGGAAGTATGCCTGGGGTCATTTTCCATTTGGAAGACCCATTTGCGACCAAGCTTTAACTTCCTGACTGATGTCTTGAGATGTTGCTTCAATATATCCACATAATTTCCCTTCCTCATGATGCCATCTATTTTGTGAAGTGCACCAGTCCCTCCTGCAGCAATGCACCCCCACAACATGATGCTGCCACCCCCGTGCTTCACGGTTGGGATGGTGTTCTTCAGCTTGAAGCCTCCCCCTTTTTCCTCCAAACATAATGATGGTCATTATGGCCAAACAGTTCTATTTTTGTTTCATCAGACCAGAGGACATTTATCCAAAAAGTATGATCTTTGTCTCCATGTGAAGTTGGAAACCATAGTCTGGCTTTTTTATGGCGGTTTTGGAGCAGTGGCTTCTTCCTTGCTGAGCGGCCTTTCAGGTTATGTCGATATAGGACTCGTTTTACTGTGGATATAGATACTTTGGTACCAGTTTCCTCCAGCATCTTCACAAGGTCCTTTGCTGTTGTTCTGGGATTGATTTGCACTTTTCACACCAAAGTACGTTCATCTCTAGGAGACAGAAAGCGTCTCCTTCCTGAGCAGCATGACGGCTGCGGGGACCCATGCTTATATTTGCGTACTATTGTTTGTACAGATGAACGTGGTACCTTCAGGCATTTGGAAATTTCTCCCATAGGTGAACCAGACTTGTGGAGGTATACAATTTATTTTCTGAGGTCTTGGCTGATTTCTTTTGATTTTCCCATGATGTCAAGCAAAGAGGCACTGAGTTTGAAGGTAGGCCATGAAGGTAGGCCTTGTTTCTGGCCATTTTGAGCCTGTAATCAAACCTACAAATGCTGATGCTCCAGATACTCAACTAGTCTAAAGAAGGTCAGTTTTATTGCTTCTTTGATTAGCACAACAGTTTTCAGCTGTGCTAACATAATTGCAAAACTGTTTTCTAATGATCAATTATCCTTTTAAAATGATAAACTTGGATTAGCTAACACAATGTGCCATTGGAACAGAGTGATGGTTGCTGATAATGGGCCTCTGTATGCCTATGTAGATGTTTCATAAAAAACCTGCCGTTTCCAGCTACAATAGTAATTTTCAACATTAACAATGTCTACATTGTATTTCATGTTATTTTCTAAGTGACCCCAAACTTTTATATCATAGCAATCAATGAAATGCTATTTTGTATGTGAATTTCATGGGAATGAGATGCATTTGCTCCTTTATCTATATTTGTGTTAGTTGTGCACTAACAGTATTCAGAATGTAGCTTTAAAATCGAGATGGTTGTCTCAAACAGAATCAGTTTGTGGCCATTGGCTTCCACTCAATCCCCCAAATTCCATAGGCATTTATAATGCATAAACTTCCCATTTATATGTCATTTATTACCACATCATGCTTAGAAGTGACACCAGATAACAAAATACGTTTTTAAAGGATGGAAAAACATTGAGGAAAAAATGTGTTCGTGTATGAAGCCTTTTCTGAAATTGTCTTCCAGGTAGGCTATTCTGTTGCTCATTCCCTGTACCAGTAGTTACCAGACTTGACAACTTTTGATTACATCTTTCATGGCCTTTATTGCTTCTATGGAACTGTCCTTGAGTGCCAACCCCAGTAGAACAGGCCTATTGCCTGCCTCTTGTGCCACAAATGTTGCCAAGTTTTTGGCACAGACGTGTGTCAAAGCCTGCAGAGAGAAATAAAACAAAACAGTGTGTGAGGAAGAGTTTAGCCAACCACATACATATTCATAGTACTCAATTACGGTAATACAATGCTACTAATATTATGAAAAATGTCAGTGGTGTCTAGCTGCTTACCTCTTCTTTTCCCAGCAATACTTTGGTGGTGAACATGGGAGTGCTGATATCACCTGATCTGGAGTCAGGTGTGACTGATACTAAAGTGCCAATCTTTCCATACTGTGTGAGAACTATAAATATGTAGTTACTGAATTCTGTGCAAACAACCTGTGTGGATATTCCATTGATTGATTTCTCTGTCTGCTTTGATCTGATGAGAGGCTGAGTTGACATGGTTTTCTTTCTGTCCTGAAAAAAAAAGACATGTAAGCAACACATTGAGAAAAGTAAACATTACGCCACATGATTATTCTATTGCAAAATAAACATCATTTTCAAAGAGTATTCTCAAGCATATATCGCTAGCATGAAGTCAAAATACAGCATAATGAAAGTGCAAGAACATTTTTGACCAAGCTCTCTATTACAACAACCAGAATCTCAGACATGTTTTGGGTTAGATCGCCTGCATTTGCCCAGTAGCAGGTTGAAGAGCCAAAGTTTCGCCCCGCTGCTGTGGCATTTCATATCGGCAAGCAGAACTAGGATATGCTGAGGCCGCACCGAAACATCGACAGGATTCTGCTATAGCTACGCTTGTTCGTAAAAATAGTCAGATACCTATAGACTTTCTAGATAGTGGTGAAATATTTTTCACCGTGTGACTGTTGGGATCCGTTTGCCGTGAACTTCAATACTAACCTTTATTGAAGGCTGTTAATTATAAGCATAGATATCGTCTGCAGTTCCAGTTTCTCAAGCGTCCCACTCTAAATTTCGCACATGCGCACTGCCACTGAAGAATGAAATGACGCTGCAGGTCCTGTCGCTTCTAAGGGCAGATCTGCGATCAGCCATAATGAGCCTGTGTGCATTGGTTTTTACATTTGTAAACACAATCATCATTATGATACAAACTGATTTTGGATGTGTCTAAACTAAAGGTATGACAATGGCATATTCCATCTTCGGAGTATAAATTCTAGTCTGGATGTCAGTCTGTTTCCACTCCTTGCCACTCATTGTCAAACTGCATATTGAACGTTGAAATTACCGAAAGGCCAGTCTCTTTGGCATATGACACGGAGTACAAGGAGTGGAAACAGTGATAATTACCTGTATTCAAAGGGAGGGAAATGCTATAGAGATGCAGGTGCAACTGTGGGTTTACCCGTTTTCCCACTGAATGTTGAAAAATAGTTCATTTTGTGTGTTAAAGTAGGCATATTTATATTAAACCAGCATAGCATATTGTTTTCGGTTTAGGCCGCACTACACTCTGCCACAATGTTTAGAAGGTAATCTCGAATGCTCCTCTTGTGGCTGGGAAAGGAAAAGTAGCCTAGGGTGTGGTCCAAACAAGTAAAAGACACACCCTATTCCCTCAGCTCTCAAATTAAGTGGACACTTCTGATGACGTATCTCGACGTCTGACGAGTATACACTTGCAGGGAAAGGGGTGATGGAGGAAGGAAGGATTTTCAAATTGACCACCCTTGGCCGGAAATTCGTCACTGTTCATCCCGCAATGATTGTTTTCAGCCTCCGGTAGCTTGTGGGTGCTTTATATGCGCTACAGTCAACTATGAGTGCATGTCTACTTATATTAACTATATCATTATTAATATATACACCTACTGTATGATAGCTAGCAAATTAATTAGCTAACTAACGTTAGCCTGCCTAGCTGGAACTTCTGAAGAAGGAAAATGTTTTATTTCTACAATTTCCAAAAGATAACCAAACAAAAACATATTTACGCTTTACAAGACATGTTTGTGCCTTCATGTACACTAGTAGTACATTTTCGAATTGATTTGCATTCGTTTTTACTTACACTTGTATGTTGACTTCTCCATTGAGGTTGTTTTTAAGTTTTCACTGACTTTTCTTAGCAGATGTACAATTGTTGCGAATTGAATTATGGGGAGTTTCAGGCCATGGAGTGAACATAATTGTACACTCGCAAAGCCGACTAAAAACGAGGGCTGAAGGGCTTACTTTGCAAACTTCCCTTGTTTGGCTAATAATTTGGGCCGCCCTCCAAGATGGCGACAGGGATTCCCCCAAGGGCATAAGGTGAGGGAGGTTAAGTGGACGGGGGTGTGTCTTTTAAGTGTTTGGACTGCATCCTAGGCCTACCTCACTGCAAAATCATGGAGAGTTTTTAATTTTGGTGAGTCTGATTTGATTCATTGAGTTGATAGCAAAATCTGTTGTACCGTTGGGATGTGGCCATTGTTATAAATGTTTAATAAAATAAGCCAGACATAGGCCTACTTGCACTCAGTTTTGGATGGATATCAGGAGTATCCAGCAGCACAGCCTGAACCATGAAAAACAGCCCAAGACCATTATTCCTTCTCCACCCAACTTTACATTTGGCACTATGCATTGGGGCAGGTAGCGTTCTCCTGCCATCCGCCAAAACAAGATTCGTCCATCAGACTGCCAGATGATGAATCGTAATTCATCATTCCAGATGCTTGGCATTGCGCATGGTGATCTTAGGCCATGGAAATCCATTTCATGAACAGCTCTTGTGCTGACCTTGCTTCCAGAGGCAGTTTGGAACTCGGTAGTCAGTGTGGTAGTCAGTGTTGCAACTGAGGACAGATGATTTTTACGAGTTCCAGTTCTGTGAGCTTGTGTGGCCTACCACTTCTTGACAAGGGCAGCTCTAGCAGGGCAGAAATTTGATGAACTGACTTGTTGGAAAGGTGGCATCCTATGACGGTGCCACGTTGAAAGTCACTGAGCACTTCAGTAAGGACATTCTACTGCCAATGTTTGTCTATGGAGGTTGCTTATTCACCTGTCATCAATGGGTGTGGCTGAAATAGTAGAATCCACTAATTTTAAGGGTTGTCCACATACCTTTGCATATATAGTGTTTAATCTAGGTCTTGTGCACCTTGCGCGTTCGTGCAGTTGTGTAGGCTACAGAACACAAGGGAGGGAACCATCCCTCTTGTCAAAGTCTGTCATCAAATATGACAACATAGCATATAAAGTTATCCAGCTAACTTTCTAAGACTGTCTTAAACATACAAAAAGAAAGATGAACCTGAAATGGAAATTGTAGGCTAACAACCAACCCTGTCTGTGTGTGAACTTTCTGATTTCTTATTCTTAGTAAACTTTGATGAAATACTTCTACTTGGAGATTTTGGTAGCCATGCTGATAATCTCACACCATACACCTTTGTACCCTATGTTTTTATTTATTTACATCAGAATTGGACCCTTTCCCTTTCAAACAACAAGGTGTTTTTTTCTGCTAAGGCCTGCTATCTGAAAGTGAAACCCCAGGTAGTGGGACTCAAGGACACCCGACTGAGGGGTGCTTGATAAGGTGAAACCTCCACGAAGAGCTCTCCTTTCATGTTATCTTCGTCCTCAGTCTGAGCGTCCCTCAGGAGAGCGCATAACAATTCCGCTGAGCCTGGTCTATTTGACATTTTGTGTCATGTTCATAGAGAGGACTCTTTGTGCATCATTCTGGCGCTGCACTGGCAGACTTCAGGGGAGTCTCGCTGCATCGCATCCACCTGAAAAAAGTTGCAAAGCTTGCATTTTTGTTACTAGTGCTACGTTCCCTTCATTTTACTAACATAGGCAGGCCCCTCTCTTCACTCATCTCTTCCTGACTGAAGGAGCAGCTGTCACCGCTGTAGACCATATGGATGTGGCAAATATTGGGGGCATAGTAGCACTGCTTGCTGTTGATGCATATTAATGATTAGCTGTTGCTACATGACAGTGCCATTTTTTTAAAATCCCCTCAACAATTAAGATGTTTCCCTACTTTATAGCCTATAACGTTTGGTCTGGTTTTCAAGAACAATGAGTCTAGCCCTGCTGTGTTTGGATCTCCAATATCCATTCCAAGGTGTGATGTAGATTCACACAACCCCCTCTCACAGCATTTCGTATTATTCTGTATGTAAATCCGACACGCTTCATTTAGAATATGATACTGTATGTTACATTTCGTATGTGTAACGTGTACGCTGGGAGTCGGGAAGCAAGTTCAGGGAGTATATTTAATAACTAAATGAACATAAAACAAAAGCAGAAACATGGGTAGCGTACAGACATGAACACTGGAACAGTAACGCCTAGGGAAAGAACCAAAGGAGTGACATATATAAGGAAGGTAATCAGGCAGGTAATGGAGTCCAGGTGAGTCTGATGAGGCGTTGGTGCGCGTAACGATGGTGACAGGTGTGCGTAATAATTAGCAGCCTGGTGACCTCGAGCGCCGGAGAGGGAGTATACCTGACAGTACCCCCTCCCTGGCGCGTGGCTCCAGCCTCAGGACGTTGACCAGGGGACCAGGAGCGGGCCGGTCACTTCTGCTGAGGCGCGGGAACCTGTCGAGCAAGCTGAGGCGCGGGAGCCTGATGAGCCGGCTGAGGCGCGGGAGCCTGACGAGCCAGGCTGAGGCGCGGGAGCCTGACGAGCCAGGCTGAGGCGCGGGAGCCTGACGAGCCAGGCTGAGGCGCGGGAGCCTGACGAGCCAGGCTGAGGCGCGGGAGCCTGACGAGCCAGGCTGAGGCGCGCCTCACTCCCTGATGATTCCCTTTGGTGAGGCGTTATTCTGTAACGTGTACGCTGGGAGTCGGGAAGCAAGTTCAAGGAGTGTATTTAATAACTAAATGAACATAGACCAAAATACACAGGTAGCGTACAGACATGAACACTGGAACAGAAACGATAATGCCTAGTGAAAGCGTGACATATATATATAGGGAAGGTGACATACAGTTGAAGTCAGTAGTTTACATACACCTTAGCCAAATACATTTAAACACAGTTTTTCACAATTCCTGGCATTTAATCCTAGTAAAGATTCCCTGTTTTAGGTCAGTTAGGATCACCACTTTATTTTAAGAATGTGAAATGTCAGAATAATAGTAGAGAGAATTATTTATTTCAGCTTTTATTTCTTTCATCACATTCCCAGTGCGTCAGAAGTTTACATACACTCAAATAGTATTTGGTAACATTGCCTTTAAATTGTTTAACTTGGGTCAAACGTTTCGGGTAGTCTTCCACAAGCTTCCCACAATATGTTGGGTGAATTTTGTCCCGTTCCTCCTGACAGAGCTGGTGTAACTGAGTCAGGTTTGTAGGCCTCCATGCTCGCACACACATTTTCAGTTCTTCCCACAAATTCTCTGTAGGATTGCAGTCAGGGACTTTGTGATGGCCACCCCAATACCTTGACTTTGTTATCCTTAAGCCATTTTGCTAAAACTTTGGAAGTATGCTTGGGGTCATTGTCCATTTGGAAGACCCATTTGCAACCAAGCTTTAAATTCCTGACTGATGTCTTGAGATGTTGCTTCAATATATCCACATAATTTCCCTTCCTCATGATGCCATCTATTTTGTGTGCACCAGTCCCTCCTGCAGCAATGCACCCCCACAACATGATGCTGCCACCCCCGTGCTTCACGTTTGGGATGGAGTTCTTCGGCTTGCAAGCCTCCCCCTTTTTCCTCCAAACATAACGATGGTCATTATGGCCAAACAGTTCTATTTTTGTTTCATCAGACCAGAGGACATTTCTCCAAAAACCGTAGTCTCGCTTTTTTATTGCGGTTTTGGAGCAGTGGCTTCTTCCTGGCTGAGCGGCCTTTCAGGTTAAGTCGATATAGGACTCGTTTTACACACATATACATATATACATATATATATATATATATACTGTATATACTTTTGTACCGGTTTCCTCAAGCATCTTCACAAGGTCCTTTGTTGTTTTCGCAACAAAGTACGTTCATCTCTAGGAGACAGAACGCGTCTCCTGAGCGGAATGACGGCTGCGTGGTCCCATTTTGTTTATACTTGCGTACTATTGTTTGTACAGATGAACGTGGTACCTTCAGGTATAAATTGCTCCCAGGGATGAACCAGACATGTGGAGGTCTACAAAAAAAAAATTCTGAGGTATTGGCTGATTTCTTTTGATTTTCCCATGATGTCAAGCAAAGAGGCACTGAGTTTAAAGGTAGGCCTTGAAATACATCCACAGGTACACCTCCAATTGACTCAAATTATGTCAATTAGCCTATCAGAAGCTTCTAAAGCCATGATATAATTTTCTGGAATTTTCCAAGCTGTTTAAAGGCACAGTCAATTTAGTGTATGTACACTTCTGACCCACTGAAATTGTGATACAGTGAATTATAAGTGAAATAATCTGTCTGTAAACAATTGTTGGAATAATTACTTGTGTCATGCACAAAGTAGATGTCTTAACCGACTTCTCAAAACTATAGTTTGTTAACAAGAAATGTGTGGAGTGGTTGAAAAACGAGTTTTAATGACTCCAACCTAAGTGTATGTAAACTTCCGACTTCAACTGTATATAGGGAAGGTAATCAGGCATACAGTATATAGTGACATATATAGGGAAGGTATTCAGGCAGGTGATGGAGTCCAGATGAGTCTGATGAGGCACTGGTGCGCGTAACGATGGTGACAGGTGTGCGTAATAATGAGCAGCCTGGTGACCTTGAGCGCCGGAGAGGGAGTATACGTGACAGTATGGTATGCATTAATTTAGGGATTTCCATCATCCATTTTGTATGATATGTTACAAATTGCAATTCGTATGTTCCGAATTTGCTAAATGTACTATATGTTACGAATTGGTAAAACGTATGATATGTTTGCGAATTCTAATTTATTGTTGCTAACATTAACTAGGTGGCTAATTTGAGGGTCTGGATCTACATTTACTATGTTACGTCTAATCTATGAGTCCAGGCTGATTCATATGTAACACTGATGAATGGTACTGAATGGCAAATGAAACAGATGCAGTGAAACTGACATTACATGCTTTTTAAAGGTAGACTCAGCGAAATGGGGTTGCCATGAGCAGCACCGCAGATGTTTAGATGAGCGTGGTAGCCACGGGACTAAAACAGCGGATTAGTTGAGCCTCGCATTTCAACATTCTTAGTTGTTGTGGAAATTAATCCACGGTGCTGTTTACTTTCTGCATCTATGTCATATCGCTGAGTCTACCTTTAAGTCCAAATGTTTCTTCTAACAAAATGCAAAGCCATTTGTATTCATGCACTCATGCGGTAGACTTGCTAAACAATTATTCATCACTGCACACTGCACAGATACTGCACATAACCTTTCCAATTAGGACATTATAGATTTTAGTTTTGTGCCAGGAAGACAGCGAGAGAAAAGCATGGGAGTGGCCGATCATGCAAATTAAAAGAAAGAACAAGCTCATTCATTGTTCATGAATACCTCTGGAGGTAAAGCACTACCATTTTAATATCTGTTTTATGTTCTTGTAAAACTGTGTATGGAGTTTTGTCTCTTTATGCGCCCCCACATAGGGGAGATAAGCGTGATTGTCTGACTCTGGCAGGATTTAATTAAAAGTACATTTCATCCCCAGTGTTAACTCCTACATTTCAGCACATACCTAGCCCTCTTTTGTTCCCATTCTCAACTGCATTTTTTCATATTAATTTTATTTTAAAGCTGGTTTCTAATGAGACAGAGATTATATAGCCATGATTGACATATTAAATCCATTGAATGACTCCATTTAATAGCGAGGATACTTAAGACCAGGGTAATTAAAGTGTGATTGTCTTTCTTAATTGCTATAGCTGGACATTTTTAGCAGCTATTCACATCCAATAATGTACTGTACTAGGCCTACTGACAGAGTCAGGAATCATTTAATTGAAGAGAGGAGTTGGCTATTCATTTTACTGCACTCATAAAAAGTCATGAAATATTTAACAGAGTTCTATTTCCTTTTATTAGCTGACATGTTTTGATAGGCCTACTGCATAACATGGACTGCTCACCGATGCAAGTTACTTTTTGCTAGTGTTTATTTGGCCGTCAGCCAGCGCTGAAGTAACAAACTATTTTCTTCCGGCAGACATTTTTGTTGGTGCAATCTAAGTACATCATGAGGTCCTTTCTCTCCTCCCGGTCAATTTAATGAAGTACTGTATACTGATGGTAAACAATACATATCAAATGTTCACATTAACTGGACGTTGTTTGTTGCTATTATATTCATAGAGAACCTGAAAAGCACCCTATTGCTAAAACCTGGTTGTCACCTCGTCATTTGGCTAGTGCCGTAGCCGGCACAATAATCTGTCTCACTTTAATGCAGGCTGCTGGCTAAATAAGCACAGCCTTACACCTAATAGTTGTCCCAGTAACTAAGAGAAGTGACTTGGCCCTCTGATGTAACTCTTTCATTCATCAAGCAAAGGCTATGGAGGGGTCATGGCATCCTTGTTTTGGCATGGTGCAAAATGAGCTCTGTTCGGGTTAATAGGAGCCTTGATGGGTCACCTACCTCACAGATTACATAGAGATTGAGATTACAAATACCTTTCTACCCACACATACAGTAGGGCTCAGGGACACACAGGGCTCTCTCTCTCTCTCTCTCTCTCTCTCTCTCTCTCTCTCTCTTACACACACACACTCATATGCAGATGAAAGCTTGCAGTGTCAAAATGTCATCTTAACTGTGAGTAATTATCTCCTAATTGCAGAAGTCACTTCCTTCCCTCCCATCACTACACTGCATTTCAAATGTATTCAAATGTGTTTTTTCTATGTATAGCCTCATCAAGTCTCTTCGATACTGTATGAATGGATATTATGTGTTCTTTCTTTGAATATCTTTGAATGACACCTGCCGGAATATTATGTGATGTGTGATTCATTTACTATTATCTGTAAAACACAGATTCAAAATGTAATATGGTACTTAACAATATGTTTAATTGAAATTGCTGTCCTAACATCTGGAATCTAACGTCAAAGATTAATTCATGGAAATGTATGGGGTGGAAATGGAGTGTACCTTCACGTCACAGTATTGAAAAACACAGCAATAGAATAAATCTCTCGCTCTCTCTCTCTCACACACACGCACACACACATTCCCCTTGTGACCACTAGAGTGCTGTGCTGTATTGCTGATAGAACTGAGGCTACTTGTCTATCTTAACAATAGACCAAACTCAATGACTATGGTCTGTATTCTATGAAACCAGGTGTTCTAGGTTTCCAAATAATTTACACAAAAATACATTTAGATGTGATTCCAATAGCTCAATTGGTTGGAGCATGGTGTTTGTAACACCAGACTGGATGATTGCAGAATGCAAAACTCTTGAGGACTTTGCTGTGGAATGCATGGGATCTTTTTAATTGGCTTCCCTCTGTCATGTACATTGGTTTGTACAAGACTCTCAGCACAGGTTAGTACATTTACTAGCCTTATTTACATCACTATTACCTGGACTACTGAGCAGGGACTGGGATTACCTTCATCAACATACAGTAGGTTAAGAGTGGGTAAAATTTTATTCCCCATTGTTTATTTTTTTGTGGTTATTCTGATCCATGCTACTGAGTACTTTTATTCTAATTGTGGCTGGTGTTTTGGTGTCAGGGATAGTAATATTTCTTGGCAGAATCAAAAAAACAAATCTGCTTCACCACAGTTGATGCGCAATTTGCAAAACCGCAAATATTTGTTGGACTGTACTTGTGATGAAGGAAAATGAGTGTCAGTGTCAGCCCTAAACTCTCTGGTTTAATTGCTCTATCGTTAACCGAGCAATTAAACTGAGGTTTGTGAATCAGCCATGGGTTTGGCCAGTCTCTCTCTGCTGTTGCTGTGTGGACATACTGAGGAGGGGCTGACTAAGAAAGGGAGAAGAGGAGAGGAGAGCGAAAGAGGAGGTGAGAGAGGATGGAGAGGAGAGAAGGCTGAGTCTCTCCCTCCCTCTCAGATGGTTAGCCTGTGCCGTTTCCTTTTTAAATAAAGTGCTTCTTCCCACAAAAATGCACATACAAGGTTGTTTCACTGCAGACCATAAATCTTCAAAGCCAAGGAGAGAGAATGTTAAATTCCAGGGGATTTGGCAAGTGAACATGTTAACTACTGACAGTACCGGAATATAATCTATTTCCCTTTAGGAGCTAAGTGGTGGCAAAACATGAAGTCATTGTGTTTTCTTTTAACTAAATGAATTTCTGTTGACATGCGGTAGACTGTACATTCTCACAAGTACAGGTATACTGTATGTAAAGGGTTGCAGCCTGGATGGAGAATACAATATTTTCAATTTTGGCGCAGCCTGCCAGGTTGGCTGGTGTAGTGTTATGCAATTACAATCATTCTGTATTCTACTTGCACACGGTATTCCTGGGCAATAATGTCTTGCCCCCTATTTGCTGTGGATCACCATGCAGATGTCTAGGCCCATTAGTTGCCCAGTTATCGAGGTGTGTGCACCTCAGTGCACTGTCTGCTGGTAATGACACCCCTCGTCATCTTGATTTGGACAAAAAGAAATACCCCTATTACCAAGATCCTCTTTCCAATGTAGAACAGCTCTGCCAGGGTGAAGTGACAGTAAGCCTCGCTCCACACATTATTTTGACTTGCTTATATTTCAGGGCTACTAGTTATATTTCAAGGCTACTATTTATTCAATGGATCATTGTACACACAGGCCCATTTCCTTGTTACAGAATATATTGTGAACATTTCCATAATGCTCACATTGTGCGTTAGAGCTGGGTTTGCAACCTTGTGTGTCTCCCAGTTTATCATTGTAACAGGCCTCTGCTACCTCTTATCTTGGATAACTGCTGCCTCTATTTGCTTTGCAGGGTGAGAGCCTGTGCAATTATGAAAACAGTTACCATGAGATGGCATCAATGTCAGTTCCATCGCAGTAAGGAGAAATTAATTAGTTACTATGACAGGACCTAAATAGTTGAATAAATGTGGTTGATGAGTTCATTAACTGTAATGTATTTCAAATGCCTCTTGACATATGTATGTAAATTACACCAAAGTAGTATGCCCTTTGGTATTGTTTAAACTCTTGGAGATATCTGTAATACCTGATTAATTTGAATAACTTTATTAGTTTGTGCCGTTGAGTGTCTTCTGGTTTATGATGCAGCACCTCATTAAATGCAAATTGCTCCAAGGCATTATTAATGCTTTAGTTGATACATTGAAATATCATGGAATATTCACAGCAATTAATATCAGACATTCAGTTACCTGCAAGGCTCCTATATAGTTCATTATTGATTCATTAATAACCTGTTTAAATGATTTACAAAGATGGACAGCTTCGCTATTGTTTTGCATACAAAGCAGTCAAGTACAAGTATACCTGTTTTTAAGTATGCTCATTTATCATAGGATGCATTATTGCAAGGTAAATTTGACTCCAGCAATATTAAAAACACAACATAATTTCTACCAATCTTGCCCCTTTTAAGTGGTTTTAATGTAAAAATAATAACGTTTTATCAAAATAGATGATTATTCTAGGGGAAATGTTTATCAAAATGGAACCTTCCCAAGTAAATCTAATATTTCTCAACTCACCACAACAATTATATAATGTATTTTCACTAGATTCATGTTGCCCTTTCAGTCCTTTCAGTTGTCAGCATTGACCCATATGCAACTGTTTGAAGGCAATTGTGTCGTTGTTTCTTTGCCAGTGTCTCCAGCATTTTGATCTCTCCCCTCATTTTTCCTCAGCGTTAATATTCACACAGGATTGTTTTGTTTTATGGCACCTCTAAATCTTAATTTCAAATGTAGACAATTCAAGTGTTATCTGCGGCCCTGGGTGTACCCTGAAACACCCAGCGAATCCAAAGCAGTTCACTACTGAACAGTCTCAAGGTGGCTACATTTTTAATGACTTTTGGTTTTTAATTGAATACTCTGAGACATTCTGGAAGCCCTGAAGAGGCCGTGGTGGAGGAGATCCAGAATGTGGAGCAGTGCATGCATAGTCTGTTTTGTTTCTCTTTATTATATGAAATCAGAATAGACCTCCTTTAATTCCCGGTGTTAGGTCAGTTAGGATCACCACTTTATTTTAAGAATGTGAAATGTCAGAATAATAGTTAAGAGAATGATTTATTTCAGCTTTTATTTATTTCATCACATTCCCAGTGGGTCAGAAGTTTACATACACTCAATTAGTATTTGGTAGCATTGCCTTTAAATGGTTTAACTTGGGTCAAACGTATTGGGCAGCCTTCCACAAGCTTCCCACAATAAGTTGGGTGAATTTTGGCCCATTCCTCCTGATAGAGCTGGTGTAACTGAGTCAGGTTTGTAGGCCTCCTTGCTCGCACACGCTTTTTCAGTTCTGCCCACAAACTTTCTATGGGATTGAGGTCAGGGCTTTGTGATGGCCACTCCAATAACTTGACTTTGTTGTCCTTAAGCCATTTTGCCACAACTTTGGAAGTATGCTTGGGGTCATTGTCCATTTGGAAGACCCATTTGCGACCAAGCTTTAACTTCCTGACTGATGTCTCGAGATGGTAGTTTAATATATCCACATAATTGTCCATCCTCATGATGCCATCTATTTTGTGAAGTGCACCATTCCCTCCTTGGGACTTGCAAGCCTCCCCCTTTTTCCTCTTAACATAACGATGGTCATTATGGCCAAACAGTTCTATTTTTGTTTCATCAGACCATAGGACATTTCTCCAAAAAGTACGATCTTTGTCCCCATGTGCAGTTGCAAACCGTAGTCTGGCTTTTTTATGGTGGTTTTGGAGCAGTGGCTTCTTCCTTGCTGAGCGGCCTATCAGGTTATGTCGATATAGGACTCGTTTTACTGTGGATATAGATACTTTTGTACCTGTTTCCTCCAGCATCTTCACAATGTCCTTTGCTGTTGTTCACTTTTCGCACCAAAGTACGTTCATCTGTAGGAGACAGAACGCGTCTCCTTCCTGAGCGGTATGACGGCTGCGTGGTCCCATGGTGTTTATACTTGATTACTATTGTTTGTACAGATGAACGTGATACCTTCAGGCGTTTGGAAATTGCTACCAGGGATGAACCAGATTTTTGGAGGTCTACAATTTTTTTTTCTGAGGTCTTGGCTGATTTCTTTTGATTTTCCCATGATGTCAAGCAAAGAGGCTCTGAGTTTGAAGGTAGGCCTTGAAATACATCCACAGGTACACCTCCAATTGACAAAAATTATGTCAATTAGCCTATTAGAAGCTTCTAAAGCCATGACACTTTTCTGGAATTTTCCAAGCTGTTTAAAGCCACAGTCAACTTAGTGTATGTAAACTTCTGACCCACTGGAGTTGTGATACAGTGAATTATAAGTGAAATAATCTGTCTGTAAACAATTGTTGAAAAATTACTTGTGTCATGCACAAAGTAGATACTAACCGACTTGCTAAAACTATAGATTGTTAACAAGAAATTTGTGGAGTGGTTGAAAAACAAGTTTTAATGACTCCAACCTGTGTCTGTAAACTTCCAACTTCAACTGTAGATACAGAACGGTATGAGATGACGATGACAAATGAGGTAAATAACGTAATATAGCTTACAGCATTCCACACTTCTGAGGGGGGGTGGGGCTTCATATTTCATGTTAGATCAAACCACACATGGTATAAGATATGTATTTCAGAGAGCTCAGACTCATAGTTTAGGTCCCATAGCCTCCTGCTGTCTATTTAGTGTAGATATGCATCTGATTAAACCCAGTGATGAATGCCTTTTATCAAGATGCTATTATGTACAGTGAGGGAAAAAAGTATTTGATCCCATGCTGATTTTGTACGTTTGCCCACTGACAAATAAATGATCAGTCTATAATTTTAATGGTAGGTTTATTTTAACAGTGAGAGACAGAATAACAACAACAGAATCCTGAAAAACGCATGTGAAAAATGTTATAAATTGATTTGCATTTTAATGAGGGAAATAAGTATTTGACCCCTTCTCAATCAGAAAGATTTCTGGCTCCCAGGTGTCTTTTATACAGGTAACGAGCTGAGATTAGGAGCACACTCTTAAAGGGAGTGCTCCTAATCTCAGCTTGTTACCTGTATAAAAGACACCTGTCCACAGAAGCAATCAATCAATCAGATTCCAAACTCTCCACCATGGCCAAGACCAAAGAGCTCTCCAAGGATGTCAGGGACAAGATTGTAGACCTACACAAGGCTGGAGCAGCTTGGTGAGAAGGTGACAACAGTTGGTGCGATTATTCGCAAATGGAAGAAACACAAAAGAACTGTCAATCTCCCTCGGCCTGGGGCTCCATGCAAGATCTCACCTCGTGGAGTTGCAATGATCATGAGAATAGTGAGGAATCAGCCCAGAACTACACGGGAGGATCTTGTCAATGATCTCAAGGCAGCTGGGACCATAGTCACCAA
>QNTS01000200.1:20727-337716 GCA_003317085.1 Hucho hucho | reverse complement strand
GAATGATTCAGAGGACAACTGGGTGAAAGTGTTGTGGTCAGATGAGACCAAAATGGAGCTCTTTGGCATCAACTCAACTCGCCGTGTTTGGAGGAGGAGGAATGCTGCCTATGACCCCAAGAACACCATCCCCACGTCAAACATGGAGGTGGAAACATTATGCTTTGGGGGTGTTTTTCTGCTAAGGGGACAGGACAACTTCACCGCATCAAAGGGACGATGGACGGGGCCATGTAACGTCAAATCTTGGGTGAGAACCTCCTTCCCTTAGCCAGGGCATTGAAAATGGGTCGTGGATGGGTATTCCAGCATGACAATGAACCAAAACACACGGCCAAGACAACAATGGAGTGGCTCAAGAAGAAGCACATTAAGGTCCTGGAGTGGCCTAGCCAGTCTCCAGACCTTAATCCCATAGAAAATCTGTGGAGGGAGCTGAAAGTTCGAGTTGCCAAACGTCAGCCTCGAAACCTTAATGACTTGGAGAAGATCTGCAAAGAGGAGTGTGACAAAATCCCTCCTGAGATGTGTGCAAACCTGGTGGCCAACTACAAGAAACATCTGACCTCTGTGATTGGTTTTGCCACCAAGTACTAAGTCATATTTTGCAGAGGGGTCAAATACTTATTTCCCTCATTAAAATGCAAATCAATTTATAAAAAATTTCACGTGTTTTTCTGGATTTTTTTGTTGTTATTCTGTCTCTCACTGTTCAAATAAACCTACCATTAAAATTATAGACTGATCATTTCTTTGTCAATGGGCAAACGTACAAAATCAGCAGGGGATCAAATACTTTTTTCCCTCACTGTACATACTATCTCAATTGGACCGACCAACCAGTGCTCCCGCACATTGGCTAACCGGGCTATCTATCTGCATTGTGTCCCGCCACCCACCACCCGCCAACCCCTTTTTTACGCTACTGCTACTCTCTGTTCATCATATATGCATAGTCACTTTAACCATAACTACATGTACATATACTACCTCAATCAGCCTGCCTAACCGGTGTCTGTATGTAGCCTCGCTACTGTATATAGCCTCGCTACTGTGTATAGCCTGTATTTTTTTTACTGTTGTTTTTATTTCTTTGCTTACCTATTGTTCACCTAATACCTTTTTTTTTGCACTATTGGTTAGAGCCCGTAAGTAAGCATTTCACTGTAAGGTCTACACCTGTTTTATTCGGCGCACGTGACAAATAAACTTTGATTTGATTTATTAGAAAGGCTGCTGTGCACTAGTGATGGGGGGGAAAATAGATAGTTACATATCGGGATTTTTTGGGGGGACGATATATTATATGGTATCGTTTTGACAATTTCGCAGTATAATTTTTGTGCTAGTTGGCTGTACCAGCATTAAAACTCCAGTATTTTTCCTTCATAGCTTGTTCTGCATATGCTTTTTTAAATAAGGGGCCATTTTCAGCACTTTTATTTCCATATCTGATATCATAACTTGTTTTCTCATGATTCTCACTTGTTCCTCTACAGCAGACATATGGTGATGAACAATATGTTTGGAACAATGAATTGCAATAAAATCACAGTATCGAATTGCAATACATAACGTATCAGCACCTAAGTATTGTGCTAATATCTTGGTACAAGATGGCGCCGGAGAACAAGGCTGATGTTTTACATATTCCTAACCAATTTGTTCGTTTCTTTGCGTTGTTTGTAACTTATTTTTAAACACATTTTGTACATAATGTTGCTGCTACCGTCTCTTATGACCGAAAATAACTTCTGGACATCAGAACTGTGATTACTCACCACGGACTGGCAGAATCCTTTTTTTCCTTTAACGAGTCCGACGAGCCCGACGTGAATGATATACTGCTTTCCCGGGAACAGGCCCAGATCCCGTCATTTGCTTGAAGAGAAGGCGGCGAAAAATGGGCGGGCTGCCTTCTGAGAATTCGTAGACGATTGAATAAACCCCCACTTCCTTCCATTCTGCTAGCAAACATGCAATCTTTGGATAATAAAATCGATGACCTACGCGGAAGATTAAACTACCAATGGGACATTTAAAACTGTAATATCTGTTTCACGGAGTCGTGGCTGAACGACAACATTATCAACATACAGCTGGCTGGTTATACGCTGTATCGGCAGGATAGAACAGCGGCTTCTGGTAAGACAAGGTACAAATACAGACTATGTATTTTTGTAAATAACAGCTGGTGCACAATATCTAAGGAAGTCTCAAGGTTTTGCTCACCTGAGGTAGAGTAACTCATGATAAGCACACTATCTACCTATAGAGTTTTCATCCGTTTTTTTTGTACAGTAGCTGTCTACATACCACCACAGACTGATGCTGGCACTAAGACCGCACTGAATGAGCTGTATTCCGCCAAAAGCAAACAGGAAAACACTCACCCAGAGGTGGCGCTCCTAGTGGCCGGGGACTTTAATGCATGGAAACTTAAATCTGTCTTAACAAATTTCTATTAGCATGTTAAATGTGCAACCAGAGGGAAAAAAACTCTGGACCACCTTTACTCCACACACAGAGACACGTACAAAGCTCTGCCTCATCCTCCATTTGGCAAATCTGACCATAATTCTATCCTCCTGATTCCTGCTTACAAGCAAAAATTAAAGCAGGAAGCACCAGTGACTCGATCAATAAAAAGGTGGTCAGATGAATCAGATGCTAAGCTACAGGACTGTTTTGCTAGCGCAAACTGGAATATGTTCCGGGATTCCTCCGATGGCATTGAGGAGTACACCACATTAGTCACTGGCTTCATCAATAAGTGCATCGATGACGTCGTTCCCACAGTGACCGTACGTACATACACCAACCAGAAGCCATGGATTACAGGCAACATCCGCACTGAGCTAAAGGCTAGAGCTGCCACTTTCAAGGTGTGGGACTCTAACCCGGAAGCTTATAAGATATCCCGCTATGCCCTTAGACGAACCATCAAACAGCCAAAGCGTCAATACAGGACTAAGATCGTACTACACCGGCTCTGACGCTCATCGGATGTGGTAGGGCTTGCAACCCATTACAGACTACAAAGGGAAGCACAGCTGAGAGCTGCTCAGTGACACGAGCCTACCAGACGAGCTAAACTACTTCTATGCACGCTTCGAGGCAAATAACACTGAAACATGCATGCGCTGACCAACTGGCAAGTGACTTCACTGACAATTTCAACCTCTCTCTGTCCGAGTCGGTAATACCAACATGTTTTAAGCAGACCACCATAGTCCCTGTGCCCAAGAACACTAAGGTAACCTGCCTAAATGACTACCGACCCGTAGCACTCACGTCTGTAGCCATGAAGTGCTTTGAAAGGCTGGCCATGGCTCACATCAATACCATTATCCCAGAAACCCTAGACCCTTATTTATTTCTTATTCGTATTTGTTTTAAACTGCATTGTTGGTTAGGGGCTCGTAAGTAAGCATTTCAATGTTATGTTCGGCGCATGTGACTAATAAAATAAAATTTCATTTGAATATTGTATCATGAGGTCCCTGGCAATTCCCAGCCCTACTGTGTGTTATGTTGGCCTGTGACTGGAAGGCGCAGCCAACAAAACTTGAACCCTACATCATGCAATGAATAAAACAACATGGTGGCTTCGGTGAGGATGGGCGCTTTTAATTTTCTGTGCTGCTTCTCAATTTTTCAGTAGTCTCTCTCAAAGTTGGCTGCTTAGCAGGGGTGTCTCTGGAGAAAATCTGTTGTCTGTCTTGCCTGTCCCAGCGCCTGCTGGTGAAGTGGCTGAGGGGAGTTTCTTCAGAAGACGAAAAACCTATTAATTACCGATGTAGTCTCAGAGCGGGGCTACGGTAGCAGGTAAATGAGCTTCAGGAGGAGCAGCTGCAGCTCATCTCCCGTGTCTAGCTATTCTTAGAGACTAAAAAGCTGAGGGGATGGCTTTGGGATAGGACCAGGACCAGAGAAATTAACACATTGTGTTGCTATGTGTTTCTACACAGCAAAAAACGCCTGTGTTAATTCATCTTTAATAGTGTAAGTAAAATGTATATTGTTCCACTTAATTGAGTTTCTTGACTTGTTCAAAAAAGTGTTGGTTTAAAATAAAATAATCTAATTGAAGTCATCACTCATTATTTCCCATCCTCTTCCTTCTCTGACAAGGAATCTGACAATGTTCCTAAAAGTAAGGGAATCACTTTAGACATATGATAGAGACCCCCCTTAACTTAGCAACCATAACCCTAATATGCACATTCCGGGCGATGATGTTCTATCTTAGAAATGTCCTAATTCCTACAGCAAAAGTAATTCTGAATTCTGATACTATTCTAGCCTATTAGTATCTTGACATTCATTCATCATTATTGGGTTAATGTTTTCAGACCATTTAGGTATTTCCTTTTTGAGGAAATAATGGGTTCAATACTTTACAATGACACCGCAACGCCGTTGTAGGCGGCCCTCTTTAAATTCGTACATCAATCCGGTGGCCTCTGTTTGATGATTGGGCTGCATTCTGTGAAGACTGAGTACAGGTGTGATGACAGGTCTGTGATTCTGCCTCTGTGTTATTTACTGCAGCGGTAGGCACACAAATACATTATACACCTCTTGGAAAAGGTCATGGAGAGAGATGGAGAGCAGCAGTAAATTGCCTCTCCATCACATTATTGGCCTTTCATGTTACCAAGTTGGTCATGTAGGCTCTTTGTGAAGGCATGCCTCTGATTGAGTATGAGCACATCGACTGGTTTGCATTAATCTGCATTTGGTTCATTTACACTGTTCAATAACATCATTATTCGTTTCTCAATAGGATGATTGTTCCAATGATTAATCAAGGACATTTAGCAAACAAGGATGTGTGATACATCTGACAATAAATGCTCTCAAAATGACTCTTGATCAATTAAACTATATGGCCTATTCAATCAGTCATTAGGCAGGATGTAGATTGTCATTCATTGTCATTCGATATCATAGAGAATATCCCAAGGTCTTATTTATGGGTTTTCATGAGTTTGTCAATGTATGCTCCAGAAAATAACAAAACACAGCCAGGTAAGTGGTAGCCCAGCAAATCGGGAACATTACCAGAACATTACATGAGTCCCATTAAGTTCTAGCTAGGGTTTTTATCTAATATTCGGTTGATGACATCCCAAAAACATTCAAAGAAATGTTTTAACTGAAATATGCTTGGAATGTTCTCCCAACATTCACAAAAATGTTGTGCACAACATCTGTAACAAACACCCAAACGTTCTCATTATGTTTCCAGGTAATGTATTAACACAATGTACCAGTTATGGTTTGAGAACATACTGCTGCAACAAAATGTGAGAACAATAGAAATGGTTCTGGGAAAAGATTACGGGAACGTTCTGCTAATGTTGATGGAGATGTTATTAAAAACACCCATAACAAGCAGGGAATATTCCCACAATGCTCTCATAAAGATATAATGTGACGTTATGACATGATTGTTCCAATAATGTTCCCTGAACATACTACAGCAATATAGACGGGTTAGCTGACAACGTCACAAAAACGATGCGCACGCTTCAAAGGGGAAAAGGCTGTGTGTTGTTATGGTTCTGGATGGCCAGATAGCTAGCAACAATGACAAGAAACTGCCAGGTGATGAATTGTAAGTGGCTTGTTTCAGCTCATTTGATCTTGTTCTTGATACCATGTCTTGTTTTGAGGTATTTTGACTGATGTCAGTCTACTGTATGCTAATATGGCAAACATGTGCTAGCTAGCTAGCTAACCAACAACTATAATGATGTATTTGAGAGGCAAGTGCTCATTGTGCAACTTTATTTATGTTTTCAATAAAATTGGAGACTAAATATAGTTTATATGTTATCAACAATATAAGTCAACCGCATCTTTTGCCCCATAGTTGCACATTTTTCGTTAGGCCAAATCAAGTCTGAATTTTGAATGTGGAAATTACAAACTTCAGAAGCATTTTTAAACCGTGAATACACTACAAGTTTTCAATTCCTGCGGCACAGGAACATTTCTCCTGCAACAGGGTGGTCCTGTTTAGGATCCGGTTTAGGCCTAACAACCAACGATGTGTATTGATAACAACAAACAGCCCAGCAAACTGGGAACATTCCCAGAACATTGGCATACATTCCAATTAAGCTCTAGTTAGGGTTTGAGATATCATTACGACAGTGTTGTAGTACTCGAGTCCAGTCTCGAGACCACATATTGAGTGTCTCAGTCTTGTATCGGTGTTGGATACATTTTTACTCGGCCTTGACTAGGTCATGGACGGTGATGACTCAAAATTTCTTGCAGAGACCAGCAGAGTAAAAAAACTCATAATTATCAGCTTCCATTCAGTCAATGCATAAAAGCGATTCGCCAGGCCAAATATATACACTCTTTTCTTGAAACATTAATATAATATTGCATACTGAAACCTGGGATTCTTACTTTACTCGTGACATTACTGTCCTTTACTTTCATAAAAAAATATCCTCAAACTTTGTCCAAATACTCGCTGGTATGGAAGAGTGGGGGAAATATATATATATTATAGACATGTTTGCTCAGTGGCAAACCTATTAGACCTTCAGTGTGTGACAGGCCCGTGATGGTGAAAGGACAGCAACCGTAATACCAGTGCACTCATGTAGGAGAGTGCACCTTTTTGTAAAACACAAAGGACCCTTTGGTGTAGTGGAGGTTATACACAGGTATATGCCCTATACCACAGGAGGTTGGCTCGTGGTAATAACTGGAGCGGAATCAGTGGAATGGTATCAAATACCACAAACACATGGTTTCCAGGTGTTTGATGCCGTTCCATTTGCTCCGTTCCAGCCATAATTATGAGCCGTTCTCCCCTCAGCAGCCTCCACTGCCCTATACCCACTTTTATTTCAGTGGGCACTGCCTATACTCAGTTCTTAATCCCTACTGTTGCGTATCAAAGTAGTGTATTGGAGGTATACGATTTATTAATGTAGTACAATAGAGAAATCATGCAAAAAGTAGCCTACAAAAGTAGCCTAAGCACGTGAAATATATTCACATGTGAGCAGCACACAAAGCCTAGTTTCAGCAGAATATCATCTGCAGGCAGCAAAAGTGCTCAGCTCTCAACTGGTTGTCGCATGAAGCAGCTCACAGAAGAATGACATCGGTAGCCGGTAGGATAGGAAAGATATTTCAACTTATGATATCTACCAGTAAATGGTAACTAAGGCAACAATGGGTATGCAAACCAGGTATTGAAAACGTTTGGTCCATAGTCTTGGTTAGTAGGATATTTGCGATGAGCAATCCAGTCATCATGCACTGTTTGCATGAACATTTCTTAAGGCATTCCCAAAAAACCTTCCCAATTAAATGTTGACTGCAATGTAGGCCTACAGAATGATATAATGCTGTTTTGTATCAATGGGTAGGGCATTTATTTTTCTCAGTTGAATTAAAGGGTAACTACACCCTCCAGAAAGACATTTTATTTTTCCAAGACATCAAATGGTCTGCTGATGTGGTTTAAGCATTCTTGTTTTATTTTTTTTATTTATTTCACCTTTATTTAACCTGGTAGGCTAGTTGAGAACAAGTTCTCATTTACAACTGCGACCTGGCCAAGATAAAGTACAGCAGTTCGACACATACAACAACACAGAGTTACACGTGGAATAAACAAACATACAGTCAATAATACAGTAGAAAAAAGTAAATATACAGTGAGTGCAAATGAGGTAAGATAAGGGAGATAAATAGGACATGGTGGCAAAATAATTACAATATAGCAATTAAACACTGGAATGGTAGATGTGCAGAAGATGAATGTGCAAGTAGAGATACTGGGGTGCAAAGGAGCAAGATAAATAAATACAGTATGGGGATGAGGTAGTTGGATGGGTTGTTTACAGATGGGCTATGTACAGGTGCAGTGATATGTGAGCTGCTCTGACAGCTGGTGCTTAAAGCTAGTGAGGGAGTCTCCAGCTTCAGTGATTTTTGCAGTTCGTTCCAGTCATTGGCAGCAGAGAACTGGAAGGAAAGACGGCCAAAATAGGAATTGGCTTTGGGGGTGACCAGTGAGATATACCTGCTGGAGTGCGTGCTACGGGTGGGTGCTGCTATGGTGACCAGTGAGCTGAGATAAGGCGGGGAATTACCTAGCAAAGACTTGTAGATGACCTGGAGCCAGTGGGTTTGGCGACGAGTATGAATCGAGGGCCAGCCAACGAGAGTGTACAGGTCGCAGTGGTGGGTAGTATATGGGGCTTTGGTGACAAAACGAATGGCACTGTGGTAGACTGCATCCAATTTGTTGAGTAGAGTGTTGGAAGCTATTTTATAATTGACATCGCCGAAGTCGAGGATCGGTAGGATGGTCAGTTTTATGAGGGTATGTTTGGCAGCATGAGTGAAGGATGCTTTGTTGCGAAATAGGAAGCCGATTCTAGATTTAATTTTGGATTGGAGATGCTTGATGTGAGTCTGGAAGGAGAGTTTACAGTCTAACCAGACACCTAGGTATTTGTAGTTGTCCACATTCTAAGTCAGAACTGTCCAAAGTAGTGATACTGGACGGGCGGGCAGGTGCGGGCAGTGATTGGTTGAAGAGCATGCATTTAGTTTTACTTGCATTTAAGAGCAGTTGGAGGCCACGGAAGGAGACTTGTATGGCATTGAAGCTCGTCTGGAGTTAGTTAACACAGTGTCCAAAGAAGGGCCAGAAGTATACAGAATGGTGTCGTCTGCGTAGAGGTGGATCAGAGAATCACCAGCAGCAAGAGTGATATCATTGATGTATACAGAGAAGAGAGTCGGCCCGAGAATTGAACCCCGTGGCACCCCCATAGAGACTGCCAGAGGTCCGGACAACAGGCCCTCCGATTTGACACACTCATCTCTATCAGAGAAGTAGTTGGTGAACCAGGCGAGGCAATCATTTGAGAAACCAAGGTTGTTGAGTCTGCCAATAAGAATGTGGTGATTGACAGAGTCAAAATGAATACGGCTGCACAGTAATGTCTCTTATCGATGGCGGTTATGATATCGTTTAGGACCTTGAGCGTGGCTATGACCAGCTCTAAAACCAGAGCTTTCCAATCTTTGGGAATCTCAGATGATACGAAAGAGAGGTTGAACAGGCTAGTAAAAGGGGTTGCAACAATTTCTGAAGATAATTTTAGAAAGGGAGGGTCCAGATTGTCTAGCCCGGCTGATTTGTAGGGGTCCAGATTTTGCAGCTCTTTCAGAACATCAGCTATCTGGATTTGGGTGAAGGAGAAATGGGGGAGGCTTGGGCGAGTTGCTGTGGGGAGTGCAGGGCTGTTGACCGGGGTAGGGGTAGCCAGGTGGAAAGCATGGCCAGCCGTAAAGAAATGCTTATTGAAATTCTCAATTATAGTGGATTTATCGGTGGTGACAGTGTTTCCTAGCCTCAGTGCAGTGGGCAGCTGGGAGGAGGTGCAAATTTCTGCTTGAAAAAATTGTGTTGTGGACTTTTTTGTATTTTATTTTTTAAAAAGTGTGAAAATCAGAGTGAAAATCTGACAAGATTATAGGAAAACATAGGATATATCACACAGGGCACCCTTCCTCCACACAGGACCCACTTCTCCAGGCACCACTACACCACTGCATAGAGCCGATGGAAAGACAGCAGTCCATTCACTCTGACATAATAACCCAGTAGGTCCCAATCATAAAAATACAAAAACATAACCATTAGGCTAAGCATTTCCCAATCGAAATGTACAACTATTACTTCCCATTGCAAAAAACATTTCATGTTTAGCACACAAACTGTTGATCTAAAGTTTAAATGAAACAATGTTTTACACACATACTGAAGTTATTTTCAAAGAGATGGCTAACAGCATGCGAGCTGCAATAAAAAACACAGTTCCACTCACCAGATGATGATCAGATGAAACTTTACTTCTTGTTGAAAGTTATTCTTGAAAATGGACAAGCTAACAAATTAACAACAACAACCTCTTCAATAAATCCTTCTGCAGCCGCTGCAAACTCGCCTACAACAAAAGCTAGCTAGACCATGGGAAAACTACTGCTCGCTATTGCACAGTGACTTGTTGGCCTTCGAGAAGGCAAAAGTTGACATAATTTTTTGTAAAATCGGTCCCACCCCTTACAAGTCATTATGATTGGTTGATTCCACTGTCACTCCAGCATTTTGCCCTAATACAGTTCTTTGGCGGACGCCTTCTATCAAGCTTCTGATGGCCTAGCCAATGGCTGACTTAGCTAGCTAGATTTATCTCCCCAGAGACCACCAAAGAAAAATCCAGATTTTTTTCTTTTCAGTATTAACCCTTCCCTTTCTAACAAAAATGTAAGAGATTAAATCAGAACATCATTGGAAATAATAATATAATTAATAATAATTGTATAAATCCTTAGCCTTTCTCATAAAGCGTAGAAGGCCCTCATTGTTCCCCACTGTGTTTGGATTAGTAAAACATTGTAGAGTGGCTCTATTTGCCCTCAGCATGCAATTTCCCACCATTCTGAATATCTAAAGAATCCATATGTTCTTCTGAAATATGAACACAGAAATACAGGACATTGTGAAATCTTACTATGGTGACGATTTGACAAAATTACAAACGAGGTCTTGAATTGGACTTGCATTTTTCTGGTCTCGGTCTTTACTCGGTCTCGGACCTCTCGTCCCCCTCCCGGTCTCGGTCTTGACTCGGTCCCCCCCCCCCCTCAAGTCATGGTCTTGTCTTGGTCTTGAATTGGTCTCGCTTTAGGTGATATCGAACACAAAACTGCATTATGATAACATCCCACAAACATTCAAAGAATATTTTTGATCACCAAATATTTTATTTGAAGTAGTTCGAAGTAGTAATATCTCCATGTTCAGGGAACATTACCAGAACCATCATGTCATAATGTGAGACCATTGTAGGAATTCCCTGCTTGTTGTTATGGTCGTTTTGAATAACATATCCATCATTAGCAGAACATTCCTGTAATGTTTCCCAAGAAACATTTCTGTTACACCCACATGATGTTGTGGCAGAAAGTTCTAAGAACATTACCGGAACATTGTGTTGTTACATTCCCTGGCAACCTAATGAGAACCTTAGTGGAACGTTCTTTGGTAGTTTTTACAGATATTGTGAGAAACATTTTAGCGAATGTATTGTGAACATTCCAAAGATATTCCTATTACAACACTACAAGAAACGTTCCTGCGAGACTCTTAGAAAGTTATTCTGTAAGGTTATGACATAAAGTTGAAGTCGGAAGTTTACATACACTTAGGTTGGAGTCATTAAAACTCGTGTTTCAACCACTCCACAAATTTCTTGTTTACAAACTAAAGTTTTGGCAAGTCGGTCAGGACATCTACTTTGTGCATGACACAAGTAATTATTCCAACAATTACAGACAGATTATTTCACTTATAACTCACTGTATCACAACTCCAGTCGGTAAGAAGTTTACATACACAAAGTTGACTGTGCCTTTAAACAGCTTGGAAAATTCCAGAAAATTATGTCATGGCTTTAGAAGCTTCTGATAGGCTAATTGACATAATTTAAGTCAATTGGAGGTGTACCTGTGGATGTATTTCAAGGCCTACCTTCAAACTCAGTGCCTCTTTGCTTGACATCATGGGAAAATCAAAAGAAATCAGCCAAGAAATCAGCCCAAAAAATGTAGACCTCCACAACTCTGGTTCATCCTTGGGAGCAATTTCCAAACGCCTGAATGTACCACGTTCATCTGTACAAACAATAGTATGCAAGTATAAACACCATGGGACCCAGCAGCCATCATACCGCTCAGGAAGGAGACGCGTTCTGTCTCCTAGAGATGAACGCACTTTGGTGCGAAAAGTGCAAATCAATCCCAGAACAACAGCAAAGGCCTTGTGAAGATGCTGGAGGAAACAGGTACAACAGTCTCTATAGCCACAGTAAAACAAGTCGTATATCAACATAACCTGAAAGGCCGCTCAGCAAGGATGAAGCCAACATTACCAACATTACGACCAGGAATACGACTTTCCCAAAGAGGATTCTCGGTTTGCTAACCCAACCAGGACAATAGACTGGATAGCACGCGGCGAATCAAAACAACGGCGGCGCCGGAGAAGAGGGAAACGCGCTGGTCTTTTGGTCAAGCTACGTCGACGGGCGCATCGTGCACCTCTCCCGAGTATTTTAATCGCCAATGTACAGTCTCTTGACAACAAAGTAGACGAAATCCGATCAAGGGTTGCCTTTCAGAGAGACATCCGAGACTGCAACGTTCTTTGCTTCACAGAAACATGGCTCACTCAGGACACGTTATCTGAGTCGGTACAGCCACCTGGTTTCTCCACGCATCGCGCCGACAGAAACAAACATCTATCTGGTAAGAAGAAGGGTGGGGGTGTGTGTCTTATGATTAACGAGAGGTGGTGNACAACAACATTGATGTATACGCTGATTCGGTGAGCGAGTTTATTAGCAAGTGCATTGGTGATGTTGTACCCATAGCAAATATCAAAACCTTCCCCAACCAGAAACCGTGGATTGATGGCAGCATTCGCGCAAAACTGAAAGCGCGAACCACTGCTTTTAACCAGGGTAAGGCGACCGGAAACATGTTTGAATACAAACAGTGTAGCTATTCCCTCCGCAAGGCAATCAAACAAGCTAAGCGTCAATATAGAGACAAAGTAGAGTCACAATTCAACGGCTCAGACACAAGAGGAATGTGGCAGGGTCTACAGTCAATCACGGACTACAAAAAGAAAGCCAGCCCCGTCGCGGACCATGACGTCCTGCTCCCAGACAAACTAAACAACTTCTTTGCTCGCTTTGAGGACAATACAGTGCCACCGACACGGCCCGCTACCAAAACCTGCGGGCTCACCTTCACCGCAGCCAATGTGAGAAAAACATTTAAATGTGTTAACCCTCGCAAGGCTGCCGGCCCAGATGGCATCCCTGGCCGTGTCCTCAGAGCATGCGCAGACCAGCTGGCTGGTGTGTTTACGGACATATTCAATCAGTCCCTATCCCAGTCTGCTGTTCCCACATGCTTCAAGAGGGCCACCATTGTTCCTGTTCCCAAGAAAGCTAAGGTGACTGAGCTAAATGACTATCGCCCCGTAGCACTCACTTCCGTCATCATGAAGTGCTTTGAGAGATTAGTCAAAGATCATATCACCTCCATCCTACCAGACACCCTGGACCCACTCCAATTTGCTTACCGTCCCAATAGGTCCACAGACGACGCAATCGCAATCACACTGCATACTGCCCTAACCCATCTGGACAAGAGGAATACTTATGTAAGAATGCTGTTCATCGACTACAGCTCAGCATTTAACACCATAGTTCCCTCCAAGCTCGTCATTAAGCTCGAGACCCTGGGTCTCGACCCAGCCCTGTGCAACTGGGTCCTGGACTTTCTGACGGGCCGGTCCCAGGTGGTGAGGGTAGGAAACAACATCTCCACCCCGCTGATCCTCAACACTGGGGCCCCACAAGGGTGCGTTCTCAGCCCTCTCCTGTACTCCCTGTTTACCCATGACTGCGTGGCCAAGCACGCATCCAACTCAATCATCAAGTTTGCTGACGACACTACAGTGGTAGGCTTGATTACCAACAACGACGAGACGGCCTACAGAGAGGAGGTGAGGGCCCTCGGAGTGTGGTGTCAGGAAAATAACCTCTCACTCAATGTCAGCAAAACAAAGGAGATGATCGTGGACTTCAGGAAACAGGAGAGGGAGCACCCCCCTATCCACATCGAGGGGACAGTAGTGGAGAAGGTGGAAAGTTTTAAGTTCCTCGGCGTACACATCACGGACAAACTGAATTGGTCCACCCACACAGACAGCGTGGTGAAGAAGGCGCAACAGCGCCTCTTCAACCTCAGGAGGCTGAAGAAATTCGGCTTGTCACCAGAATCACTCACAAACTTTTACAGATGCACAATCGAGAGCATCCTGTCGGGCTGTATCACCGCCTGGTACGGCAACTGCTCCGCCCACAACCGTAAGGCTCTCCAGAGGGTAGTGAGGACTGCACAGCGCATCACCGGGGGTAAACTACCTGCCCTCCAGGACACCTACACCACCCGATGTCACAGAAAGGCCAAAAAGATAATCAAGGACAACAACCACCCGAGCCACTGCCTGTTCACCCCGCTATCATCCAGAAGGCGAGGTCAGTACAGGTGCATCAAAGCTGGGACCGAGAGACTGAAAAACAGCTTCTACCTCAAGGCCATCAGACTGTTAAACAGCCATCACTAACATTGAGTGGCTGCTGCCAACATACTGACTTAAATCTCTAGCCACTTTAAACATAGGAATTGGATGTAACAAATGTATCACTAGCCACTTTAAACAATTTTGTATATAATGTTTACGTATCCGACATACTCATATCAAATGTATACACTGTACTCTAAACCATCTACTGTATCTTGCCTATGCCGTTCGGCCATCGTCCCAAATCTCTAGCCACTTTAATAATTATAATTGGATGAAATAATGTATCACTAGCCACTTTAAACAATGCCATTTATATAATGTTTACATATCCTACATTACTCATCTCATATGTATATACTGTACTCCATACCATCTACTGCATCTTGCCTATGCCGGTCAGCCATCGCTCATCCATATATTTATATGTACATACTCGTATTCATTCCTTTACTCTTGTGTGTATAAGGTAGTTGTTGTGAATTTGTTAGATTACTTGTTAGATACTACTGCATGGTCGGAACTAGAAGCACAAGCATTTCGCTACACTCGCATTAACATCTGCTAACCATGTGTATGTGACAAATAAAATTTGATTTGATTTGATTTGAGCCACTGCTCCAAAACCGCCATAAAAAGCCAGACTACGGTTTCCAACTGCACATGGGGACAAAGATCGTACTTTTTGGAGAAATGTCCTCTGGTCTGATGAAACAAAAATACAACTGTTTGGCCATAATGACCACCGTTATATTTGGAGGAAAAAGGGGGAGTGTCACGCCCTGGCCATAGAGAGCCCTCTGGGTTCTCTATGGTGTGTTAGGTCAGGGCGTGACTAAGGGTTTCTAGTGTTTTCTATGTTTTGGTTTTGTGTGGTTCCCAATTAGAGGCAGCTGTTGTTCGTTGCCTCTAATTGGGAATCCTATATAGTTTGTTCATTCCCCCACCTGGGTTGTGGGTGATTGTACTGTGTCTATTTTGTATGTGCTGTGTTGCGCTACATTTATTCGATCATTTGTTCTTTGTTTTTGTATTTTGAAAGTTCTCTTTATTAAATATGTGGAACTACAACCACGCTCCGCCTTGGTCTACTTCTTCAGACGATCGTGACAGAATCACCCACCACCAAAGGACCAAGCAGTGTGCCCAGGCGCAGGAGGAGAAGGTATTCTGGACCTGGGAGGAGATAATGGGCCATAGCGAGACCCTTCCTTGGCGGGAGTCGCCAAGGAAGAGGGAAACACAGCGGCGATGCCGGGGTCCACAGCCACAGCAGTCCCAAGAATTTTTTTGGGGGGGGGCACATGGGGCTGTCGGTCGAGGAGAGGAGAGAGCCCGAATGGAGGAACAGAGGAGTTCAAGGAAGGATACAGGAGAGAGGTAAAGGCAAGGAAGGAGCTGCAGTGCAGGCGCCTGGAGGAGCGTCTGCCCAGCCAGGTGCGTCCAGTGCCAGCTCCCCGCACTCGCCCTGAGGTGCATGTCGTCAGTCTGGTGAGACCTACGCCGGCTCCACGCACCCGGATCCCAGTGCACCTCCTCAGTCCGGTGACTCCTGTGCCGGCTCCCCGCACACGCCCTGAAGTGTGTGTTATCAGGCCAGTGAAACCTGTTCCGGCTCCTCGCACCAGGCGTCCAGTGCGCCTCTTCAGTCCGGTGAATCCTGTGCCGGCTCCCCAAACGCGCCCTGAGGTGCGAGTCATCAGTCCGGTGATACCTGTGCCGGCTCCTCGCACCAGGCGTCCAGTGCGCCTCTTCAGCCTGGTGACTCCTGTGCCGGATCCTCGGACCAGGCGTCCAGTGCGCCTCTTCAGAAGCACGGGAGTGGCAGCATCATGTTGTGGGGGTGCTTTGCTGCAGGAGGGACTGGTGCACTTCACAAAATAGATGACATCATGAGGAAGGGAAATTATGTGGATATATTGAAGCAACATCTCAAGACATCAGTCAAGAAGTTAAAGCTTGGTCGCAAATGGGTCTTCCAAATGGACAATGACCCCAAGCATACTTCCGAAGTTGTGGCAAAATGGCTTAAGGACAACAAAGTCAAGGTATTGGAGTGGCCATCACTAAGCCCTGACCTCAATCCTATAGAAAATCTGTGGGCAGAACTGAAAAAGCGTATGCGAGCAAGGAGGCCTACAAACCTGACTCAGTTACACCAGCTCTGTCAGGAGGAATGGGCCAAAATTCACCCAACTTATTGTGGGAAGCTTGTGGAAGGCTACCCGAAACGTTTGACCCAAGTTAAACAATTTAAAGGCAATGCTACCAAATACAAATTGAGTGTATGTAAACTTCTGACCCACTGAGAATGTGATGAAAGAAATACAAACTGAAATAAATAATTCTCTTAGCTATTATTCTGACATTTCAAATTCTTAAAATAAAGTGGCGATCCTAACTGACCTAATTTTTTACTAGGATTAAATGTCAGGAATTGTGAAAATGTATTTGGCTAAGGTGTATGTAAACGTCCGACTTCAACTGTACTTCAACGCCAATATTTTGCTAATACTGATGTGTAATGTAACATTATTATATGAACTTGACAAACTTTTAAACGAATGTAATTTCAATATTTTTACTTCACTATATTTTATTAGGGTATTGTCCAAACATAGCTATAGCTTTTTTAAAGAATAGTAATCAAGTAGAGTTGATCCTATGACATGTCATCTTCAAGCCCTGTAGGTTATTTAGACTGCTGCACTACCAGGATCTTAATGTTTCTAGTGGATTACCCTTTGTACTGAAATCCTTAAATTATGATCCAAACTATGGCTTTATGTCATAGTACATATTCACATCTATGTGCACATCACCGCAATCTGCCAGGCAATAATTTAACATTTCTGAAATTATGTTTGTAGGGAAGATGAAACTTAACAGTATATAAAGAAGATTGGTAGAGTAAGAAATAATAGAGTATACTTATTTTTCTAGATTAAGACAAAGACCACAACCTGGAAGTCAGAGTAAAGGTATAAACACCTTTATATTTGTGTTAGTCCCATTCAAGTGGCGCAGTGGATTAATTCCAGGACTAACAAGCCAAACCTCGATCCCCGCTTGTGACTATCAACAAAATACAGTAGAACTGTTTGTGCAATAAATGTCTAATAAATTGTAATGCGATTCCAAATAATTGCCATATGTGTTGTTGTACAACTAATTTCTTCAACAATAAGATAACACGAACACATGAAAGAAACCTCCGTGGACTGTTCAAAACGTAATGTCATAATTCTTGGAACAAAGACAGTGAATTATTGTTCTTGTAACATCAGGTGAATGTTTTTTGCAACCTAAAAGAAACATTGTATAACAGTTTTGTGTTTTTGGAACACATCTTTATGGATGTCCCTACAATGTTCTCACCAGACTGTTCCCACAACCTAATGAAACATTTTGGAAAGTTTTGAAGAACAGACTATGTGTTCTGGGAACATTCTTGCAAAGTCAGCTGAATGTTTTATACAAACATTGAATATTCATCAGCACAAATAGACAGTTTTTGTGTCATGAAAACCTTTGACGCAACCTAACGAATGTTCGGGGAACTTTCACACAACCAATTTTGGTTGCTGGGAGGCTTCCTACTGACTGTATTGAATGAGCACCATACATTGCAGTATATGATTTATGTCCCATAGCTCTTATGTCTGTGGTTTGGAATGCTCGGGTCTTGATGGAAATAAAGTGCTGTGTATGTTTTACCAAGACATGCAATCCCAAAGATGAACGGCTCTATACTATTTACTCTCAAGGTTAGTGATCCACACCCAGAGCCAGTGGAGTACAGATTGAGATGCTACATGTATCACTGAAGACCATGCTGACCGTCCATGGTACTAGTGTAATTGAAGATCATGGACCACATCTGCATGATGCAAAACTCCCATTAGGATTGAATGGTAAGGAAATGGAATGCCATAGGTTTGTGTAGTCATAGCTATCCATGAAACCATGTCAACCTGCCAGAATGTTGACTCACTTAAAAGCTTTTAGATCATGTCATGCATATGGAAACTTAGACACAGCAAGACAGAGCTGTAGAGACTACAACCAAACCAGTGTTGTGGTGCATAGCTTTACTGTAAATTGTGCATTACATTTAATTCCTAGCATCAGATTGTCTAAAATTTTCAAACATTCTTCTGGATTTTATTGGACCATCTTTATGTAATGGTAAATTATTTACAGTTGGATGCTCTGAAATCCTATATTCCAGATATATCCATGCAGCATTTCCATACATGAGCTACTTGAATGAGCACAGTCTTTTCCATTGGGATGGTGGGGAATTTGTGTTACTCAGCAAATCGAGTAACACCCCCGATAGCCGGATGTTTAATTCCCTTGTAGCGCTACACTAAATTAACAACCCGGCAGCAGCAATTTGAAATGGGAGTGTAGAGCCTGTCATCGGTCACAAAGGCATCAGGACATCTGTGTGTGTGTGTGTTTGCTCCCTCACATTCTTGTGTGTAAATGGTTGATGGGCTTGGTGGGCCCCACTGTAGTGGTTCTCTGTGTTGATTGCTTTACATCCGAGTGTGTTTTCTCAAGTGTACTTAGTGTCCAGGGCTTGTCTGGCAGCAGGAGCAGAAATCTGAGAGTTTCATGTGCTCACTGAGCAGGAACATTATGTTTGACTTCACCTGGTCATCTGCCCCTTGGTAGTATCCTTCTTGTGCTCTAATTTACTTTCTTCTGAAAGGCATTTGTGTAATTATATTATTCAAATGAAGACCACCACAGAATGCATAAATATGATCAAACATGGCACAAACTCATGTAAGAGAGTACTGTTTCGACAAGTAGGCTAGTTTTCAGGTGAAATAATTTCCCACAAATCCTCCAAAGGGCCTGTTTCAATTCAAATGTTACAAGGGAACCTCTACAAAATCAGAAATTCATTTGATCTGTTTACCAAATCCTACTCTACGGTGCCAGCCAGCCTAAGTAGCCCCTGGCTGCTATGCAAATGTTTTATTAACTTCTGAAAGTTAATAATATATATATATACACTTGACGTAGGAAGTTTACATACACTTTAGCCAAATACATTTAAACACAGTTTTTCACAATTCCTGACATTTAATCCTAGTAAAAATTCCCTTTCTTAGGTCAGTTAGGATCACCACTTTATTTTAAGAATGTGAAATGTCAGAATAATAGCAGAGAAAATGATTTATTCCAGCTTTTATTTCTTTCATCACATTCCCAGTGGGTCAGAAGTACACTCAATTAGTATTTGGTAGCATTGCCTTTAAATTGTTTAACTTGGGTCAAACATCTTGGGTAGCTTGCCACAAGCTTCCCACAATAAGTTGGGTGAATTTTGGCCCAATCCTCCTGACAGAGCTGGTGTAACTGAATCAGGTTTGTAGGCCTCCTTGCTCGTACACGCTTTTTCAGTTCTGCCCACAAATGTTCTATAGGATTGAAGTCTTTGTGATGGCCACTCCAATACCTTGACTTTGTTGTCCTTAAGCCATTTTTGCCACAACTTTGGAAGTATGCTTGGGATCATTGTCCATTTGGAAGACCCATTTGCGGCCAAGCTTTAACTTCTTGACTGATGTCTTCAGATGCTGCTTCAATATATCCACATAGTTTCCCCTCCTCATGATGCCATCTATTTTGTGAAGTGCACCAGTCCCTCCTGCAGCAAAGCACCCCCACAACATGATGCTGCCACCCCCGTGCTTCACGGTTGGGATGGTGCTCCTCGGCTTGCAAGCCTCCCCCTTTTTCCTCCAAAAATTACAGTGGTCATTATGGCCAAACAGTTCTATTTCTGTTTCATCAGACCAGAGGATATTTCCCCAAAAAGTATGATCTTTGTCCCCATGTGCAGTTGCAAACCATAGTCTGGCTTTTAATGGCGGTTTTGGAGCAGTGGCTTCATCCTTGCTGAGCGGCCTTTCAGGTTATGTCGATATAGGACTCGTTTTACTGTGGCTATAGAGACTTCTGTACCTGTTTCCTCTAGCATCTTAACAAGGTCCTTTGCTGTTGTTCTGGGATTGAATTGCACTTTTCGCACCAAAGTACGTTCATCTCTAGGAGACAGAACACGTCTCCTTCCTGAGTGGTATGACGGCTGCGTGGTCCCATGGTGTTTATACTTGCGTACTATTGTTTGTACGTTTGTAAATTGCTCCCAAGGATGAACCAGAGTTGTGGAGGTCTGGCTGATTTCTTTAGATTTTCCCATGATGTCAAGCAAAGAGGCACTGAGTTTGAAGGTAGGCCTTGAAATACATCCTCAGGTACACCTCCAATTGACTAAAATGATGTCAATTAGCTAATCAGAAGCTTCTAAAGCCATGACATAATTTTCTGGAATTTTCCAAGCTGTTTAAAGGCACAGTCAACTTAGTGTATGTACACTTCTGACCCACTGGAATTGTCTTTAAACAATTGTTAGAAAAATTACTTGTGTTATGCACAAAGTAGATGTCCTGACCGACTTGCCAAAACTATAGTTTGTTAATTAACAAGACATTTGTGGAGTGGTTAAAAAACGAGTTTTAATGACTCCAACCTAAGTGTATGTAAACTTCCGACTTCAACTGTATATATATATATATATTTGTCTTTATTACTTTCCCCTAACCCTACCACCCCTCCCCTAATCTAATCAATTTTGATCAGTCACATACACATATTTAGAAGATGTTTTGCGGGTGTAGCGAAGTTCTTGTGTTCCTAGCTCCAGCAGTGCAGTAATATCTAACAATTCACAACAATAGACACACATCTAAAAGTAAACGAATGGAATTAATATATAACATCTAAATATATAAATATTAGGACGAGCAATGTCGGAGTGGCATTGACTAAAATACATCAGAATAGAATACAGTATATACTGTACATATGAAATGGGTAAAGCATTATGTAAACATTATTAAAATAACTCCTGTTCCATTATTAAAGTGACCAGTGATTCCATGTCTATGTATATAGGGCAGCAGCCTCTAAGGTGCGGGGTTGAGTAACCGGTTGGTAGCCGGCTAGTGATGGCTATTTAACAGTCTGATGGCCATAAGATTAAAGCTGTTTTTCAGACTCTCGGTCCCAGCTTTGATGCACCTGTACTGACCTCGCCTTCTGGATGGTAGCGGAGTGAACAGGCCGTGGCTCGGTTGGTTGATGTCCTTGATTGTCTTTTTTGCCTTCCTGTGACATCGGGTGCTGTAGGTGTCCTGGAGGGCAGGCAGTGTGCCCCTGGTGATGTGTTGTGCAGACCGCACCACCCTCTGGAGATCCCTGCGGTTGCGGGCGGTGCAGTTGCCGTACCAGGCGGTGATACAGCCCGACAGGGTGCTCTCAATTGTGAGTCTGTAAAAGTTTGTGAGGGGCTTAGGGGCCAAGCCGAATTGCTTCAGCCTCCAAACTGTCTGTGTGGGTGGACCATTTCAGATTGTCAGTGATGTGTACGCCAAGGAACCTGAAGCTTTTCACCATCTCCACTGCGGTCCCATCGATGTGGATAGGGGCGTGCTCCCTCTGCTGTTTCCTGAAGTCCACGATCAGCTCCTTCATTTTGTTGACGTTGAGGGAGAGGTTATTTTCCTGGCACCACTCCGCCAGGGCCCTCACCTCCTCCTGTAGGCTGTCTCGTCATTGTTGGTAATCAGGCCTACTACTGTTGTGGTGTCTGCAAACTTGATGATTGAGTTGGAGGCGTACATGACCAGGCAGTCATGGGTGAACAGGGAGTACAGGAGAGGGCTGAGCACGCACCCTTGTGGGGCCCCTGTGTTGAGGATAAACAAATTAGAGGTGTTGTTTTCTACCTTCACCACCTGGGGGCGGCCCGTCAGGAAGTCCAGGATCCAGTTGCACAGGGCGGGGTTCAGACCCAGGGCTTAATGATGAGCTTGGAGGGTACTACTGTATGGTGTTGAAGGCTGAGCTGTAGTCAATGAACAGCATTCTTACATAGGTATTCCTCTTGTCCAGATGGGATAGGGCAGTGTGCAGTACGATTGCATCGTTTGTGGATCCATTGGGGTGGTATGCAAATTGAAGTGGTTCTAAGGTGTCAAGTAAGGTAGAGGTGATATGATCCTTGACTAGTCTCTCAAAGCACTTCATGATGACAGAAGTGAGTGCTACGGAGCGATAGACATTTAGTTCAGTTACTTTTGCTTTCTTGGGTACAGGAACAATGATGAACATCTTGAAGGAAGTGGGGACAGCAGACTGGGATAGGGAGAGATTGAATATGTCCGTAAACACTCCAGACAGCTGGTCTGCGCATGCTCTGAGGATGCGGCAAGGGATGCCATCTGAGCCAGCAGCCCTGCGAGGGTTAACACGCTTAAATGTCTTCCTCACGTCAGCCACGGAAAATGAGAGCCCACAGTCCTTGGGAGCGCGCCGTGCCGGTGGCAATGTGTTATCCTCAAAGTGGGCGATGAAGGTGTTTAGCTTGTCTGGGAGCAAGACGTTGGTGTCCGACGTGGCTGGTTTTCCCTTTGTAATCCGTTGAATTGCGACTCCACTTTGTCTCTGTACTGACGTTATGCCTGTTTGATTGCCTTATGGAGGGAATAACTACACTGTTTGTATTTGACCATATTCCCAGTCACCTTGCCATGGTTAAATGCGGTGTTTCGCGCTTTCAGTTTTGTGCAAATGCTGCCATCTATCCGGGGTTTCTGGTTTGGGTAGGTTTTAATAGTCACAGTGGGAACAACATCCCCTATACACTTCCTGAAGAACTCAGTCACCGTGTCCGTCTATACGTCAATGTTATTCTCACAGGCTACCCGGAACACATCCCAGTCCACTTGATCAAAACAATCTTGAAGCATGGATTCCGAATGGTGAGACCACGTTGAATAGACCTTAGCACGGGTACTTCCTGTTTGAGTTTCCGCCTATAGGAAGGGAGGAGCAAAATGGAGTCGAGATCTGATTTACCGAAGGGAGGACGGGGAAGGGCCTTGTATGCATCCCGGAAGGGGGAGTAACAGTGGTTGAGCGTTTTAATTGGAGTAAACTAATGGACAACAACACTTAGGCTTCTACTTACAGCTTATACATACTATATACATTTTACGGACACAGTATATTTTACAATAGTTAACTTTTGTTTCCATCCTTCAGCTACCCTCAACCCCTCCCATCTATCTCTGAAGACCATCCAGTTTTGATTTCTAATGATGGAATCTTTGGTTATAACTCTGACCCATAACACTTCTACCTCATATGTTTTATCAATGAAACAGGATACTGGAAAACCAGATTAATGGATTGGTTCACTACATGGCTATCACTCAAAGAGCCCAAATACCTCTAGGCTTAGTATTGCATTTCATGTGTATGGTGTCCATTTTAACTCACTGTTATGTAGCCTATGCATATTACTATGATGCAATTAGCTCATTACTTGATTGCATATTCTATAGAGCACATACTGAGGCTGTAGCTGAATTATATGAATTCATTCACTCCCATTGCTTATTGAAAATGACAACTTTGGATAATTGTAATTGCAATAGTTCAATCAATCAACTCATATGAATTTAGTGACTCCCTAGTTGATTGTGTTGAATATAATGCATACTTGACTTTGTAACATTAGCTTGGTTTCTTATTCCAAATACTTAATTCTTTTTTGTAGTGTATTTGTATATTAGTTTGTACTTTGTATTGCTCATGTCAAGGATAAACATTTAGTCAGTGTTGCTTTTAGAATTGCTCCACAGCCCATGATATTGAATGAATTATAAGGCAATATGTCAGAGGCCCAGTTTAATAAAGTAGCAGGTCATGACTCCAAGGCTTTACCTCTACATTGGCTATCCACAAGCCATGGCCTTGACTTTGATTTATCATCACTGACCTCTCCCAGGGTGCACAATAGAACATTTGCTAATCCTACAATGTCATTTGTCCATATACACACAGAGACATTAGTTAATACGTGTTGCCTTATTATTGTCCTTCTCCATCATCGGTAGTAGTTTCTGAAGCTGATACACATACTAGTTTTCTCCTGAGGTTTGTTGTACTGGTAGTAAATTATTGGGATGCATAGTGCAGACTTGCATCTTTCATGTGCTGTACATCACAACGCTTACAAATAAAATTGACAGAGACTCCAGTCACCCAAGTCAAAGACTTTCTCTGCTACCGCACGGCAAACGGTACCGAAGCGCCAAGTCTAGGATCAAAAGGCTCCTTAACAGCTTCTACACCCAAGCCATAAGACTGCTGAACAATTAATCACCCCTACCTACATGTACAAAATAACCTGTACCCCCGCACACTGACTCGGTACCGGTACCCCCTGTATATAGCCTCGTTATTGTTATGTTTTTGTGTTACTTTTAAATGTAAAGTTTTTGCATTTTTTACTTTAGTTTATTAACTCTTCTTGAACTGCACTGTTGGTTAAGGGCATGGAAGTAAGCATTTCATGGTAAGGTCTTGTATTCCGCGCATGTGACGAATAAAGTTTGATTTGATTTGAAACCAGCTGACCTGCAGGCCAAAGCTAATTTGTCACAAATCACCACATCAGAATTTGCAAAGAAAGACTATACTGTATATGGCGTTCTTGGAAACTGCTTTGGATCATTTCAGTTACTGTCAATAAGTAATTAGCACATATTTCAAGATGATGTAACCTGCAGTAAAATAACCTAATATGACCAGATATGACAACGTTCGAGATGCGTATTAGGCCTAAAATCTATCAAGTCAAGATAAACCTTTTCCATGCTTTGGGTCCATTTTTGTGAAAGCGTTTTGACAAAGTAGGCAACTGCTGGGCATTGCTGCGAGGCAACAATATTGTCAAAAATACTATATTGGCATCAATATCCACCTTTTTATCCAAAAGAGTCACCCTAAAACCTTTAAAGTGGTATTTGATTCAAAGTTCACAAACATTTTAAACTGATCTGAAGGCATCCTGACCTTTTTTGGATGATTTGACTTCATCTTTTTCAGATAAACCTCCCTTAAGGCTTGGCATTTGAGATTCATAGAGGATATTGCTGCCTGTAACCATGCCAAATATTGTGATGATTCTCAGATGTTGGTATATGGAAAAGGAACCATTTGTGTTAAAAGTGAGATGTGAATAGTGTGTCTCAAGCTGTTTACATTTCACAGTTTGTGTGATGCAATTACAATACTACGGTAGTGTATTTGTTGTGGGAAGGTAACAAGTGATGTTGATAATCCCTCCTGTAATTTGCATGGATGCTGTGTGGCACATAATGTCAAGTTAACACTGTGCCAGGTTTCAGTAGAATCAAGTGTTTACAACTGTATATGTTTCACATGTTATTTTCAGAAGGGAATACAAGACCAAAACAATTCTAAAATCCTATAAACACATGTTTTATATACCTCGGTTCAAGAGAATAACAGGTGCAAAGTTTGCACCAGAGAAATGCAGGGAATCAGGCCCTACGGCTCTTAACATTTAATTAGAGCCTCTCAATGATAAAGCCCTGCTCATGAATAATCCATTGCTCTTCCCATCTCATCTGCTATAGAATAAGATAGCACGCGCTGCCATCAGGAAGAGCATCAGTTATGTTTCTTATATTTTGTAGGCGATGCATATCACCCTCTGCTATCCACCCTCTAATACAATCTGTCTGTTTGTAATGGATTAGTTTCCCTACAGAAGTCTCAAGAGACCAATGCTTTAGCATACAGCTTCTTGTCACTACAAATCAGGAGGACAGGTTGGAACTTGTGCACTCAAGCGGATTCTGCAAGGCCTTTTTTTTTATAATCTCAAATTTCCTCCGACTTCTTTTTCCTGTCCCTGATAAAGAATCCAAAAGTTGACGGGCCTACATGCCACATTTGAGAGCTTTCATCAGATAGTCCTGTACTTATTCTGACCCCATCACACCATGTGTGTAATGGACTGTCTGTTGTCCACTATTTTTTACCCATGTCTCATCTCAACACTATTTCATGATGTGAACGTTTTTTTCAATTTGGTATCCACTGAAGTTTTTAATTATACCAAATGATTTGTCTTTGAAACTCTAAATCTGTCTCTGAGAGTGGTTATTATTATTGTATCTCATAAACAGCTGCATTACCTGAGTCCATTGCGTCAATGTGTTGTCTTCAATAATTTGGCATTGACGACTGCTGCTGAACATACAGGTTAAAAGATACTGAGTCATATGTGATAAGAATAAGTTAAAAGATGTGGGTTGCTATGGTAGTGGTAGAAATAACTCTGGTGGTAAACGCCTCAAAATAAATATATTATAGAAAGTTAAGTTGAACTGACGTAGGTGGATTGAACAGGTTCTAGCTTGTTCTCTGATGATTCATTAAGATAATCATGATGAGGTCCATGGGGTAGCAGAGGTTCTAGACATTGTCTATACTCAATGTAGCTACTATGATAACAACCCAGTCTGAACGCTAAACAGATCATATATTTTCATGGTTTAATGCATGCCACTCTAAAGTAAAAAGATAGACAATTTACATGCAAGCTGAACTGGGTCATGTTTATAGTGTTCCTATAAAAAAGTACTTCATAACGATTTATGCTTTGTTAAATTTTTTAAATAGTTGCTTCATATCTATTTGCAAACAACACTCCTGCCTTCAGAGCCAAACTGTAAACTTAGTTTGTGTAACGGAGCGAGATGGTGCTCCAATAAACTTAGAGATCAATAACTGCACACCCATCACATATTCTAAAGACGGACTGTCACGACTTCCGCTGAAGTCGGTCCCTCTCCTTGTTCGGGCGGCGTTCGGCGGTCGAAGTCGCCGGTCTTATAGCCATCGCCGATCCATTTTTCATTTTTCTATTTGTTTTGTCTTAGTCTTACACACCTGGTTTCAATCCCCCAATTACTTGTTCATTATTTAACCCTCTGTTCCCCCATGTTTTTTTGTGAGTGATTGTTTGTATGTTAATACGGTCTGTTATTTGTGGGCTCGATAATTTTGAGTTGTATTTTGTGATTATTTGAGTAAATACGTTTTTTACTCATATCTGCTGTCCTGCGCCTGACTCCTGTACACCAGCTACACAGGATCTATTACATGGACATTTACCCTGCATATGATTAGTAGCTTTAGTATATATATGAAGTAATATAAACTTCCATATGAAAACAACAATTGACCATGAAAGAGATTTGCTTCTCTCATGTACCTTTGAATAAAGAATGTCAGAGTACATTTCTGTGTTTCCTCTCTGGGGATCCCTGCGTTAATTATTCAGTGAATACATAACTATGGACACCTACTTCTTCCGCTCACTGAGTGTGTGTACAATGGCGTACCGACACCCCGCAGCCCAACAAGGTGGGGGGGGGGGGGGGGCCATGTCTGACATCGATGTTTATTTACAAATAATTTTGACAGTAACCATCCAAAAGTCATTCATAAACCTTTTTAATTTCCATGTGTACTAGAAAGCTAAGTATTTGTTTGTTGGGCTTCAAGAAGGAGACTGATCAAAGTGCCTCAGGCCTTGAAAAATAAATAATTGAACTGATATTGGTAAACAAATGTTGTGTTCAAGGCTACGATGACGCCACTCGCCAGTGCAATGAGTGGAACTTACTCATGTGTTCAAAAAAGCATATCAGACCAAGATCCTAATGCTTCTTAAGTAGTTCTTTGTGAGTTTTAGTTTAGAGTGTGTTCGTAAATTCACACCGGAGTGCCAGAGTGCGCTCTGGCCAATCTTAAATTCTGTTTGTAAATTCAGAGCGTTTCGCTCTCGGAGTGTTCAGAGAGCACACTGGACGCTCTGGCTGAGGAGTAGGGTTTATCCGAGTGTTCTGACCTCACAAGGCAGTCAAGCACCCAAGCAAGGTGGCCAACGTTGGCTAGCTTGCTAGCTACTTTCAGACACAAATGAGTGAACACCTTACTCTGACCATTTTACTCGCCCTAGCAGAGCTGGTTGGGCTGTTTTCATGTTATTTAGAGCGTTTGTGACTAACTGTGCTGATCGCAACAATTGAATTACGTTTTTTTGCAGACGTTTACTGACACTGGTCATATTCAACAGGTGTTGCTCGTTAGTAAATGAATCAGTTATTCTATGCATTGGCACACTCAGACAAGAGAGTGCTCTGAAGTCAGAGTAGATATCCTGAGTGAATTTGCGAACGCACCCTTAAGAAACGATTTCTCAGCAGAAGCAACAGTTACAGTGATGGTTAAAAACAGCTTGATTGCCATAGCAACATCAGGGGAAACTGGGTAGGAGGAAGTGGTGCTCCAAATACTAATTCTCCTTAATTGCCAGGCCTCAACACGTTACGGAAAGAGATTAACTGTATAGGAAGCTATGGGACAGGCCGTCTGGATACTATAAACAGCCAAAAAATGAACAGATGCAAACAGATTATCATCTTTAGTAGACAACAGTTCTTGAGGGCTTGTTCTTAATGGTGAATCTGCATTTGAGTTGTGTGATTGCAATATCAACAGTCCCTTATCTCTGGTAAATCTTGGCATACATTATTCAAGATTACGTTCAAATTGTGTGCAGTGCAATGGACATACAGTGCACAATGTCTCAGGAAAGACTGTCTGGGTTGTCATACTCAGTATAGAAAACTGCCGGGCCTGCAACCTGAACCTACAGGCTGTGGTGAAAACATTTGCACACACAAATGTAAGGCGACACAGTCACATACTGTAGCTACTATAGGCCTCTACATAGAATAAAGAGATTGATATTAATAGACTGGTTTTACGCACAACAAATTTCTATTCAAGCTGGGAGAGAGCGCAAGGACTGCTCATGTCATGCATGTTCAGGTAGGCTAAACAGGACAGTTCAGACCCCTTCCCGGTTTCCACATTTTGTCACATTACAGAATAACTCTAATTAATAAAAAAGTTTTTCCTCATGTTTTTTTCCTTACTATACCCCATATTGATAAAGCAAAAACAGATCTTTGGAAATATATTTCATTTAAATCCCTGAAATATCACATTTACAAACTATTCATATCCTTTACTCAGTACCGTGTTGAAGTACCTTTGGCAGCGATTACAGCCTCAAGTCTTCTTGGGTATGACGCTACAAGCTTGGCACACCTGTAGTTAGGGAGTTTCTCCCATTCTTTTTAGCAGATCCTCTCAAGCTCTGTCAGGTTGGATGGGGAGCATCTCAGAACAGCTATTTTCAGGTCTCTCCAGACATGTTTGATCGGGTTCGAGTACGGGCTTTGGCTGGGCCACTCAAGGACATTCAGAGACTTGTCCCGAAGCCACTCCTGCGTTGTCTTGGCTGTGTGCTTAGGGTCGTTGTCCTGTTGGAAGGTGAACCTTCGCCCCAGTCGGAGGTCCTGAGCGCTCTGGAGCAGTTTTTCATCAAGGATCTCTCTGTACTTTGTTCCGTTCATCTTTGCCTCGATCCTGACTAGTCTCCCAGTCCTTGCCGCTGAAAAACATCCCCACAGTATGATGCTGCCACCACGTGCTTCACCGTAGGATTGGTGTCAGGTTAGTGTATAAGATAAGTGCAATGGAGTTGCCAATATATTGTATATACTGTACCATATGGCAACTGTATGTGCGAGTTGAAAGTCACAGAACAGCAGGTATGTTTGTTTCTCTGGAACAAGAGGGTCCTTGAATTAAGCATATTGAGGGTTTTTGTGGCACCCTGTTGTATACAAGTAAGTAATACATGACAATTGAGCGGCTATTGACAATTACAGAGTAGCGTGTTGGTTTTAAGATCCCAGCTCTTCAAGGAAATAGACACATCATATTAGATTACATGCTGTGTTTTGGCCTATGAGCATGCTGTGTTTTGGCCTATGAGCATGCTGTGTTTTGACCTATGAGCATGGTCCCTTGTGTTATTTTAAGAATATAGAGGCCTCCTATACAAACTCCCCGGCACTCAGAATGATTAGCTATTGCGTAACCTGTAGCCCTGCCAAAGGGTTAAAGCCCAGTTTTAATCTAGTTCATGCATTAATGGGTTTCAGTAGATTTCTTGGGCTGCAATCCAAGAGGATAATTTAAGAGAATTATTGGAGGCACATTAACTTGTCAACGTAACCATTCCTTCCCCTGAAAGCCTGAAGTAACATGTTATTAAGAGGAGAGGTGTACCAGAGCCTCCACTGACAGCGGAGATAAGTTGGATGTCTGGAATAAATAGGATAGAGTGTGGATTATGCATTTGTTTACTGTTTTTTCTGCCACACTTTGTTCTTTCTTGTTTTGAGGATATTTTGGTTCTTTTTATCTCACTGTCTTCTTTGTAATTTTTTTATTTTATTGTGCTTTCATTAAGGCTCTGGCTGTGTGTGTGGGTTTCCGTACGGTGTCGGTTTGCGTTAATGATAGAGACAACATGCTCTACAGAGTAATCAATGATGCATCCTCCAAACCTAGAAGGATTCAGATCATTCCCCAGTTGTCTCCGTTGTTTATTGATCAGTCTCAAATCGTGGCTCAGCTTGACATCCATTACAGTTAATTAGTGATCACAAAGTGTTGTGTTATGACATTGGCATGTTATGATGTTGTCATGAAGTCTCAAAATGGCAAGGGGTTCTAAACAGTTTTGTATTCAAACTTTTTGCACATTGAGCAGTCTGTGCTTTGTAACTGTACAGCTAGTGATGGGAGATACGTTCTACGCGAGATGTTTATGGAGATGAGCAACGCTGTAGCAACCTCATTGGGACATGATCATTCACTGCCAGTTATAATGTCAGGGTTCCTCTGTTTATCTTCATGCTTTGAATACCATGCATTTTACATGTGCATGATAGGCTTTAATGGAACATCACATTTCTTTTTATTAACCAAATCATACTTCCCTAAACCATATGTGAAAGATAAAACCATTTAGGCTCACACCGTTCAGTACAGCTATCAAAATACATTATGTTTTATTGTCTGAATGTCTGTGTTGTGGACCAAAGTATGAAGCCTTAAAGTGGGAAATGATGATGTAGAAAGTAGAGGCTATAGTGGGAGTTCCCCATAATAGATGTTTCCAGGTGATTGTTATCTCCCACACACCTGTGCTAAACACTGCCGTATTTGCTTACTGTATGCTTTTAAACTTACACTTGAACACATCTCAGGTGTATTTAAACATTGAAGCCTTTGAAGTCGCTGCGGAGGAGTTTGATGGTTTAGTTCCCCTCGCAATGCACTTTCATGGAGAGGAACACTGCAGTAAACTGTCATTGCAAGGCAAAATTATCTAAACTGAAAGTGTCACAAAGTGCAGCTCGTGAGTTCAGTTAGGAAATGGATGCCATGAACTTCTAAATAAGGGGGCTGTTTAGCAGAAGGGCTAGTTAAAAAACATGAGTCTTCCTTTTGGGGAACTGGGCAGAGTCTGGTAGAGTCTTCCGTAATGTAACTTGCTATCTTCTAGTCAGTATCTCATGCCTCCCACCCCCATCCCATCAACCTCTCCATCCTCTTTGATACAGTGTCCCTGGATGGATGAGGGCTGTGGAGGAAGTCAGACCAAGTGAGGGATTTGACAGAGAACCCAGAATCCATCTCTCAGGAGAAGTTATATTGGCAGGCCCACACCACCCACAGCATCCATTTAACTTAAGCTATACAGTATTATGATTGGGTAGGGACTGATAACATAAAATTACATGTGTCCATGTATTATTAGGCTGCAGTATCCAGGAAGCCATGAGGGATCATGGAAATATTCAAATTCTTCTGATCATTCTGTAACACTGTTGCTAGTCTCCCTGCATTTTTATGTTCCTTTTTTCATACTATGATGTCTAAGAAGTAAATGACTGATATGTGGAAATTGTTTTAATAGCATGATGAAATGTACAGCATGTAAGTTACACTCATTTTATATACACTGTATCAAGTTTCAGGTAAGACCCAGATGCAGACAGTGTTGAAGTAACAAGAGTTTATTACTAGTACAGGGGCAGGCAAAATGACAGGTCAAGGGCAGGCAGAGGTCAGTATTCCAGATAGAGTACAAAAGGTCCAGAATGGCAGGCAGTCTCAGGGTCAGAGCAGGCAGGGGTCAATAATCCGGTGTGGTGTGGCAAGGTACAGAACCCCAGGCAAGCAGGCTCAGGGCAGGCAGAATGGTCAAAACCAGGAAAACGAGAAAACAGGAACTAGAACAGACAGGCGCAAGGGGGAAACCGCTGGTAGGTTTCCCGAAACAAAACAAACTGGCAACAGACAAACAGAGAACACGGGTATAAATACACTGGGGATAATGGGGAAGATTGGCAACACCTGGAGAGGTGTGGAGATAAGCACAAAGACAGGTGAAACAGATCAGGGTGTGACACACTGAGTCATAGCAGAAATGCCTTTGAAACATTCAAGAAGGAAGTAGGGCATGGATCCATCCATGTTTGACAGCGCAACACTGCGCTTGCCCTCTTACAGAAACCTAACAAAACATCCCATTTACAGGACGATTAGCCACAATCTATATTCTTCCTACTTCATTCTGTACTTCATTCTGTTCCCTAACTGCATTAACTCTAATTAGCCGTCCTAAGAAAACACATTATAACGTCAAACAAACATTGAATTCATTATCAAGTTATGAATATTACAAGGACGATGCTCCAAATCCATTATGGACCACTTTAGTATGGGCTAAGAGGCAAGCTAATTAATAAATGAATGAAACATTAAAAGTTCCTCACCATTAATGTAAAGGCTAATGTGTTTGTGTTAAGGGCTTGCTGTTCTGTCCAAGCTTTTTAGTGAAATAGCAGTGGGTATTGCAATTCAAACAATCCTGTGTCGCTGTGGTTCACTTTAATTGGGATTGATGCAATGCCAAACCAAGGGGGACATTACAGATACACCAGTAAACCAGATAAGACAAGATTTACTGAGGGGCAATCTTGCATTTCCTCAAAATATTCCTTTGTCCACAGATGATCAGTCAATGGGTATTTGATACAAACAGAAGGCATTTTGAGAAAATATGACATTAGTTATGTTGTTAGCGTTCCCATTGACATTGGCTGAAGGCTTTTGTATGTTCACATTCTGTATCTGTAGGGGTTGCGTAACTGGTGGCAGAGAAGTCAGGCGCAGGAGAGAAAAACTCTGTTATATATGTAGTCGTTTAATATACAACCCAACGGTTCAAACAACACGAGAGTACATGGGCACAAAATAACCCGTAACGCACCAGTCAAAATAATGTGCACTACAACAACAATCCCACACAAAGACATGGGGGGGAACAGAGGGTTATATACAAAACATGTAATTGAGGGAATTGAAACCAGACAAAACAAATGGAAAATTAAATGTGGATCGACGATGGCTAGAAGACCGGCGACGCCGAGCGCTGAACACCGCCCGAACAAGGAGAGGAGCTGACTTCGGCGGAAGTCGTGACAGTACCCCCCCCTTGACGAGCGGCTCCTGCAGCGCGCCGACGCCAGCCTCGAGGACGACCCGGAGGGCGAGGCGCAGTACGATCCGGACGGAGACGGTGGAACTCCCACAGCATTGAAGGTCCAACACGTCTTCCACCGGAACCCAACACCTCTCCTCCGGCCTGTACCCCTCCCACTCCACGAGGTACTGAAGGCCCCTCGCCCGACGCCTCGAATCCAGTATGGAACGAACAGAGTACGCCGGGCCCCCCTCGATGTCCAGAGGGGGCGGAGGAACCTCCCACACCTCAGACTCCTGGAGCGGGACAACCACCACCGGCCTGAGGAGAGACACATGGAATGAGGGGTTAATACAGTAATCGGGGGGAAGCTGTAACCTATAACAAATCTCGTTCACTCTCCTCAGGACTTTACAGTGAGGGAAAAAAGTATTTGATCCCCTGCTGATTTTGTACGTTTGCCCACTGACAAAGAAATTATCAGTCTATAATTTTAATGGTAGGTTTATTTGAACAGTGAGAGACAGAATAACAAAAAAAATCCAGAAAAACACGTGAAAAATGTTATAAACTGATTTGCATTTTAATGAGGGAAATAAGTATTTGACCCCCTCTCAATCAGAAAGATTTCTGGCTCCCAGGTGTCTTTTATACAGGTAACGAGCTGAGATTTAGGAGCACACTCTTAAAGGGAGTGCTCCTAATCTCAGCTTGTTACCTGTATAAAAGACACCTGTCCACAGAAGCAATCAATCAATCAGATTCCAAACTCTCCACCATGGCCAAGACCAAAGAGCTCTCCAAGGATGTCAGGGACAAGATTGTAGACCTACACTTGGCTGGAATGGGCTACAAGACCATCGCCAAGCAGCTTGGTGAAAGGTGACAACAGTTGGTGCGATTATTCGCAAATGGAAGAAACACAAAAGAACTGTCAATCTCCCTCGGCCTGGGGCTCCATGCAAGATCTCACCTCGTGGAGTTGCAGTGATCATGAGAACGGTGAGGAATCAGCCCAGAACTACACGGGAAGATCTTGTCAATGATCTCAAGGCAGCTGGGACCATAGTCACCAAGAAAACAATTGGTAACACACTACGCCGTGAAGGACTGAAATCCTGCAGCGCCCGCATGGTCCCCCTGCTCAAGAAAGCACATATACATGCCCGTCTGAAGTTTGCCAATGAACATCTGAATGATTCAGAGGACAACTGGGTGAAAGTGTTGTGGTCAGATGAGACCAAAATGGAGCTCTTTGGCATCAACTCAACTCACCGTGTTTGGAGGAGGAGGAATGCTGCCTATGACCCCAAGAACACCATATCCACCGTCAAACATGGAGGTGGAAACATTATGCTTTGGGGGAGTTTTTCTGCTAAGGGGACAGGACAACTTCACCGCATCAAAGGGACGATGGACGGGGCCATGTAACGTCAAATCTTGGGTGAGAACCTCCTTCCCTCAGCCAGGGCGTTGAAAATGGGTCGTGGATGGGTATTCCAGCATGACAATGACCCAAAACACACGGCCAAGGCAACAAAGGAGTGGCTCAAAAAGAAGGACATTAAGGTCCTGGAGTGGCCAAATCTGTGGAGGGAGCTGAAGGTTCGAGTTGCCAAACGTCAGCCTCAAAACCTTAATGACCCGGAGAAGATCTGCAAAGAGGAGTGGGACAACATCCCTCCTGAGATGTGTGCAAACCTGGTGGCCAACTACAAGAAACGTCTGACCTTTGTGATTGCCAACAAGGGTTTTGCCACCAAGTACTAAGTCACGTTTTGCAGAGGGGTCAAATACTTATTTCCCTCATTAAAATGCAATTCCATTTATAAAATGTTTCACATGCGTTTTTCTGGATTTTTTTGTTGTTATTCTGTCTCTCACTGTTCAAATAAACCTACCATTAAAATTATAGACTGATAATTTCTTTGTCAGTGGGCAAACGTACAAAATCAGCAGGGGATCAAATACTTGTTTCCCTCACTGTAAATGGCCCCACAAACCGTGGACCCAGCTTCCGGCAGGGCAGGCGGAAGGGCAGGTTTCGGGTCGAGAGCCAGACCCAGTCCCCCGGTGCAAACACCGGGGTCTCACTGCGGTGACGGTCTGCGCTGGCTTTCTGGCGCAGCACAGCCCGCTGGAGATGAACTTGGGCTTTGTACAATGTCTCCTCCGCGCGCCTGAACCAGTCGTCCCCACAGGAGCCTCGGTCTGACTCTGATGCCACGGCGCCAGAACCGGCTGGTACCCCAATACACACTGGAAGGGGGAGAGGTTAGTAGAGGAGTGGCGAAGCGAGTTCTGAGCCATCTCTGCCCAGGGCACGAACGCCGCCCACTCTCCTGCCGGTCCTGGCAATACGACCTCAGAAACCTACCCACATCCTGGTTCACTCTCTCCACCTGCCCGTTACTCTCGGGGTGAAACCCTGAGGTAAGGCTGATCGAGACCCCCAGACGTTCCATGAACGCCTTCCAGACCCTCGAAGTGAAATGGGGACATCGATCAGACACTATATCCTCAAGCACCTCGTAGTGCCGGAAGACGTGCGCAAACAAGGCCTCCGCAGTCTGTAGGGCCGTAGGGAGACCGGGCAGAGGGAGGAGACGGCAGGACTTAGAGAACCGATCCACAACGACCAGGATCGTGGTGTTTCCCTGTGAGGAGGGAAGATCGGTCAGGAAATCCACCGACAGGTGTGACCAAGGCCGCTGTGGAATGGGTAAGGTGTGTAGCTTCCCTCTGGGCAGGTGCCTAGGAGCCTTACACTGAGCGCACACCGAGCAGGAGGAAACATAAACCCTCACGTCCTTGGCCAAGGTAAGCCACCAGTACTTCCCAACCAAACAGCGCACTGTCCGACCAATCCCAGGATGACCAGAGGAGGGTGAAGTGTGTGCCCAATAGATCAACCGGTCACGGACAGCAGACGGAACGTACAGACGACCAGTGGGACACTGAAGCTGAGCGGGTTCTGCACATAACGCCTGCTCAATGTCCGCATCCAGCTCCCATACTACTGGTGCCACTAGGCAGGAGGCCAGGAGTATGGGGGTAGGATCCATGGAGCGCTCCTCTGTGTCATACAGCCGGGACAGTGCATCTGCCTTGACGTTCTGGGAACCTGGTCTGTAGGAAAGGGTGAAAACAAAACAGGTGAAAAACATGGCCCATGGCGAGGGTTCAGTCTCCTTGCTGCCTGGATGTATTCCAGATTGCGGTGGTCAGTCCAGATGAGAAAAGGGTGTTTAGCCCTCTCAAGCCAATGTCTCCACGCCTTCAGAGCCTTGACAACAGCCAACAGCTCCCGGTCTCCCATGTCATAGTTTCGCTCCACCAGGCTGAGCTTCTTTGAGAAGAAAGCACAGGGGCGGAGCTTCGGTGGCGTACCCGAGCGCTGTGAGAGCACGGCTCCTATCCCAGCCTCGGACGCGTTCACCTCCACTATGAACGCCAAAGAGGGATCCGGATGGGCCAGCACGGGAGCCGAGGTAAACAGAGCCCTCAGGTGACCAAAAGCCCTGTCCGCCTCAGCCGACCACTACAAACACACCGCACCCCTCTTCAGCAGTGAGGTAATGGGAGCCGCTAACTGACCAAAACCCCGGATAAACCTCCGGTAGTAGTTGGCAAACCCTAGAAACCGCTGCACCTCCTTTACCGGGGTGGGAGTTGGCCAATTACGCACGGCTGAAATGCGGTCACTCTCCATCTCCACCCCAGAGGTGGAAATGCGATACCCTAGGAAGGAGACGGACTGCTGGAAGAACAGGCATTTCTCAGCCTTGACGTACAGGTCATGCTCCAACAATCGACCAAGCACTCTGCGCACCAGGGACACATGCTCGGCGCGTGTAGCGGAGTATATCAGAATGTCATCAATATACACCACTACACCCTGCCCGTGCAGGTCCCTGAAAATATCGTCTACAAAGGCTTGGAAGACTGATGGAGCATTCATCAACCCGTACGGCATGACGAGGTACTCAAAATGCCCTGAGGTCGTACTGAACGCCGTCTTCCACTCGTCTCCCTCCCGGATACGCACCAGATTGTAAGCGCTCCTGAGATCTAGTTTGGTGAAGAAGCACGCCCCGTGCATTGACTCAATCGCTGTAGCGATGAGCGGTAGCGGGTAACTATACCTCACCGTGATCTGGTTTAGACCTCGATAGTCAATACACGGGCGCAGACCTCCCTCCTTCTTCTTCACCAAAAATAAACTCGAGGAGGCGGGTGAAGTGGAGGGCCGAATGTACCCCTGACGCAGGGATTCGGAGACACATGTTTCCATAGCCGCCGTCTCCGCCTGTGACAGGGGATACACGTGACTCCTGGGAAGTGGTAATTGAGTCGCCTTCTTCTTGGAGAAGGCAAGAGCCAAATTGGCATATTCAGGGGGAATGCGCACGGTGGAGACCTGGTCTGGACTTTCCAGCATAGTAGCACCCACGGAAACCCCTAAACACCTCCGCGAGCACTCTCGCGACAACCCCATGAGAACCCTCCGTGCCAAGAAACAGTGGGGTCATGACAAGCTAACCAGGGTAGACCTAGCACCACGGGAAACGCAGGAGAGTCAATGAGGAAGAGACTGATCTTCTCCTTGTGACCCCCCTGCATTACCATACCCAGAGGAGCTGTGGCCTCCCTGATCAACCCTGACCCTAATGGTCGACTGTCCAAGGCATGAACGGGGAAGGGCACTGCCATGGGAACAATCGGAATCTCTAAACTAAGGGCGAACGATCTGTCTATAAAATTCCCAGCCACGCCTGAATCGACAAGCGCCTTATGCTGGGAATGTGGGGAAAACTCAGAAAAAGTAACATACAAAAACAAGTGTGCAACAGAGGGCTCTGGGTGAGAATGGTGCCGGCTAACCTGGGATGACGCCAGAGTACCCTGCCTGCTGCCTCGATCCCCAGAGGAACCGACCCGGCACCGACCGGCAGTGTGACCTCTGCGGCCACAGCACCTCCCAGCTCTATGGGTACCGGAGCGATGGTGTTGGGGGATGGAACCGACAGAGCCCACTCTGGACATCCGCTAATAGCCAGCAGGTTATCCAACCGAATGGACAGGTCCACCAGCTGGTCAAAGGTGAGGGTGGTGTCCCTGCAGGCCAACTCTCGATGAACGTCCTTGCGCAAACTGCAGCGATAATGGTCAATCAGGGCCCTGTCGTTCCATCCCATGCCGGCGGCCAGGGTCCGAAAATCCATGGCGATCTCCTGGGCGCTCCTCGTCCCCTGCCTCAGATGGAAGAGACGTTCACCCGCCGCTCTACCCTCGGGTGGGTGGTCAAAGACTGTCCGGAAACGGCGGGTGAAATCCTTGAAGTGGTCCAGCGCCGCATCTCCTTCCTCCCACACAGCGTTGTCCCACTCCAAGGCTTTCCCTGAAAGGCACGAGACGAGGGCGGACACCCTGGTACAGGTCCAATTGTAACAAGAACCCCTGCCAGCGTGCAGCCGTCCCGTCGTACTCCCGGGGAAGGGCGAGAGGAATCCCACTGGGACCGGGTGAAAGAGAGGCGCTAGGTGGAGACCCTGGTTGTACGGGTAGAGGCGCTGGAGGAACTCCCTGTTTCTCCCAACGGTCCATGGTCTGGACAACGCGGTCCATAGCGGCGGCGAGATGTTGAAGCATTGCCGCATGCTCCCGGACGCGCTTCTCCACTCCTACTCCTGAGGCACCTGCTCCTGCTGACTCCATAGGTGGTGTGGGATTCTGTAGGGGTTGCGTAACTGGTGGCAGAGAAGTCAGGCGCAGGAGAGCAAAACTGGGTAATATACGTAGTTGTTTAATATACAACCCAACGGTTCAAACAACACGAGAGTACATGGGCACAAAATAACCCGTAACGCACCAGTCAAAATAATGTGCACAAGCACTACAACCACAATCCCACACAAAGACATGGGGGGGGGCAGAGGGTTATATACAAAACATGTAATTGAGGGATTTGAAACCAGGTGTGGAAAACACAGACAAAACAAATGGAAAATTAAATGTGGATCGACGATGGCTAGAAGACCGGCGACGCCGACCGCCGAACGCCGCCCGAACAAGGAGAGGAGCCGACTTCGGCGGAAGTCGTGACAGTATCATAGTTTTCATTGTTATGGAGAGTTTTTTTTAAGTATACTATATGCTTCCATATATTCTAGTAGTACACAGAATTTCATATACATTTATTAAGGATTTCTTTTCCAGGGACCTGAGCATTCATCAGATTCATCATGATGTAGTAGCCTGAACTCCCAACATTTGTTACCAAATCAAATGTTAAGGTCCATAACAGTAGTCAGTAAACCAGCTTAGCTCTTCTCTTGACTGCTGTTGAACATAATCATCAGTGGCGAAAGTACATAGTATTTTTTCATAATAGTCTCTTGCTTGAGAAATACCCGAGGCCCTCTAATCTCAAAGCAGCATGTGGTTCAAAGTAGGGATTTAATGCTTACAGGTCGAAATTAAATTAACTCTGCCAAGGGTTCAAACCAGGAATCAAAGAGCCACAAAATACTGTATGTGTCCCCTTGTATGTTTTCAGTTTCCATTCTGTTTCATGTCAAGTCGTCTGATGGGTTGTCCATCCCAGCAACAGTCAGGGGAAGAAGTGGGAGGTCGGAGTTCTTCCCCTCTGTGGCAAGGCCAATCAGTATCTCCTCTGTTCATACCTGTTATATTCGGATAGGAATTCAATACCTCTGAACGTTTATCAGTCAACTTCAAACACCCCATCTGTTCTTAGTTTTAGAAATTGGCTATTTATTTGGTAAGGGACTCCTACTAGTGTCTGATTCAGTGGACACTTATAAGGTTTGTTGTGCAACCCCTGTTGCTATGGTTGCTCCTGTGTAAACCCTCTGTTACCATGTGTGTTTATGTTCTGATTTGCTCCCTGGTCACATCCGGTGAGGTTTCATGTTAGTGGCCACGGTGTGTGGAGGCACTTGAACATATCTGAATCCGATCAAGATTGTATTTAGCATGACCATAGCCAAAAGTTGATGAGCAACCACAGGTCCATATTCAATCCATTTTACTTGCAGCAGCTATGACTTAGATGACATTGGTAATAAAGTACATTGCTGTAGTTCTGAGTGAAGGCCTTGTAGGGAAATAGAGGAGCTGTCAAAAAAGCACTGTGTTCTTATTTATTTTCATGTGTGTTTTCAGGCACCCAGCTGCGTTGCCTAGGAGATGAAAAGGGGTGAAAGTAGGCAAAAGACATTAGAAACTGGAATAACCAAGTGAATGTTTGCAAAGGCAACAACAAAAAAAGAACACTCGCACTTGACTTTTCTTACTGGCACTGATTTGGCTGATAGCTACCTATTGAGGGAAAATGTGCTTACTATGACTGTGATTTGCGGTTGTCTCTTATCTACCTGAGATGAATGAATGAAGAGTGTCTGCTAAATGACCTAAATGTAAATGTAAAATGTACTCTATCTGAGTTAAATGTTCTGTATGCATATCAGATAATAAAACATACACTGCACAGAGATGCTTTTTGTCTTGTAAGTCAGTGAAACAGAGCCTTGAATATATGCTTATCATTCTGTAACCCGAAGTAAATGTTAATCAGACAAAGCTTATCATGGTCATACATTTAAATGACAAAATGTGTTTTTCCACATTAAACTATCATTCTTAATACCTTCACGTTCACATACCCACTCACCCTGCTGACCCTCACAAAAGAGTATAAAATGTCCTCTGAATTTTAAAGCACCAATAATAAGATCTTGTTGTGAGAAGGTCATCAGGCTTCTATTTTCATTTACCAATGGAGTCAGTCCGTAATTGATGCATACTGGCCAGCAAGTTATGATTGGCAAACTAACTTGAAAATAGTTGGTTCTAAATCACTAGTGCTATCAAATGTATTTGATGTCATTCATGGACCAAAACGAACTTTGGCTTGTTTTGCCAACCTATTAAGTATTTATCAAGTTATGTTATTAATTTTGAATTAAATGTGTCATCTGTGTGATAAAACTTGCATGGCGTATTTATTGATTAAACAGTTGGGAAGTATACAGAAAATAAACCTTTGAAGTAAATACGCCATTTTTAATGCACATACGTTTTCAGGATGCATGTCATTTTGAGTGGGCTGCATTGATATGCCATCTTCTTTGTGTAACTATCTCAATATTTTCAGCTGTAATGCTCCAGGAGCTGTGGTTAAGTTGTTTCTATAGAGAAACCCCATGTTGAGTTGCAGTGAATGACAACCTTTTGCAGAAGTGACCTAGAAGAAAATGAGCGTATGGTGATGAGGAAAGGGATAGAAACTGGGTTTTAAAAGCTATTCTCTGGCTGAACGGCAAATAAAAGATGCTCTACGAAAATCCTGTGCAGAGGACCCAGCAGCAAATTTCAATTACTAATAATGTAAATTCACTGCCTAATTGGCAGCACACCATCTGTTTCTAAGAAAATAATGAGTCTGATTTTTTGCCATTCAGAGAAAAATATTATCTACTTATTTTTGACAGTGCAAGCTCATTTTTCATTTGCTAGCTTTTAAGATCTGTCTTAAGCACTCTCTAAGGGATCCCTATACAGCGGATCCAGAGTTTCCAGCTTTGAGACTTTTCAAAAGAGTGGGAAAAAGTTTATGGAGGAAAAAAACTGACACTCTCCAAACCGGTGACTGACTGATTCATTTCCCATCTGGTCATTCGGATCGCATACTCTTCATCGGGGTTCTGCCATGTCCTCATCCTCCACTTCTTAATGGCTAGCTGCACAGTTCGATTGTATGCAGATGATGGGACCTGAAGAAGTTCTTACGTGTGCACACTCATAACTGCATGGTTTCAGCTGTGCCACTTGAGTCCCACTTAATAATGATCTGTGGGAGATGCAGGGAAGGAACGCAGGAACTATGTTGAGTGTAAAGGATGTTATCAGTGTTTTTAAATGTTTTGAGTTTTTGGATAACCATTAGCAATGTGATATGTTTTTGTTCGTTAATGAGGTTAAATCTGTAGATATGTAGCTTCTAATTAAGTTCCTGTTTGCACCTAATTAGCAGACTTTACACAATGTCAAGGAAGGCACTTAAACAATGCCTACTAGGTACTCTCCGGGGCTAAATACAAATATGAATACCTCAAGTAACCCACTGAGCAAAACAATAAGTAAGAGATGCCAAGCACACAGCCTGCTCATTGCACTACTGATTTTATTGAAAAAGTGCATTTGAAATTTAGGCTGACTTTCAAAACATACGTGCCAAAACGTACCAAGACCTACCGTTTTGTTTTTAACTTACATGGTAACACTAAATATTAAGGTGTACTTTATGAAGAGTTTATAAAATAACCTTAATTTAAAGTGTTACCATTTACATAAATGATAGACCGACATTACAGGGATGATCCAAAGAAGTACATGATGTCACTTAAAGGGAAACTTCAAAATGTTTCAACTTCATAGTCATCATCCCCAGCACCACCCCAACATCAACATATGTGGAAATGGTTCGTTTGTATGTTTTGTAGTAAAACAATAGAGGAAGATAAGGGTTTCCAATAACATCATTGGTGTGCATTGTGTGATTTTGACCAATTGTGAGTAGTCATTGCCTACTAATTGCCTACTAATTGGTTGATGATATCATTGGAAACACTTATCTTTCTATATCTTTTTACTACAAAACATAGAAACACACAATTATCATGTATGGTGATGTTGGGGTGGTGCTGGAGATGATGAAATGAAGTAGAACATTTTTGTCATGTCAACAGTAAGACTGGAGGCAAACAACCACCGGCAACAAACAGAGGGACTACTGTGATTCCTACAGAGAACTTCTTAATTTGCATATTAATGAATGCTTATGTTTTAATGTGTGGTAGCACTATTTGAACTGTCTTTGAAATGGATAGTTCCGGTGCTTTGTACATCTGCCATTTGGCTGTTAATCATAGAGAATGACTTTGCGGTGACCAGAGTGACAGAAAAATAATGAAAAACACTCTCTCCAATGCAGAACTTCCCATTAATTCATTTGAACATGTCTCTCCCTCTGCTCCTTTAGAGTGTCACAGCTGATGGCAGCTGTGGAACACTACGTGGGTGCAACGCTCGTTAACTGGGAGGAATAAAATCCATTCACAGTTGAAGATATCCAATACAATTTACACAGAAGTAAAACTAGGATAGGCATATATTCTCTCTCTGCTCTTCTATTGTCAAAGGAACCATTTTAACAGTATTAGAGTGTTGAATCAGACATCAGAGTCTCAGATTCATCACTGCTAAAAATAAATCCCAGTTTGTAAAGTCTCGCATTTAGATAACTTTAGATTTCAATTTTAAATCTTGCATTTAGATAACTTAATTTGTAGTCCCAGGAACAAAGCTGATCAACTGTCCAGTCTGCAGCCTCAGTGCCTTCTCCTGTTGCTCAATGTATTCAGGAATGACTGCGGTTTGCCCTTGACCTCAATGAAATATTCAATGAAAGGCCACACACATTCAGCCATCCCTCTTTATTGAGAAGTACAGGCAGGTCTGGCCCTACTTTTGGACGGTAACTATTGGACACGTTCAACTCCCGCTGACAGTGCTGAAGTCACAGGGTCACCGTTGTCCGACTCTGAACTTTTCCAAGCTGCACACAGACAGACCTGAATCATATGAATGGTCTCATTCGCACATTCTGTCTCAGAAGCATTAGAGAATGGACTGAGATTTGCTCAGTACCTTGGACAGTGATATGTGTCTGGCTAGTGAGGTCATATTGCAGTGGTGTGTCCGCTGTCCAGTATCCAGTATCCAAGCTTGTGCCACTATGAGCAAAGCACCTGTAACCTACACCTAATGCTTTTCCATTATGAAAGAACACAATCAACACTACAGTGTGTATGGTCTTACAGTTCATTTAGATGCTAAAGCCCTCTGTTTTGCAGCTTTCTCGAAGTGCATATATTAGCCGTTGATATGTACAATTGTATTAATGCACTTAACAATTACAGTAGCAGCCCTGAAGGAAACACAGCCAATGTATATGTTATAGGAGCAGTATCACAGGTATACATGGATCAATACATACTTTGCATATGTCTCGTTTCAACCTGATTCAGTCGGCAGAACTCACAGCACTGCTTGGAGATGTGATCTGAAAACTGAAACCCTTGAGTCTGCAGAATAGTGATGCACTGCACTAGCTCGATACGATTCAAATAAATGCATAACAACAAACACTAGTCTTTTTTGTTTATATGTCTTACAATTAAGTTTGATGTGATGTCATATCAAAGAAGAATTCCTGCAAGTAGCCTAGTTCAGTTCCATATGTCTGGGACGGAAACAGAGATCTGTGTCATCTTTGCTCAAGCACCTGGTTGGCTTCTCAGTCGACTGCCTCCATACGCTGTATGTTTCACACATGAGAGCCGCGGGCCTTAGACAGGACAGGAGCTGCTCTCAGCGGGATTGGCTCCATGCTGCCTCCTCTGTCTCTGGGGCTCCACCATGCACATATGTGAGGCCTAATCCATTCAGAGCACTGGAAACTCTTCTGCCTCATACTGTACCACACACAGCCAAGAAGCATGTGCTTTCAAATCATCATACAACTGGCAGTACAAGGCAAAGAATAGGTTGTACACACACACACACACACACACACACACACACACACACACACACACACACACACACACACACACACTGAGTGTGTGTGTGTGCGTGTGTGTGTGTGTGCGCGTGTGTGGATGCACATTGTGTGTGTGTGTACTGGACAGAGGCCAAGCTCTGTCTATGTTTCTCTTTCTATATTGGAGCACCCTATTGTAAAGCAGTCAGGAAAACACTCTCTTAAAGGGGCAGACCCTATATACCGTTGCCTTGTAAGCAGCTTTGTGCTTTTACTTCAGCATTCAAGTATTCATCATTCAGAATGGTAGATTAAGTCTCTCAGGAAATTGGCATTTGCCACAGGCCATGAAATGCCCAACGCCAGCTGTGGAGAATGAGAGAGAGAGTGCAAGAAAGAGGGAGAGGGTATTTGAAAGACACATTAAAGTGGCGTATCACATAGCTGCAGACAATGAGTTACAAGGAGCAGGCAAGAAGTGGTAAGGATTATCATCGATGGGAGATACGTTGTGTCAGCTGTTTGGACTCCTGATCCCCCAATCCAACCTCCTTACTAGACAGTGGGCTGGGTTGTAACATGGCAGCTGTGGATGTGTTAAAATATAGGCTAATCTAACTATGTTGACTTGTTGTGTTATGTAAATGTTGTGTTCTAAGTCTCCATGTTGAATATCCATCATCATCACTCATCCTGCTCAACATCATCATGAATACAATGCACTAAGATGTTCCGTTACCTGTCATTTTTATAACGTGAGATTATTGAAAATGGTTAAGTATTCACAACATATCCAAATGTCTAAATCAGATCACAGAGTGTTTCTTGGTAGTCTTAAACAACTCTGCTTTGGAACAAAAGTACCCATCTCACACACATGGTTAGGGCCTTTAAAAAAAGAAGACACCTGTACCATGTCAGATATAGAGTTGAAATGTATTACATTTTGAGTTTGCATCCCAATATTACACTTTATATGCATCACAGAAGGCTGAAAACTGTTTGACATAGAAAGACCGGATTTTCAGCGGCTATAAAAAAATGTTTATTAATTATGAAATTATATATTTTAAAAAAAATGCTTTTCACCCATGAGGCCACTAAGTAATTTGACTGCAGGAAAAGGCTACATTTTGTTTATATGAAGGTTCCATGTCTTCTATGAGACCATAATTCTCCATTTAAATCAGACTCTAATCATTTGCATGAGAACCAAATGCATATAATCGTTTTAAAATGCAAATTACTAGACATAGGTATGTACCCAAATGCAATTTAAATCATCTAAACTGCTTTAAAATATATAGTATCATGCTCTTTTAGCCTTCACTTGCTTGCTAATGCTAATCAGTGCCATTGTCTCATAATGCAAATGTTTGTAGGAGGCCAGAGTGGAATTCATCCCTTAGATACCACACAAAGCCGATTTGTGTCAAAGCACTGGGGCACATTACTTTGCAAATGAAATGCAGGGATAGCACAGATTATAATCCAGTTACCAGGAGAGTGGGGAACTACATAATAGTAACACAGCAGACACATACAACTACACTAGTTGTCTCTAGCATTGAATGTTCTCTAGCATTGAATAGTTATTATGAAAAGAGTGGATTTAAATATGTTTCCTCAAGGCTAGTTAACAAGTTCAGCTGATGACTCCGAGCCCACAGATATATGCATGTAATTAGTGCAAATCTCTTCAGTGTCATTAATCTATTGCATGCCTGCCTGCCCATGGGCGCTCATACTAGTGGAGCTGGTAGATTGCTAGAAGCCAATCAATGGCTATATTTGGATATGTTCAAAAGCAGGACCTTTTTAGAAACAAGGTAAAAAGTTGAAAGTTAAGTGATGATGTGGAATGTGAAGAAACACACTGTCCTCAAGGTCATATTCCGTTTTTTATGTTGTGATTTTAGGGCAATAGTTTCCCAACTCCACAATATACAGCGTATGAAATGCGATATAACATTTACATTTGAGTCATTTAGCTGATGCGCTTATCCAGAGTGACTTAAATTTATGCTTGATCCAAAAATGTGGTTGGAGGCTCCGTATGGAGGGTGTGACGCAATTGCTAAATGCAGAGGCCAAATCGAGCTCTGTACCACATCGCCGTGCTTCGCATTGACATGATTGGTTGATGATAGGTGGGGGTGGGAGGTCCTGTAGAAACACAAACTCACTTCCTTGACAACTTCCTTCACAACAGCTCTGTGCTGCTGCGCGAAGCACAAGAAGTACTTCAGCAGAGACCATATCACGGTAAATACTGCATGCCCAATGCAGACGTTGGATTGACCATGCAGTGCCTTTTACAGTAATGGGTGCATATGTCAGTGAATTTACAGTATTGGGTGCATATGACACGTGTCTTTTACAGTAATGGGTGCATATGGCATGTGTATTTTACAGTAATGGGTGCATATGGCATGTGTATTTTACAGTAATGGGTGCATATGGCAGTGTCTTTTACAGTAATAGGTGCATATGGCACATGTCTTTACGGTAATGGGTGCGTATGGCACGTTTTACAGTATTGGGTGCATATGGCACGTGTTTTACAGTAATGGGTGCATATGTCACGTGTCTTTTACGGTAATGGGTGCATATGTCACGTGTCTTTTACAGGAATGGGTGCATGTCACGTGTCTTTTACAGGAATGGGTGCATGTCACGTGTCTTTTACAGGAATGGGTGCATATGTCACGTGTGCCTGCGGCTCTATTTAGTAATTTTTCTTTATTACATTATTTGCTTTATTTTGAAAGTATTAACCTTGAAGTGCTTTAAATATTTATCCTACCATGTGCTGTGTTTTGGTTTATTTCATATTTACTAATTAAGTAACTTCCTTTACTTTGAATTGGTTAACCTCCTTGAGTGTTCGTCTCCTTGTGCGAATGAGTGTCTTAATAAGGGACCTGAGCCACACCCCCACACCTGAGGAGCTTTGGGGCTAACGAGCTGTCCCTGCACAAAGTCAGCTCTCAGACATTGTTCAGCAGAGTCAAGCAAGCAACGGGAGAGGACAGGTGCCACAGGCTGTATTCAGCCACGGTGGCATCTGGGGAGAGGGGAACGGATGAGTGTGACCCTGCTCGGGATGAAGAGCCGACCGTGTTGACCCTGCTCGGGATGAAGAGTCGAACGACATGTGAGTGTGTACCAATGGTTCCCAGTATATTGACGGTACTGATGAAGCTTTCTCCACTCTCTCCAGACGTAGCCTGCTAGACTACCGCATCGGAACCCCATGATGTCAACTACGATGCGGCAAACCACCATGCTAAACAATGGACTAGTGTTACGAATCCCTTTTACCCCGCAGTCTAGGGGGAGTGGAATCGAGACCCGCAACATATCTTATGCAAATTACTATGGTGAAAAGGAACAGTGAGAACAGAAAACACAGACAACTTAAATCTACCGTCAAACACAAAAGCTTTATTTCAAACACACAGTAAAGTGGTTTGGGGAAAAGGGGCTGAGCTGGACCCAAGGAAAGAAATAGATATTCAAAAACCCCTAAGCTAATCTACCTGCGTCATGAACAGCTAGCTAACTAACTAAGTAAATACAGTGGGTGGGCCGCCCAGTTCTAACTAATGTATTTAACACAGGGTTTCCTACGGGTAATGTATGCCCAAGGGCATCTTGTCTGGTTATCCCCTTTTCCACCAACAAACAAACAGCAATGCAATACCACAGTACAAACTCAGTTAATGTGAGATGCTGGCACCTAAACAAGAGGCTATCGTGCGTGGTTGTTTGGTTGTAGTTGACCCGAAGTGGTTTATGATTTGTCTCGATCTCGAGACATCGATGTTTTGTTCGGTCGATGATTTATTGTTCTCTCGTTACGTATGTGCTCTCAGTCAAAGATTTGTTGTCCCCCATTACGTATGTGCTCGTACAAACCAAGAGTGCTACATACCAAGAACAAGCTAGAGAGAGAGATAACTGACTGGGTTTTAAACCAAGGGAAAGGGGATGTGATTGGGTAAGGGAAAAGGAGCAGGTGTGTCTTCTGATTGGGACTGATGACTGCAGATGAGTGACACCTGTGACTAGGGCAGAAGGAGAGAAAACAAATACACACACAGGATACCTGTATCCGTAACACTCCCACCCTTAAAAGAGCAAACCTATAAGGATTGGACCAAAGTATTTACAACGAATACCAACAAGTTCAACAAGCAAAGGTCATTCATTTTTTTATTTTTTTATTTTAAACACGAGACAATGCATCTGCCAATACATTTTCAGAACCCTTTTTGTGGCGGATCTCCAAATTATAATTCTGCACAATAAGTGCCCAACGCATAAGGCGTTGGTTCTGGTTGTACATACGGTGGAGAAACACTAACGGGTTATGATCAGTATGTGTATGTGGAGTGAGTGAGTGTGCCTGGGGCCTGTCCTTGTGTTTTGTTCAGTGTTGCTTTTATCCTGTAACCCCCTTTTTTTAATACTAAGGAAAGAAAGATATTAAATAACTGTAGACAATGACTGGTATTGAAAGAACTTACTGGTCCCCCATGGGATTTGTACCCACAACCCTGGTGTTGCAAACACCATGCTCTACCAACTGAGCCACACGGGCTAGATTTGAGGCAACATATTGGAGGCTTTAGGCTAAGGACTCCAAGAGGAAGTCATTTTAGGACACATTAGCTTCACTATTGCAGCGAGCTGAAAGGGAAAAGAGATCTCTTGAACCTATTAACAGTCACTGGGAGTTCATCCATCGTTGAATTTAGAACAGCATAGATTCAATCTTTTGGGGAATATAAATTGTCAAATTTCCCTTAAGCCATAAAATATGGCTGTCAAAACATGGCAGCAACATTTTGAATGAAAAGTTTGAGTCTTCATATTGAGGGGAACTGCACTGTGTGTACAGTTTATATTGACTGAAGTAGGAATGTGCAGGGAACTCTACGACCACACATATGTAAAGAAACGTATCTAGTTCTAAAACAAAGATGAGCCCATTAGTTGACAGATTAAAAGTAATGGGAGTCATAGTAAATAATGGATATGGTGAATTAAATTGTCCTTCTCTTCTAGGGATGGGAATGATTTCTCCTAAACAGGAGATCATGAAAAGTAGACTGTGTATAAAGGCAGGCAGTGACGCAAGCTTTTGTGAGGAAACGATGGACCAAGCCTTAAACTTACTGGAGTGCTCCGTTAGCAGAACCCCTGAAAGCGGTTTCCCAGCCTACCTTGAAATGGATGAGGCTTGATACCACCACAAACTGTAGGAGTGACGGTTGGATTTTTAATCCTTGTTAATGTAATGAAAGTACTGAAACTATTAACATAAATTGACTGTCAAAGTCGACATTCTGGACTCATTCACTCAGTTTTGTGCTCTGTATATGGTAAAGATCACAGTATAAAGTACATCTTAAGAATGCAAATCTTTACGTAATTGAGAATGTAAACGTTTTACTAACATGCTATTTTAACCCCTGACCATTTATTTTTGGTTACTACATATTTATCAATCTTTTTTTGTGGCTGTGACTCAGAATGGTATACTATGAATATATACAGTTATGCCATGACACATTCACTACAGTCCAATCACTCTGCCCTTTGAAAGCTTTGTTGTAAATATTGCATTTAACTGGGTAATATTTTAAGTACGGTTCAGCACACTAAAATGTATTTCTGGGTCATGCCTTACTAAAACATTTTGGTTTGATAAAAAAAGCCCTGTCTTAATGTCAATCTTAAATCTGCTCACCAAATGAATAACTTTGCATCAACCTTCAGCATATTTTTATTTATGTTGCATAATATCCTTTGCTAACATTTTATCCCTGTTTATTAACATATACCAAATTAATTTCTAACATACTCTAGCGCAGATGGTGTGAAGAAACACAGAGGTCTCAGAAGTATTGTAAAGGAAAGAGAGAACAGTAAGTCTCAGAAGTATTGTAAAGAAAATAGAAAACGGTAAATTTCACAAGTATTGTAAAGAAAAGAGAAAACAGTAAGTCTCAGAAGTATTGTAGAGAAAACAGTGAGTCTCAGAAGTATTGTAGAGAAAACAGTAAATCTCAGAAGTATTGTAGAGAAAATAGTAAGTCTCAGAAGTATTGTAAATAAAAGAGAAAACAGTAAGTCTCAGAAGTATTGTAAAGAAAAGAGAAAACGGTAAGTCGTGGTAAGAAAAGTTGATTACAACTGTAGACACATGACCTAATGTTGTCTGCAACATTCTACACTGACACATAGTTCCTTCAGGCTTGAGCAGCTGTGAAGCTATTAATGTCATATGATTTCACAGCAGGTAGATTAAAAACATTGTTTCTTTGTCAAATCATCAGTGAGTTTCCTTATCCATCAGGAACATCACCACTAGCCTTTAAGATAGAGCTTTTGCACAAACGTTTTACTCTGATCCAAAGCAAACGACCCTTGAAAGCACGTCAACAGACTGCAGAAGATGAGATCAATGCAATTTAGAGATTTAATATCACGCTTCATGTTGACAAGGCACATGAATACAAAACACCAGGAGGAGTCCAGGAATTTTTACCTGCATAAAGCATCACCTATTAAAGCTGCGTATACGGGAACACAGCGGTTTGAAGATGTGTTAAGTTGTGAAGGACTGAGATGGGAAATAGCTCATGCATCCTTGAGAGACCTCTGCTGAGAATGTGAAAAGGAAGCATTCATGTCACTTCACATCTCTCTTAGATATCAAGCCTCAGACAGAATCTCATTGATACAACTCTGGAATTTCAATTTCAGATGGGAATGGAAGTGTGTGTGGTGGTTTTGAGTTGGAGTGTTAGTCAGCGTGGCTCTGGATGAAATGCAAAGAGACTCTCTCTGGCGGTGAAGGAGGGAGAGGAGAGGCCATTATACTGACTGCTGTCTGTCCTGAGGACCATGTACCAGGACAGGAGGATTTCACAGCTCAGATCTGATGTGAGGGACTATCTTCCTATCCTGAGAAGGTTAAAGGGACTCTTCTGGATTTTGGGAATTGGATGTAGCATATTGTTAGCAGAGCGGAATTGCTGGAATTCTCCAGGAACTACTAGCCAGCTTTTCTCAAAAGCATGGAAATAGACTTTCTAACTACTAAAAAGCTGGGTGGTTGGTCATGTACAATCTTACAAAGTTATACATAGTAATCAATATTTAATATATGTGTTAATTTTACTAATAATCATAAGAAACAAGATTCTATCCACTTCTTCATATTCGGTCAAGTTGTTGCATAAAGACATAGAGATCGCAACATTATATCTGTCTCAATGGCGCTGCCCATACACATCAAACACATGGTTTCCATGTGGTTGATACCATTCCATTGACTCCATTCCAGACATTATTATGAGCCGTCCTCCCCTCAGCAGCCTCCACTGGTCTCTATACCTCTTTATGCGACAACGGGACAGAATATGAAGAAGTGGATAGAATCTTGTTTCTTACGATTATCAGTAAAATTAACACATTTATTAAATATAAATTACTATGTATAGCTTAGTAAGACTATAAATTACCAACCACCCAGCTTTGGAGTAGCTACAAGGTCTATTTCCCTGCTTTTGAGAGGAGCTGGCTAGTAGTTCCTGGAGAGTTCCAGCAATTGGGCTAAGCTAATGATATGCTACCTTCAACTTCCTTAAAACTGCACTCAGAGACATAAAACTGGTATCCATGAGTTCGTCTGACTCTGGGTAAGTAGGAAAAATAATTCCCCAAATCCCAAAGTATCCTTTTAAGGCACCTTCATAACCTCTATGTGCTAACAGTCAAGTGCAGACGTTTCCCTTCACTTTTCTACAGATCTAAATGGCTCAAGGTTATTTTTGTCTTGATTTAAAGGAAAGTGTTACATTTGAGAGCAATCTTCTTCGAGTGTGTCAGTCTACCCTCGAGCATCTGTTACATAGAAGAAACCCAGACATAAATTGAAACTCCATTTCAAATCCGATGGTAAGGCTTGTCAATTACAAGGAATTATAGAAAATTAAACCAACAGTTTATAAATGGGTATATTAAATATAACAATTGTGTTTTAGTACCCTCATTATGTAACAGAAAGCACAGTCCATTAATTTTAATACACTTTAGTCAGATATTTTGCTCCCAACAACTCAACCGAGCAGCAAATTGTGACAAAAAGTCATTATTGCAGCTTAGACTGAACAGCTTTGAAATATTAACATTTCAAACTGCAATTTTTAAATGAAGGAAGAATGTAATTATTCTGAAAAGTTACAGCCTAACAGGACTTCATAAATGAATTCATGTCTTAATGAACAGTGATTATCAAGTCAAGCTAATGTTCATGCGGAATTTAGAGAATGTGGTTAATGGACACATCAAATCCTGATTAAACTTTTAGCACAGTTGGATCACCTTTAGAGGATTATCAAACCACAACAAGAAGGGTTTGTGTGTGAGTCTGTGTGTGTGTGTGTGTGACTGTGTGCGTGCATGTGTGTGTGTGTAACCTGTGCATTAATCCACTTTGAACCTGTCTTAGCTGCAGAGAAGTAAGTGCTCCCAGGGCACAGGGTCAGAGACCTTTTCTTCCACAGGCAAGAAAGGCCTTTCTAGTAAGTTGATTGTGAATCTTCCTTCACCAACAACGTATAGGCATTCATTAGAAAACAACATATCACTTTTGCAGACCTAAAGTCGTGGGAGTATACGAGTAACCCATGGATATTCAAAACATTGCTTCCAACTTCCCGAGAGACATTGTGCAAAAACATAAAAAAGTAGTCGAGAAAATGAGTCAGGTATTTTTCAAAATCACCACCCCCTCATCATCATGCGGCACTCAATCTATTACATTTATTTCTCTCCACTGCTTCGTGAGCTGGGAATCACTTGGCCAACAAAGCGTAGGCGGATGTCCCTTTTGTTTGTGCGCTGAGCGTCTGCGTGGGAGGCCTGCTGGGCTGGGCTCTCTCATGGAAGGGCCAGAGAGAACCACACACTCCCCGGCTGCTGCTTCTGCTGCTTCTCACAGACAGATGCATACTGGTGGGAACTAACCGCCTGCAGTCAGAGACAGACAGAACCACAGTCCATGCCAATGTAGACTGATGCAAAGAAGCTCTGGAAATGGATATAAATATGCATGTGGATCTTTCTAACTCAAGCTTTGCTTGCCTTGTGTCCCCCGACCCCTAGTAGTAGCTAACGGTATACGTTTCAGGTCTGGTATTTGTCTACAACATCTGTGGGAGTAGAAGAATTACATGAGATGAGAGAGAGTGCACATTAATGTTTCATCTTAAAAAAAAACTTTGAATGAGTAGCCTGCACTGTATCGCTAGGTAGATTCCTTTGCAGTGGGTGTTTGCAGTGCACAATGAGTCTAACTGTACTTGGACAGGACTTTACTGAAGAGAACATCAATGTGGACCCTGATTTATGGTAAGCAAAATCACAATATCATAACCAGGTGCATCATGGTGATGTAAGAGAACATGTTTGAGAGATCTTTGGTAAGTGTTCACAGATGAAGCATTCACTATACTGTATATCTAGGACATTTCCTAGGCCTGAATAATTAATCCAGTTTCTTTAACTCTCTTGGGCATGAATGAGGTGCCAGTATGTGTGCAGACAGGTGAGAGGATTGTGGACTGCATAAACGACTTCACTGGCAGGGAGTCAGAAGGTCCCATGGTTTCACAGGCATCAGCCAAGCTAGCTAATTAAGGACTTGCTTCTTTCTAGGCGTATACCACATTTAAATGATGCCTGCTGCTTTCAGATTTCTATGATCTAAACCCCCAACATGTGAAGGCTCAGTCTTCCTTCTCGGTTCTTGATCAGTGTATACAACATCATTACCCTCTTTCAACGACACAGTCAGGGAAATGATCTGAAACACTTCCTCATATACTGCCTCAACTTTCTTGGGTACTGTATTTCACACTTGTCTTTGGAGATTTTACATCTTTACAAGGGTGTCAATTAATGCAAAGGAACCTGCACTAGCAAGCATTTCCCCCCAATTGTTACCTTTCACAAAACCCTCCTGCCAGCTATACATTCCGTTTAACCCCTCCTCCCAGAGACTCATATGTCTCTGTCAAATACAGTACATCCCAAGCTTGGACAAGTCAAATATAGACCCTGTAAATCTCTGAACCATGCAGGACAGGAAATTCTCAGCTGAGTTATCAGTGGATGCGTGAAATTTAGCCATAGCATATGCCATATTTTCCCCCCTTTGCTCCACGGCTAATGGAGAGAGGGAACAACTGGAAGGTAAATATGACCAAGGCAGTGCGCCCAGGCACTTAGCCAATTTTAATTATGTATGGTCTGCATCCACTGTCAAAGTAACTATTCTGCTTGTTCCTTGTAAGTGTATCAATCTGAGGCAGGCACTATTTCCAGACATGGAGCACTGCCCCCACCGGGAGCCTAGCCCCAGCTCCTGCTCCACGCTGCAGCCCAGAGGAGCTCCAGACCCAGAGAGCTGAAAGCACAGACGTCAGTCCGTTTCTGACTGTTTTCCCCTCTCCATTTAAGCCACAAATAAACCTTGTTCATTCCAGAGTCATGGGGGTAGAGGCAGCATGTCACAGCTGTTTGAAAAGCCATGTGTCTTTTGCAAGGCTTCTAGTGTAGGTGGTGTGTTTATCCCAACAACCAGGCCGAGGGAGCCACCACGGGGCCCCACTGTTCCTTACTGAGTGAAGTCTGACTGAGTTAGCCCACGCTCAGCTCTCCACTCCTCTCTTCTGAGCCGTCGACTCATGCTGTGCTGAAGCCTTCAAAAGCCTTTACTGTAAATTTAGAGGGAAAAAAATAATTTGCACTAAATAATAGAGTGAGTTTGACCCCCCGCTGATTCACTCAGGGTTGATGAATGATGATGAAAAAAACGGACACCTCCACTGTTTGATGCTTAGCATAGACATAAGCCATTGAAATAAATGTAAAAGATAATCCAGGAAGCTGCTAAGAACCATGCACTGTAGAAGGCAAGTCTCTAGAACACTTTTGACTGCTGTATCTTCTATATCAATGATGGATTGTACTGGCTACATGTTAAACAGTAGGGATAAACCCATGGTGTGATTGTATCAGATTTTGTGTTGGCTTCTTGGGTTTGCATTTTGCATGACAGATTTTCCTTCAAACAGAACCATGTAGCATTTCTTGTGTTTTAGTAGGTGAATTTAATTTAGAAACTTTTATAAACTTAGAGAGAGTGAAATGTGAGGGTGAATCTGAACAGGGATACTGTTGTTCATAGAGTCTATCGCTTCAGACAGCCTATTTAAATGAATTCAAATGGAACGCCCACGAAATAAACTGCTTTGGCTCTGTGTCTGAACCCAGCCCCACTCATTGTAATACCTAGAGTGTTTATGTAAATCATTCCTTGCACCTCATCTAACTACCCAAGAGTTAGTTGGCTCATTTCAATTATTTGGACGGCATGGTAAAAGTTCCATTAGTTGCTGTATAAATCTTTTAGTCAGAGATTCCTACATCTGTCTGTATCTCGTTACTGTTTCATTGTGCACTTTGTAGATGAAGTCCAGAACGTTCAATGAAGACACTTGAATTAACTCTGGTTGTCTCACTTTTAACTTGTAGCTTTCAGAGTACCTATGTTAGCCTGTCTGTGTCTCACACATCTATGTTTCTTGTTAATAATTCTTTAGAGGCCTCCCGAGTGGTGCAGCGGTCTAATGCACTGCAACGTAGTGCTAGATGCGTCACTACAGACCCGAGTTCGATCCCGAGCTATATCACAACTGGCAGTGATTGGTAGTCCCATAGGGCAGCACACAATTGGCCCAGTGTCATCCAGGTTAAGGGAGGGTTTGGCCTGGGAGGGGGCTTTACTTGGCTCATCGCACTCTAGCAACTCCTTGTGGCGGGCCGGGCACCTGCAGGCTGACCTCCTCATTAGTTGAACAACTGGCTTCCGGGTTAAGCGGGTGGGTTTTAAGAAGCGTGGTTTGGTGGGTCATGTTTCAGAGGATGCATGACTCAATCTTCGGGAGTTGCAACGATGAGACAAGATTGAAATTGGGGAGAAAAGGGGGTAAAATAAAAAAGTATTATTATTATTTAAAGTCTAAGAGGTTAGGGGAGGGGGGGGGGGGTGAGTCACTGGCTTACTGGTGCCGTGGCGGAGATCTTGTGGGCTATACTCGGCCTTGTCTCAGGATGGTAAGTTGGTGGTTGAAGATATCCCTCTAGTGGTGTGGGGGCTGTGCTTCGGCAGAGTGGGTGGGGTTATATCCTGCCTGTTTGGCCCTGTCCGAGGGTATCGTCGGACGGGGCCACAGTGTCTCCCGACCCCTCCTGTCTCAGCCCCCAGTATTTATGCTGCAGTAGTTTATGTGTCGGGGGGTTAGGGTCCGTCTGTTATATCTGGAGTATTTATTTTATCTGGTGTCCTGTGCGAATTTAAGTATGCTCTCTCTAATTATCTCTCTCTTTCTTTCTTTTTTCTTCTTCTCTCTCTCTCTCTCTCTCTCTCTCTCGGAGGACCTGAGCATTAGGACCATTCCTCAAGGCCTACCTGGCCTGATGACTCCTTGATGTCCCGAGTCCACCTGGCCGTGCTGCTTCTCCAGTTTCAACTGTTCTGCCTGTTTTATGAACATTTTAAAATCTTGTCCATGTTCTGTTATAATCTGCACCCGGCACAGCCAGAAGAGGACTGGCCACCCCTCACAGCCTGGTTCCTCTCTAGGTTTCTTCCTTGGTTTTGGCCTTTCTAGGGAGTTTTTCCTAGCCACCGTGCTTTTACACCTGTATTGCTTGCTGTTTGGGGTTTTAGGCTGGGTTTCTGTACAGCACTCTGTGACATCAGCTGATGTAAGGGGGGCTTTATAAATACATTTGATTTGATTTGATTTGATAAGCTAACATAGGGAATTGTTTTAAGATGGTCATACTATGGATCATTTAGCTATTTGATTTAGAATTTTAGGACCCCTTTAGGTATAAAAAAAATATGCACACTACCGGTCAAAGGTTTTAAAACACCTACTCGTTGAAAGGTTTTTCTTTATTTTTACTATTTTCTACATTGTAGAATAACAGGGGAGACATGAAAACACATATGGAATCAAGTTGTAACCAAAAAAGTGTTACTCAAATATAAAATCTTTTTGATTTGTTTATCTTCAAATAGCCACCCTTTGCCTTGATGACAGCTTTGCACACTCTTGGCATTCTCTCAACCAGCTTCACCTGGAATGATTTTCCAACAGTCTTGAAGGATTTCCCACATATGCTGAGCACTTGTTGGCTGCTTTTCCTTCACTCTGCGGTCCGACTCATCCCAAACCATCTCAATTTTGTTGAGGTCGGGGGATTGTGGAGGCCAGGTCATCTGATGCAGCACTCCATCATTATCCTTCTTGGTCAAATAGCCCTTACACAGCCTGGATGTGTGTTGGGTCATTGTCCTGTTGAAAAACAAATGATAGTCCCACTAAGCCTAAACCAGATGGGATGGCATATCGCTGCAGAATCCTGTGGTAGCCATGCTGGTTAAGTGTGCCTTGAATTCTAAATAAATCACAGACAGTGTCACCAGCAAAGCACCCCCACACCATAACAACTCCCCCTCCTCCATGCTTTACGGTGGGAAATACACACACGGAGATCATCCGTTCACCCACACCGCGTCTCACAAAGACACGGCGGTTGGAACCAAAAATTAATGCAAACAATTTTACTCCAGACCAAAGGACACATTTCCACCAGTCTAATGTCCATTGCTCATGTTTCTTGGCCCAAGCAAGTCTCTTCTTATTATTGGTGTCCTTTAGTAGTGGTTTCTTTGCAGAAATTTGACCATGAAAGCCTGATTCACGCAATATCCTCTGAACAGTTGATGTTGAGATGTGTCTGTTACTTGAACTCTGTGAAGCATTTATTTTGGTGCAATTTCTGAGGCTGGTAACTCTAATGAACTTATCCTCTGCAGCAGAGGTAACTCTGGGTCTTCCATTCCTGTGGCGGATCTCATGAGAGCCAGTTTCATCATAGCGCTTGATGGATTTTGCGACTGCACTTGAAGAAACATTCAAAGTTCTTGAAATTTTCCGTATTGACTGACCTTCATGTCTTAAAGTTAAGATGGACTGTCATTTCTCATTGCTTATTTTAGCTGTTCTCACCATAATATGGACTTAGGGCTATCTTCTGTATACCCCCCTACCTTGTCGCAACACAACTGATTGGCTCAAACGCATTAAGAAGGAAATAAATTAATTATCACAAATTAACTTTTAACAAGGCATTACCTGTTAATTGAAATGCATTCCAGGTGACTACCTCATGAAGCTGGTTGAGAGAATGCCAAGAGTTTGCAAAGCTGTCATCAAGGCAGAGGGTGGCTACTTTGAAGAATCTCAAATATAAAATGTATTTTGATTTAACACTTTTTTGGTTAATACATGATTCCATGTGTGTTATTTCATAGTTCTTATTTCTTCACTATTATTCTACAACGTAGAAAATATAAAAAATAAAGAAAAACCCTTGAATGAGTAGGTGTGTCCAAACCTTTGACTAGTACTGTAAGTGAATTTGTCCCAATACTTTTGGTCCCCTAAAATGGGGGACTATGCACAAAAAGTGCTGTAATTTCTAAACGGTTCAGCCGAAATGGTTGAAAATAGACTTAAATTAAAGCTGACAGTATCAAGATAGTTGATTTCACGAAAATGAGAACGTTTGGGGAATGTTCTGTGGTGGTTGTTACAGATTTTGTGCACAACGTTTCAGTCAATTTTAGGAGAACATTCCAGGGAAATAACCAATGTTTTTTTTGTTTTTTTTTTATTTAAATATCCTAGTAATGGTCTCCCAACATACACTAAAACGCTGTGCACATCATCTGTAACAACCACCACAGAACATTCTCCAAACGTTCTCATTAGGTTTCCAGGTAAAGAACAGACAAAATGTGTTCTGAAAACATCAGGCGAATGTTTTATACAACAATTGTATAATCATCAACACAACTGAACAGTTTTTGTGTAAGGAGAAGATTTGCCGCAACCTGACGAATGTTTTGGGAACTATTACATAATGTTTGATATTTTTGAGACGTGATTTCCATTGCACTCATTAGATGGTCGGGAATCTGCAATATTTTTTTCATGTTAGAGTACACATTCATTTTCTATTAAAAGCTCTGTCAGTGTCAAACAAAGATATGCTTAGGTTATATGATTTCTTTATGTATCTGGATTAATAGCTTTATCTAGCTTTATCTACACTTCCATTCGTATTTACATATTAACAAAGGCAAGCATTATTTTATGCTTGTGAATACTGTCATACTAGGCCAGTGCATAATTCATGTGATTTTCATAAGAAAAAGAAGGGAATGTCAGGACAGCAGGGTTATACGTTATCCTCACTGACTTTACTGAGCAATACTGATTTAGGTTTGGATCAGCTGGATTACTTGTGTTGGTCCTTTAAGTGAAATACAAGTTTGAAAATGCCAATGGTTATGCCCCTTTGTATAGAAAGTCCCTCCTTTAATCTGGTCAATTTTTTTTTATCCAGTGAGATTTCCATTCCTAAAAAGAGGCCTTTTGGTCACAGGGCTCAAACCCTCTAATCCTCTAAACATGGATTTACTCAATCCAGTTTAGACAATACGCAATACCATGGGGCAATGAAATCAAATATCACTCATTTAACATTTAGAAAAGGGCAAATACTGTTTTTGGTTTCTCCCACACTTTTACGACGAGACAATCCCATCCACTTCAAAGCCTGAATCAATACATTCTCCACTATATCAAAGGCGTCGTGGTACTTCATCTGTTACACCGGATTTATGCTTTAATGCCGGAGACAATGACAACCATGTTACAGGGGGTGTTTAAACAAACATTTCAAACAACCTCCGAGTTGATGGGATCTCATTTACCTTGACGCAACACCATCAGTAGGAGAGCTGCTGCAGTAGGCGTCTGTTCGTCTGTCCCACCGCCCAGATGTTAAGATGGATCAGGAGCATTCAGTGTCAGCAGATGCTCCATTATACCAACTGCGACTCACCATGTCCTGCCCTGAATTATAACTAGCCCATTCGTCTCTTCTCCTCAGCCCCAAACAGGCTTAGCCAGTAAATGGAGGATTTGAATAAATAACACCCGACATTCCCACCTTCGCCTTCTTTCCCCAAAACTCCAGTTACTGACATTAAAATATTCTCTTTTGCATTGAAAGCTACTTAAAATATTTAATGTTGGCTTTACATGCTTAATAAGCAGTTATTCCTAGAATCTGTACTGTATTCCCCAGTGCATCTTGGTGTCAATGTCTATGAACAGACAAACATTTCAAAGTACTGTAGACGACATGCAGTGGTATTGTCATTTTCCCCTTACTTCACTGCTTCACTGATTCAGAAATCAATCCCATTTGTTCCGTCACAGAATAAAACAGAAACAGTATAGAACAGAATGTTCCTGTTCATCTGATGTATCATTTGAAACCGTTCAGATCCAGATACACTAGCATTGACATCTACTTCTTCATTCATTTGATGTTAGTGCCATGTTTACTGTTAGCTGCCCTGCAAACTTTGGTTGACAGTCCATTCACCTTGGTTATGATCAAATATTTTTTTTGTGGGAAATAAATTAACATTGAAAAGATACAGCACAGCTCCTGAACTGTAGGTTTTGATGGACTGTGCAGAGATAACAAACAGAATTGGGTATGTTGTTTGTGGTTGTTTGTGGTTAGTGGGGGGTAGAAGTTATCCCAGGTTCAACCTAGGCAGGTTACAACCTAAATTAATTAGTGCTGCCTGCTGAAACAGAATAAATTGTTTTTACTGGAGGCCAAGGGAGGATGGAGGAATAACCCAAATGTCTCAGAGAAAGAGAGCTGTAGCCCCTGATGCCTGACTGAGGAGTGGGGCGTGTGCAGCTGCTGCACCAGGCCCAAAGACATCCAGGCAGCTAGGCAGCACTGCAACAGCCAGGGACAGGGAAACCCAGCCCAGCAGCATGCTTCCCCCAGTATCATAAAGATATTAGTGAGAGTGGCACAGTGCTCCTGCCAACCCCAGTGCTGCAGCAGCAGAACTATGCTGCCCGGCCGTCCGCCTGCCTATGTCCAGAGCCTGAGTGCTGCAATGAGACAGGGGCACTGCAGCCTCCTGCGCCAGCTCCTCACAAGCCCACTCCCTCACTCTGACAGACAAGCATCTGCAGCCTGGCCAGCCGGCCACACCGGTCATCCCCCATCCAGCCTACGTCACCATAGAGGACATCAGGCTGCACTCTCTATAAATCAAATGTAAGAGCTCTCATGGGAATCAACGGCTGCCAATATCCAGCTTCAGAAGTTGAACGACCTGTGGTTGTTATGGTATGGCCCAAGTAGTACTGGATGGTCTTAATGTACAGTTAATTTCAACGTCTTTACATCAATTTCAATACATTTGTGTTTGTATTTTGGAAAGCTATACCAGCATATCTTTCTGCCAAGTTGACAAACACAAAATTAAGGGAAAATATGATGTAATTGATTTATAAAAAATATATACTTATTACAAAACAGTGTCCCTTTAAGTATTTAGTAAAATAATGTACCTCAGAATGAATAAGCGCAATGAACCATCCATGAACCAGCCTATCAACATTATCTTGATGAAGTTCCACCATAGAACAAATATGGTGATAACATTTTTCTACATTAACATGTTGTGAGGCCAATATATATGGCTGATCTATACTATATTGCTAGGTGCAGTGGCACACTTCAACAAAAGGATTTACAATTACCCTCCAGACTGTGTTGAACTCCACCATTTATAGACTTGCGGTGACAAACAATCTAATTATGAGATTTATCTTCACCCCAACTGGGCTTGAGGATCAACATGCTTCTTCTCCTGTCTCATAGTTCTCCACTGCGCTTCCCAACTGAAATAATAACCCGCCGATTATGGTTAAAATGTGGTGTCAGCCCCAATATGATTGAAAAAAGAGCCCTGTCGCGGCATAATGGAAACTCCCGACTCCTGTTCGGAATACATAAAGGCAAGGAGTGAAAAAGATTTCGATCAGGGCTCTCTGGCTTGAATTAATCACTCACTGTTTAATGGATCTTTGAGGCTTGTGCCTGACGCAGTGAGGAGCTGCATTTCTTGTATTCCGAGACCAACAGAACCCTGGATTTTTCATCAGAAATCTGCTGCCTCCTTGAAAATGTCTTGGGGTTCCAGTTTTTGATCGGGAAAGGATTCTGCTCCGCTGTTGTAAGCAGGTAAGCGCTTAAATGTTTCTGGTTAGTGGAGGAATGCTGTACTCTAATACGCTTCAATGCCTCAGTAAACACAATACGACTTAATTCTCTAACATATTCAACGTACACGTTTTAGTCGTGTCTTTAAATATCGGCACAGTACATTGAAAGTCAACGATGTAAAAGTGATTGCATGTTATTAGCAAGAATAGTTTTCACACATGAGCCATATTCCAATGGCTACGTGTGTTAGCAACACATTGTAGCATATCACTTATCCTTGAGTTAGCTGTAGAAAATGTAGAACTGGTTTGAAGTTGCATATGCATGCATAAAACTTAAACAATTTTAGCACATGCCTTTATGATGACATGCATAGTTTAAGTTGTTTGGAATGTGTTTATTTTATCAGTGAACAATCAAATCTAGGTATTTAAACTGTAGCACGTTAAAAATAATATTCACGTAGAGTGGTTTCTAAGTTATTTGATATAGCTAGGAATATAATAATCTGTTCCATATAGAGAAATACACAACCATGTTGACTAAATAGAAAATCAGCGTTGCCATCCCCCAAACATCTTGATCGTATCTCATTTCATGTTCATTGTATGTAATATGCAATTGGAATGCAAAAGTAAAAGGGACGCCAACATAGAAGTAGCCGCTATTGCCTGAAATACATTTCAGCACCATGGACAGCGATCGGACACTCTTTACCGCTAGAGTCCGCCTTGAACCATAGAAGATATTTCTCTCATGGCTTCGCTTCATGGGTTTTCTGAGAATTACATGACAACTGTGTTACTTTCCTTTTTAATTAAATTATGAAAAATTTGCTAAACGTACACCAGTGCGCAGATCCTTGCTGACGTCAAGGCGACACCTTATCGGATAATTTCTCAGAGGTTTTAAACGTTCAGAATTTGAGTTTGCGTGCAGGATGGTAGAATACAGAATAAGCAACATACTATACTGTATGACATCCAGAGTACAGCCCGATGTGCTAGGCGCGCCAGGTCCGTGAGGACACGAGGAACTGACCCAGTCAACAGGGCTAATCTGTACCGGTGAGTCTACATGACATACCCTACAGTACACAGAAAGACTTAGCCTACTGTAACATATTGCTGCACCATGTGCAGTTAAACATCGCAGGTGTAATTAATCGGTGACTATGTAGACTCTTGATTGCATTCCTCTGAGCATGGTAATACATTTTGTAATTCATGTGATATAAGGGTTTGTGACGTATATAAACACCCAGGCAGGCTAAGTTAGGGTATGGATTTATCCCTATAAAAGTGACATCAGATGATTGAATTATCTCAGAGATTTTGGATTGCAGTTGATTTTATTCAACGACAAATATTTGTTTTTATCCTGTGATTCATATCCATTGTCACATATTCATATGGTTGAAGTCAGACCTATACAAACAACAATATGACCCTCCATGGATATAGCAGAGCTAGTGCATGGGACAGGGGGTGCAGCCTACATCTACTTGGTTGAATATAAGGCGTCTTTGCTCATCTTGTATGAAAATGTATATTGTATAGCCTAGGTGTTTGTAAATATTGTTTACAAATCTTGTTGCAATATCTGTCTATACGTCTTTTTTTGTGCAAATCTTCTTTTTATTTTTTTTTACCAATATGCAAATATTGTATTATTTTTGTGGATCAACTGCACCATTGACAATGAAATTCTAAATTGATTCACGATATTGAGACGGCCTTATTTGCATGAGTGCTGAGAAAGTGTGGTTCGCTTACAAAGGTTGCCATGACAAGAGCTGATACTCAGCCAAACATATTACGACAACAGCTTGAGCTGTTGCGTATAGTGGTGCGTAAACCCTCGGCTTACACAGTTGACAAGTAAAATAAAAGGTATACTCATCTATTACGCGCGCACCTGGCACTTGGCACAAGTGCTATATCAATATGTTGAACGAAACATGTATACATAAAGACAGTAGGCTACGAAGCCAACAATTAAAACAAATCTATGTTTTTTTATTCCTCTTGTTTCCCCCTCATTTCCATGACACCATTTACTTTCCACGTTTTTGTAAATGGTGGTGGGATGAGCAACCTAACTTGATATTTGCAGCTAAACGGGGAGTTTTGACGATTTTAAAACATCCTCACACAGTTTCATAGCTGCTGTCGCTGGAGCTTTGCTTCACATTAGCATCCCGCATCTCCCTTGTCCTGTCCCTGTCTGTCTTACCTTGATTATGCAGCTTGAAGATTGAGTCAGCTATTTTGTATGCAAGTTGCCTTAGCTCGGTTATCTGTAGAAGAGAGTGAGATCCGTGCTGCGGATACTGAAAATAATTACAGCTTCTCATGACGGTAAGGAGTGGAGGAGACAAAGCTGTCCTGTTCGATATTGCCATTGGAAAAAGACATACAGTACATTCAGAAAGTCTTCACACCCCTTGACTGTTTCCACATTTAGTTGTGTTACAGCCTGAATTTAAAATGGATTACATTTAGATTTTGTGTCACAGGTCTACACACAATAACCCATAAGGTCAAAGTGGAATTAGGTTTTTTGAAATGTTAACAAAGTAATACAAATGAAAAGCTTGAGTCAATAAGTATTCAACCCCTTTGTTATGACAAGGCTAAATACATTCAGGAGTAAACATTTGCTTAATAAGTCACATGATAAGTTGCATGGACTCACTCTATGTGCAATAATAGTGTTTAACATGATTTTGTACCCCACACATACAATTATCTGTAAGGTCCCTGAATCTATGTTTTTGAATTTCAAACAGATTCAACCACAAAGACCAGGGAGGTTATCCAATATCTTGCAAAGAAGGGCACCTATTGGTAGAAAAAAGCAGACATTGAATATCCCTTTGATCATGATGAAATTATTAATTACACTTTGGATGGTGTATCAATACACCCAGTCACTACAAAGATACAGGCGTCCTTCCTAACTCAGCTGCCGGAGAGGAAGGAAACCGCTCAGGGATTTCACCATGAGGCCAATGGCGATTTTAAAACAGTTACAGAGTTAATGGCTGCGATAGGATAAAACTGAGGATGGATTAACAACAATGTAGTTAGTCCACAACACTAACCTAAATGACATAGTTAAAAGAAGGAAGCCTGTACAGAATAAAATATTCCAAAACATGCATTGTGTTTGCAACAAGGCACAGGTCGCAGTTGTAAATGAAAACTTGTTCTCAACTGGCCTACCTGGTTAAATAAAGGCAAAAAAAATAAAAAAAATAAAGTAAAACTGCAACAAAATGTGGCAAACAAATTAACTTTTTGGTCCTGAATACAAAGCGTTATGTTTGGGGCAAATCTAACACAAGAAATTCACTGAGTACCACTCTTCATATTTTCAAGCATGGTGGTGGCTGCATCATGTTATGGGTATGCTTGTGATCGCCAAGGACTAAGGAGTTTTTTAAAATAAAAATAAACAGAATACAGCTATAAGCACAGGCAAAATCCTAGAAGAAAATCTGGTTCAGTCTGCTTTCCAACAGACACTAGGAGACAAATTTACCTTTCAGCAGGACAATAACCTAAAATACCAGGACAAATCTACACTGGAGTTGCTTACCAACACAACATTGAATATTCCTGAGTGGCCTAGTTACAGTTTTGACTTAAATCGGCATTAAAATCTATGGCAAGAGTTGAAAATGGCTGTCTAGCAATGATCAACAATCAACTTGACAGAGCTTGAAGAATTAAAAAAAGAATAATGGGAAAATATTTTACAATCGTGTAACACACACAGACTTACCCAAAAAGACTTACAGCTGTAATTGCCACCAAAGGTGCTTCTACAAAGTATTGACTTAGGGGTGTGAATACTTATGTAAAGATAAAATATATATTTAATCCATTTTGAATTCAGGCTGAAAAACAACAAAATGTGAAATAAGTCAGGGGGTATGAATACTTTCTGAAGCCATTGTAAGTAGTGATGCTTATGATGATGATGATGCAGATGATGATGATGATGATGATGAGTCTACTGGTGGTGATAGGTTGTCAATTTAGTCGTAGAACTAAAGTAAACTCGTGCATAACTTTGTGAAGACATAGTACCTTTAATCCGGCATGGTAACTGGTGATTTCCTGGACAAGGCAACAAAGCATTATTTTCTTGTTGAAAAAAAGGATATAAGGCACTACACAATAAGGAATCATACTGAAGATAAAAGAGAACATGACTGTCTTGTATAAGGCATCCATGCTTTGTTTCAGAATTGATTGCAGTAGATGTGTTGCATGTTGTAGAGAAGTTACCTAAGCATGACATACTGGCGTGCTCAAACCCAGATGCTCTGGGTATATGGTTAACAATGTGCAAAGTGTAATCAAAGAGACCAGTCATGCTTTGTAGATAGAGCTAAGAAACATATGGTACAACAGCATGCCAAAATCTGCAGTTACAATATCACAATACTGTAGCGGCCCCAGCATCAGTACGACATCAGTATCCTCCTCAATAGGGCCTCTTCGTGGAATGTCTTAAGCTTCTACAAGTTCTACGCAGACACAATATTCTGCAATGTCGTTTTTCATCACAAAAGGGGAAGCTCCTTGTAATACCTGAAAATTTAGTTTGAGACATGCCTTAATTGACATGGAGATGTGGGGGTCAAAATCAAAAGTACCAGTCAGTGTCTGGTGTGGCCACCAGCTGCATTAAGTACTGCAGTGCATCTCCTCTTCATTGATTGCACCAGATTTGCCAGTTCTTGCTGGGAGATGTTACCCCACTCTTCCACCAAGGCACCTGCAAGTTCCCGGACATTTCTGGGGGGAATGGCCCTAGCCCTCACCCTCCGATCCAACAGGTCCCAGACGTGCTCAATGGGATTGAGATCCGGGCTCTTCGCTGGCCATGGCAGAACACTGACATTCCTGTCTTGCAGGAAATCACGCACAGAATGAGCAGTATGGCTGGTGGCATTGACATGCTGGAGGGTCATGTCAGGATGAGCCTGCAGGAAGGGTACCACATGAGGGTGGAGGATGTCTTCCCTGTAACGCACAGCATTGAGATTGCCTGCATTGACAACAATCTCAGTCCGATGATGCTGTGACACACCACCCCAGACCATGATGGACCCTCCCCCTCCAAATCGACCCCTCTCCAGAGTACAGGCCTCAGAGTAATGCTCATTCCTTCGAGGATAAATGCGAATCCGACCATCACCCCTGATGAGACAAAACCGCGACTCATCAGGGAAGAGCACTTTTTGCCAGTCCTGTCTGGTCCAGCGACGGTGGGTTTGTGCCCATAGGCGACTTTGTTGCCGGTGATGTCTGGTGAGGACCTGCCTTACAACAGGCTTACAAGCCCTCAGTCCAGCCTCTCTCAGCCTATTGCGGACAGTCTGAGCACTGATGGTGGGATTGTGCGTTCCTGGTGTAACTTGGGCAGTTGTTGTTGTTGCCATTCTGTACCTGTCCCGCAGGTGTGATGTTCGGATGTATTGATCCTATGCAGGTGTTGTTACACGTGGACTGCCACTGCGAGGACGATCAGCTGTCCGTCCTGTCTCCATGTAGCGCTGTCTTAGGTGTCTCACAGTACGGACATTGCAATTTATTGCCCTGGCCACATCTGCAGTCCTTATGCCTCCTTGCAGCATGCCTAAGGCACGTTCAGGCAGATGAGCAGGGACCCTGGGCATCTTTCTTTTGGTGTTTTTCAGAGTCAGTAGAAAGGCCTCTTTAGTGTTCTAAGTTTTCATAACTGTGACCTTAATTGCCTACCGTCTGTAAGCTGTTAGTGTCTTAACGACCGTTCCACAGGTGCTTGTTCATTAATTGTTTATGGTTCATTGAACAAGCATGGGAAACAGTGTTTAAACCCTTTACAATGAAGATCTGTGAAGTTTTTTTATGAATTATCTTTGAAAGACAGGGTCCTGAAAAAGGGACGTTTCTTTTTTTGCTGAGTTTACTTTTAGCAAGAGAAGGCGACCCTCCCGTGCTTTTTCAAAACGATAAGACAAAAATAAAAAACGTTGCTGTCGCTCCCTTGTGAATGTGAGTGGGAACGGCATGGATTTCATGTTACCAAAAGGTTTTCGCTAATCCAAATATCCCACTCCACCCATGTGTACGTAGACCAACGGAGTGAAGCTTGTAGTAACCTTTAGGTTTTGGATTGGCAGCTGCGAGGTCATGGAGTCCCATTTGGTCTAACCCAGAAGTGGGTTGGTGCTGCTGTGAGAGCATCAGTACGGGGCCTTGGCCTGAGGGACCATCACGCAGAGAAGCGTAGGACCTGCAGTGATCACAGCCTCAATACAACACCAACGATCTTGTCAAGAGGTTAAGACCTGTTGGTATTATAGTTTATAGTACTGATGACTTTAAGTCCAGTTATGGCTACAATACGATGCCATGAATAGCTGTTTGCATTGAGTTTTGACTAGTATGTGGACAAACCAAGAGGTTTTGAGTGAGACCAGCCTAGCCCAAGTTAGCCTCATCACCAAGAGGTGCCTTGGCAAATTATGCAATAACACCAGCTGGAATCTATAAGAATCAGATTTATTTTTTCCATATTAATGCAGGGGGCATAATACGTTATGTGCTTTACTTTGCATATTTCATCTCACCTCATACGGATGAGGAATAGGATTAGGCCTGCTATGGAAAATAGATATCTGAGATGCTATCATGTCAAACATATTACATGGCAGGATTATGAGAAAAGTTGGTGTAATTGTGAAATAATCATCTTTAAAATTCCGACAGGATAATTAAATGGCACATGTGAGGGAAGTGTCTGTGGCGCTAATAAGATGTCAGCTTGAGGTAGCAATATGTGCTGCAATTCCTCCCTCTCCTGTGGGATAACAGGCATCCCACTGGGCACACCATGTCATTTCAATGTGGGTATTTGGGTCATATTTGGTTGAGATGTTGATCAATGAAATTACAACCTATATTCACCCGTTCATAAAAACAGCCAAAAGTTAGTTGAATTTCCAATGTGTTATCACTATTCTTTCAACCATTCAAAAGCCCAACAAATTCCAAATGTCAGATTTGTGGTTTAGTTGTCACCCAAATGTCTATCCCTGTGCTTTCAACCACTATTTAAACCAATCATTACATTTGAAATCAACCAGAGCTTGAAACCCTAGGCCTATTATATTGTCTACTTCTGGTTGATTTCTGGGTTGAAATGAAACAATTGCTGTTGATGACTTTGCAAATGCTATATAGGCCTAAATAGCATCATTGATGATATACTGTGAAGTATGGTCACATTTCATTTGCTCTGTTAAAACCTACCCTATGGAATGACTTTGATAGCAACAGAGAATCTATTTAGTTAAATGTCAACAATTATTCTCACAATAGCACATGGTCAGCTAAACAGGGCTGGGCTTGGTTAAAAACCTGGATGGGAGACCGAAGTGCCGCTATAGATGTATCAATTCTCTTGTAGGAGTAATTTTTTTCTTATAGTGGATATAATGCTGAAGATCTGACGTTGTTTTAAAGGTGAACATGACATATATTTTAAAGGTAAACATAAAATATATTTTATAAAATGTTTGTCTATGCTGAAATTTGGTTGCCATGATGACATAATCACCCTCAAAACAAGTTTCACCCTCAAAACAACTGCCTTGATGACTTTTTTCAAATCCAATGTATTTTCCACGTAGATTCCATGTCACAATACATTGACAAATTTCAGTGAAACAATGTTGATTCAACCAGTTTGTGCCCAGTGGGATGTGCCATTGATAAATGTCTCTCATTAACATACACAGACTGTAATCTGTTGGTTTGAAATGGATGGAAATGATTGGTGAATTAAATTGTAGATGTTGACAGTGTTGAAAACCCCTCCATTTTAGTCAACATCACACCCTGTCTCTTGTCATTTAAAGACAATGAACACTGTGACACAGGCATTGCACCACACTGTGGTGGCATATGCTAGATTGAGCCACAGTTCTGTAGTCAAACTGCATCCGTTTAAATTAAAGGTGAGATTCCAGTTTCCAAATCCCAACTGAAGAAACTGCATAGTTCTATACTATAAAACACAAGTTCAACATTTCATTGAAACATGGAGGGTCTATAAATGCCTCTGATTTGAAGGACATGTTTGTCATATAGGCATTGTCTGAATTGTATCTCGGGACAATTGAAATCCAAAATAAAGTCTATTGACAGTCCCTGAGCATTCAGTGGAAAAAAAAACAATATGACTGAAGGTTGAGGACTTTCTGTATCTAATGGAGCCTGGAAGTTGCAGATAAGCTGGAAATACAAAGCTGATGTCCTAAAGCTGGATGGTTGCCCTTGGGTGCTGTTGTATTTCAATTCTGCAAAGCAAAGATGGCACAATTGCCGAGATAGTATCTTTTAGAAAGCATACAAAATGGCATTTGCAAACGTCACCTTGAATCAGCAGCTTGTTTGACTCATTAACTGTGTATGGCGTTTACTGAGCTGTGACCTGGACCCGTCTCAAGAAGAAATGTGTTGGCGTTTACTTAGGAGACTTCATTGAAGGTGGCAGAGATGGCCATTTAGAGCCCTGATACATTTAGAAACAAATGGGACCAGATGATGCAAAACATATTTTGTATTTGAGAAAAGTTTGCTTCCAGTGTCAGTTTCAGAGTGTTGTTAGGTTTGACGATTAAGTGCTGTTCCCAGTTCGCAAAGGTCTAATTTCCTCAAGATCACTGTTGTTTAAAAGCAGTCAAACCCCTGATCATGCTGTACTACCCTGCTGAAGAACAGTGTCCATGTGAAAAGGAGACAGATCAATTATAATAGGAGTCTAATTGTTGAGAAGTTTTCCTTCGCAGGGGTTGGCTCGGGGGGTAATTTTAATCAGTCACAACTCATATACGAGTGCACAGATGAAAATCGTTCTGGTGTGCCAGGCATGTAGTTCCTCAGCCTCATGCTGACTGATTTATGACGGAAGAAAACCTTTAGCAAACAAGCATAACACAAGTGGCACGGCAGCGAGGCATATTGAACGTCCCTCTCCCCCTCCCCCCGTCCCCCTCTCCTTTGCCATCTTCTCTGCAGAGTAATTACAGGGCAGGGCTACAAAATACCACAGGGGCGGTATACCTGCAGGCTGCAGCACCACACGGGTTGATGAATATCCTGTGCATGAGAACCCATTAAAACTGGCGATACATAACGGGTTTGTCAATGTGCTCACTTCAAGAGGCTTTCTTATTGATCCGGCTTTTTTGAGTGAGTGTACGAGAAAAAGTATTTCCTTCCTTCACTGAATGACATACTCTTGGATGGCGGAATATGCATACGAGGCACACTGCAGAAATTCAGGGTGAAGAGGTCAACCGCATCATACAGAGGAAAGATAAAGCAATGTATGTACATGCCAAGAAACTGTCAGAAATAGTAACAATAATAGCAAATGTATTCTTTTAAAAACATATTCAATCAGGCATAACAACACCACATTATCTTTTTTGTTTACTTGTTTTAAAAACCGGTCCAGAACATTTTTCTTCAATGCATTTTACAGTAGTCCTATGAATACGTTTACAAATGACATGAACATTGCCATTTTGAAACAGCACACTGTCTGTGAAGTCTCTGGCCGAAAACATTGCTTGTGTCAATGTGTTATGCATATCAAATGATAGGAAAAGCTAAAGAAGTTGAAGCCAAATATATTGATGTTGTTCATATTGTTTAGTTGTATCGCAAAATATGTGTTCCACTAGGTATGATGCTTGAGTCTATCATTCACCCTTAAGTGTTTAGACAGGTTGCAAGGGGACTGGACACTACTGCAAAACATGAGGTGGGACCAGCACACACACACACACACACACACACACACACACACACACACACACACACACACACACACACACACACACACACACACACACACACACACACACACACACACACACACACACACACACACACACACACATACACACACACACATACACACACACACACACTCATCAACAACATCCTGTTCAATGAAAAGACTGGATACCAATCACTTTAATTAGAACCTCTGTGAAATACAAAACCTCAGGAGTAAGACCCGCAAAGTCCAAATAATTCAGGTTCCTCTGTAGCTAGGAAATAAATTGTATGAATGTATTAAAGCTGCAATATGTGACTTTTTCACGTAGAAATGTGTGTTATAGATCTGTCATTCTCATTGAAAGCAAGTCTAAGAAGCGGTATATCTGTTCTTTTACTTTAGATTTTGTACACAAGCTTCGAACAGCTGAACGTTTTATTTTTGGTTATGGAAAATATATTTCACAAGGGTTTAGATGATGATTCTCTATACTATACTTGCTTGTTTTGTCACATAAACTGAAATTAAGCTAATTTTAGCAACCACAAAAAAAAGGTGAACTATCAGTAAGTCCTTCAAAAAATGTACATTTAGAAATGAAGTGAATTTGAAGTCTTACTTCAGGAAAATATATCTGTATTGACTGAAGTCTAACATCTCCCCTTTAGATGAGATTGGATTCACGATAGTTTGATAATTACAGTAAATCTATGTATGGTATGATGGTGTGCGAATCAGAACTGTAAATATATTATTTAATATAGTCTATTGTCTTTACAAAGCAGCAGTCTCTCAACAAGATCATGTACTAGATCATTAAGAGAAACACTTGCCTAACTAGATGGATTTTCCATACAGAGTTCCATCACAGTGTAGGTGGGTGAATCACTTTGCAGTAATGGCTGAGGTTACGGCGGAGAGGTGAGTGTGCACTGCCCAACCCTGTGCTGCATGTTTTTACTGTAGCTGCTTCAAGCTGTGGAAGTGCCAAACCCTCCTCACCATAATCAATACTTATCTCTCTCTCTTTGAATGTCAAGTGATCACATTGCCTCAGATCTGCCCCTGTGCATGCTAATGCTGTGGATAGATGCTTGTCTTTGGCTGTGAGAGATTCTATGATGGATCAGATTGACAGTGCTTTCAGTTTTTAAGTGAATTATTAAGAGATGAAATGCAATGTGAAATGCATAGTATGTCTTTGTGTTTAGTGTGGATCTATATGTGTGGGCTTTTGATGATACACACCCTGTAAAGCAATTGGTATCTGCTTTTTATGATGCAGAGCATTACTCCCGTTGGTATGTACAGCCAAACAGCTGAGACAACAGGTATGTTTTAAAAAGTGAAGAAGTGAAGTCAATGAAACAAGTGTGATTTGATGGAGACAGCCACACTGCCATCTGCAATTAAATACTTCCTGCCCCTTGGAATGGATTGTCTAATACCCTGCTTATCTAATTAATAATGTGCGTGTCTGCTAAACAGACAAGGAAAAGTTGACAAAATATGAACGTTACACACTGTGATTCTGTCAATTCTACCGTGGGAAATCAAGAGAGCGAAAGAGAAACCGAATTGAAAGGAACTCATTTCCTTAGAAAAAAGTTGGCGGTGCCGCAGCACAGCGGCAGACTGACGCAGTAATGTTTTCCCCCTTTTGATATCATGTAGCTGTACTCCCCTCCATATGTAAGGCTCATTTACTCACGTTGAGTCTGGCTTGTTTATCAGTACAAATTATACAAATTATACTAATTATACGGGTTATTCTTTCAACCTCCGTTTTGCATCTTTGCACGGACATCGCTGATGGGTAATCTGGCACCTGTGGCTATGAAGAAAATACTCTCCCTTTGATTTCAGGAGATTTCTTATCTTGCCCGTCGTCAGGGAATGAAAGGTAATGCTTTACCCATAAGGGATCGTAGACGGAAGATTGACTTAGTTCATTGCCATGCACATTTAAGTACCAACAGAGAAATTCAAGGATAACTCCTGGATTAGGGACTTTAAATCTCAGGAGATTTCAAAGATGTTGGTTCCTTCGGGACAGTGGTCACAAAACAATGTTCTTTTTCCTTCTTCTACGATGCTGTCCCATATCAAAGTTTCTAACATCTTAATATGAATCGTGTTAAGAGTTGCAGTTGTTGATCCTAGATGGAACACATCCCTTTGTATCATAGGGTTTTATTATGAGTTAAGCATTTAACTGGATTAGTATGATGCGTTTTCCTAATGAAGAGTAATGCTACACAGGTGGCTGTTGGTGATGAACCATTTCATCCAATGGCAAATGCTTGATTCCTCCGATAGGCCACAGTGCGGCTGTCGAGGCAGAGTGCTTTAATCTGGCAAAAAATAGAATAAATCATCAGTATCTGCTGTGCGAGAGTTAAGCCCAGCATCTGTTCAACTACTGGGAGCCCTCTGGTGTAGAAGGTCTAAGTGGTTTTCCCTCTCTCTTAAAAATTGATCTCCAAACAAAACAAAACTATGATTCATGAATATTCATTTGGAGCACCATCAATAGTGTCTGTCCTGGTCTGGTGAGGTGTTTAGATGGGCGTGTGGCTAGATGAGCACCCCTCTGATGGATGAGGTGAGGTAGGAGGCATGGCAGTGAACAGTGGCGACAGCGCCGCTAGAGCCATGCCATCATCAGTCATAGGTAATGTGAGCAGGGTTAGGGAAGCATGACTTCTATGTTGAGCCTCTATGAGCGACCTTTGACCTCAGACATAGCATCAGTAACCACAGTGTCACACTAGACCAGAGAAGGGGGATGATACTTGACATCAATGCCTACGTCATTTGAAGAAAGATGATTGATAGCTTATAAAGCCATGGAGCTATGTTTTCATGTGCAATATCCATGTTCTCAATTCAGGCCCATTTTTATGGGCACCATTTAGGACCAAAAGTCCCTTTTTAAGGCAGTGAGATAATTAAGCAAAATGTATTTTAAATTCTATTGACTGCAGACTGTGAATCAGCTGTAGCTTTAATGCATCTCTCAATTTTTAAGGGTCTCTAAGCATTCTGTCAAGATGCACCATAAATCAACATTTTGGCCCGCTGAGGCTTCGCAATTACCTAAGCTCAAGTATCGATTCATAATTAAAGACTGTTAGAGATTTAAAATCATTCATGCAATGACCGCATTAGGAGTTAAGATAATCCCTGTTCCCCTCCTCCTCCCTCTGCCCACCCAGATCCCCCCCTTTATGGACATTTCTATATACATTTATTTGTATTATTATCCATGTTTTTATTATATATATATATATATATTTTTTTTTCAATGCATTGTTGGAATTATTATCAAGAATTACATCTGCAACTCTATACATGCAACGATTAATCTAATCTAATCTAAACTCTGGATTTCCATCAGCATTACTGGAGGAATCTAATGGATTGTCAACAAGAGAGTGAAGAGATGGCATTGTTACCATAGAAACTGCCTCTAAACACACTAGCATCTACTTATTAAAATGTGCCAGTATTCACACCGTTTGCTGGCCACGGTGTATGATAACAATTGTGTTGAAGAGCATGCTTTACTTATTGGTCCTCCCTCTTCGTTAGACTGTATGTATGGAAAACATGTCATTACATTATAATGTAGTGGTCTTTTAACTGCTTTTGCCATTGGTAGTGCATATGAAATAAAACATGATTTGCATATTGTACTGTCAAGTATTGTGTGTGTTGAAATCCTTGAAATAAAAAAAGAAATACAACTTAACTTTGGAATGACATAATCCTTTTTTGTCCCAATTTAGAAACAGTTTCTGTTGTCATTATTGTTTTGGCTGAGATCTTTAATAGCATGTAGACCACAGCCTAGTCATTTCCAAAGAAGTGGCCGCCCAGATGATGATTGATTGCAGAGTAATGAAGGTGGACACAGCATTGGGCTTTCAGGGCAACAACTTCACACAGCAACACCAAATGAATTAAATACATTTAGCTCACTATATGTTGTGTGCCCTGAGCAATGAAGTCGATCCCTTGCCGTGCCAAGTTTGGAGAGCGGCGTTGGACAGAGCCATGCATCATGATTCAGATCAGATCTAGATTCCTCTCAGCAGTTGCAGTGCCTAGTGAAAGCCTACCCACCCCTTGCACAGTCTTCACATTTTGCTGCCGTCAAATTTTACGTTAGGAATTACATTCAACTTATTTCCTACCGATGTACATAACCTACTCCACAAGTGAAATAACTATTATAGAAAATTGTCCAAATGAATACAAATAAAAAACAACATGTATTGATTACTTATATTAGTACTTGGTGAAAATACCTGTTGCAGTCATTACAGCTGTGATTTATTTACATTAAGATCCTACCAACCTTGCACAACTCTTAGGGCAACATATAACCATTGTTTTTGTCAAAATTGCTCAAGCTCAGTAAATTTGGTTGGGAATCACTGACGGACAGCAATATTCAAACCTTGTCTCTGATTTTCAAGTCAGGACTGGGACTGGACCATTCAGGAACACTCAACACCTCTTTTTCCTTACAATCTGTGTAATTGTCCGGATGTAACTGTACAACTCTATCCCAGGGTTAGCTTTTCAGAAGACTAGGGCGGGTTTTCCTCTTTTTACCTGGGCTTTGCTACTTTCATATTTATTTTGATTCTGACAAACTTCCCAGTCCCTGCCGGTGACAGGCATACTGTACGTATAACATAATGCTGCCACCACAATACTTGAAAATACAGAGTATCAACCACATTGCATTCACTCCACATTACTGGCCTCTATGACAATGTCAACATAGTTATTCCACTCCAAATCATCTGTTCTGTTTGCAACAAGGCCATTAAGTAATACTCCAAGACAATTTGGCAAATAAATACATTTTAGGCCTAAATTAAAAACTACGGGTTTGGAACAAATCCAATACAACACAGAGTGAAAGTATTGTGGTGGCAGCATCATGTCAGTGGCAGGACAGGGGAGTTTTTCAGGATTTAAAGGAATATGATAGCAGCAAAGCCAAGGTAAAAAGTTAAAGGAAAACCTGCCTTAGTCTTCTGAAAACATAACCCTGAGATAAAAATTCAAAATATCAGTGGGACAATTACCCAAATGTTAATGCCAAAGACACACCAGAATGGCTTTCCAAGAGGTGTTGAGTGTTCCTAAGGGATCCAGTCTCAGTCCTGACTTAAATTCTATTGAAGATTTGAATATTGCTGTCCATCAATGATTCCTAACCAAATTTACTGAGCTTGAGCTATACAATAGACATGTTGCCCTAAGAGTGCAAAGTTGTTAGAATCCCATTCAAAATGATTCACAACTGTAACGGCTGCCAAAGGTGCTTCCACCAAGGGGGTGTGAAGACATATGCAATCAAGACATCTTAGTTTTTGTGTTATTAATTTTGTAATAAAATGAAAACAAATCTTTCACTTTGAAATTGTGGAGTAGGTTAAGTAGATCTTTAGAAAACACATCTAAATGTAATTCCTTTTTAGATAACATTTTAAGGCAGCAAAAGACTGTGAAGAGCATGCAAGCAGTGTGTAGACTATCACTAGGCACTGTAACTGGTGCATGTTCTGTAGACAGAAGCCACACACAGTTCAATATTTACATGGTGCAACCGCCATGAGCGAAGCCATGCAGTGTCGCTAAACCAGAGGAAGGAACAACATCTCTAACTTATTTTCCTTCCCGCCCATGTGATGCAGGAATAGACAAACATCTTGGCAGCATGCTAGGTTCTTTGCAAAGATCCCTTTTTTAATGATTATTATTCAGGCCGACAGCTGGCAAGAATAGTGGTGCTTCCACAGCTGCGGCGCATCAATCTGACGGTCCACCTGTTGTCTCCTCACTCACACGCCCTGTGCTGCTCATTAAACAGTGCTGCCTTTCAGGCCGCATCAGCTCAGTCTGGTGATCACCCACTGTGAGAGCAGAGCACTGAAAGAGAGGGAGAGGGAGAAAGGAGAGAGAGAGGGATCTGGGGTGCCAGATTGCTGAGCCTGTGAGGTGTTATCCCTGAGATACATGTGGAGATCTGTGTAAATCCTGCATGTCAAATATGCCATCCTACCTTTTTAGCAAGCCCACCTGAGTCTTTGTGCCGAGCCAGTGTGAGATAGGGAAGAGAAATATAGAAGGATATGTCCAGATCAAGAGGACATGGAGATAGAAACTATTTTGAATTCACTCCCAAACTCTCAGCTAAGAACCTTTTGAACTTCAAATGATATTCTTAATTAAGGTGCACCAGTCTGGTTCTAGACCTGGACATAGCACCACTGAAGCAGCTATGCTTGTCTTGGATTCTGTGTTAAATTGCTTATTTCATAGGAATCACTATGCTGCCACATTTGTAGACCTATCTAAAGCCTTTGATACTGTCGACCATCCCCTACTCATTCAAAGGTTTGTCTTATATGGGCCTGATATGGGCCTGATATGGGCCTGATATGGGCCTCGACCATGCGCTTTGCAAGTGGTTTGGGAACTATCTGTCAGACAGGACACAATGTGTGCTTTCTGATGGTGTCAAGTTACCTCGATAGTAATAAAGGTGTCCTGCAGGGGTTGATTTTGGGACCTGTCCTCTACTGTATATAAATAATATTGGTCTATCTGCAAAAACCTGTAATATTCTGTAAACCTGTAAACCTTGCTGATTTAAAATTGGCACTTAATGCGTGAAAAACTGAATGTATGATGTTTTCTAATTCTCAATGTTTACACATTTATGCCTTTTTGACATTTAAAAACATACGGATGAGCTAGTTAAGAAGCTGCGATTTATAGAAAAAGATCACACCTCTCCCTAAACAGCAGGAAGCAGGTTGTACAGGCAACCTTCCTGGCTGCTCTTGGTTATGGTGACAACAGCCACAGCCACTACTCTAAAACCCTTGGATGCAGTGTACCATAGAGCGCATATCACAGGTGACAGGTTTAATACTCATCACTGCATCCTTTATCAAAAGGTCAGCTGGACCTCTCTAAATTCCTGTAGATCACTTCATTTCTCCCATTTTGTTTACAAAGCTCTGCTGCACAAGCTTCTAAAATATCTCACTTCTCTGTTAAAGTAGAAAAATACGAGGCACCAAACCGGCTCACAGGGTTGGTTAACTCTTGAGGTCCCTCGTGTCTCTACCAACCTAGGTAAATCAGCCTTTAGTTTTAATGCATCCCATTTTGGGAAAAATGACAATCGTCATTACATCTTGAATCTCTGGTGCCAATAGTGTAGTTTAGAACGAGGAATGAATTCACTGAGGTTTGCGAGTGTTTTGGTTGTTTGGGATAATTTATTTGTGTTGTTGAAATGTAGTGTATCTGTTGAATTTTGTAGTTTCTTCTTTTTTCCCGTTTTGTTGAATTATCATGTTTATTTGTGAATCGTTTGTTCTCACAGCACCATTGAGAACGAGAACGCAAGTTAAAAGTTACATGTAAGTTACATTTGGAATCCACATCTGTGTTAGAATCAGCCTTCTTAAATTAAACTGCACCCCCTGCAGTTTAATTTCCTTATTAGTATTATTGCAGTGACTGGACGGAACCTTTACTCTTTGTACCCACAGGCAATAACCCAATGGCCATGTTGTAGGTTAACAACTGCACACCGTAATCACATTCCTAGATCATAATTAACCATGTCTGATTGCATTTTCTAATTTGATTCACTTAAATATTACCAGATTAAGGGTGTTTGATCTTTGAATTAATCATCAACTAGTATTATTTATTTATCCACCACCAGTATCAATTACGTAATGTGAGGTATGTATTCCATTACGTCTTCCTAGTAATAAGAGTGGAAACACATCCCTAGAAACACAGAAGTAAATAAGGGCATCTGAAGTGGTCTGTAATGCATAAATTAAGTTGGCACATTAATCACAGCATAGAAAAAGACTGAAAATCCAATTAATTATTTTTCATACTCCTATAAGATCTGAGCTGATTATCAACTATAATCCCTTCTGACCACCATGGAAAGCCACATTACCCACACCCCATCCTGGAGTGACAGAAGAAAGTCAACCACGGCCGATGCTCGGCTTTGGCCCCTGTTATTTCTGAGATTTAAGCTCAACAACTGTATCCTTACATACTGTCTAATCTGATGTTCACGGCTAAATGCTTATCCTGGGTGTTACATGCCCATGCCTGTTTACTTTTAATTACGCCGGTTTTGGGCTTTCGCTTCTCATTACCCTGGCTGTTTAGGGAGCTCCAGCATTATCAGCTGTGCTGAGACAGGGCTGGGTCTACCAGGGAGAGATAGCAATGCCTCTGTATTTATAGTATACTGCTGGTCTCAGTTTGCTAAGAGCATATCTGAAGCCTGAAGGCATGCCGAAAACTTAACCACATGACCAATGGAGGAGCAACTATGGTGGTTAAATATGCAACAGGCTCTGTTCTCCGACTCGTTTCCACAGGATCAAGAACCTATAGGCCTTCACCTACAGTCTCTCTACTGTGAGGAGACATACTGTAGACACACCTCGCTTTGAGCATACCTACCTTTCCACTTCGATTACTCCTCATGTCAACTCCGTTGGTCGTGAACCTGTCCAACAGAAATGAGCAAAGGCGTGTCACGTGACACATTAATCTTTTATTTAGTCACTGTTAAAGAGGGATGGCACTGTGCTTTTCCTCACACACAGTGTGAGGTGTGCAGAGGAACGTGGCACTGCTTCTCTTTCATTAAAAAAGGAACATGAGTGTGTCAGTCTTTTTACTTTGGCAGAAGAACAGTGGAACTTAAAAGCTTTTCATGCGTGTTTGTGCGTCATGGTCTCTCCGGGTAGAAGTGGCAAAGTCAGTGGGTTTAAGTGTGTATGGACCTACACTCTTAGAAAAAAGGGTCCCAAAAGGGGTCTTCGGCTCTCCCCATAGGATAACCCGTTTTGGTTCCAGGTAGAACTCTTTGAGGTTCCATGTAGAACCCTCTGTGGGAAATGTTCTACATGGAACTCAAAAGGGTTCTAGCTGGAACCAAAAATGGTTCTTCAAAGGGTTCTCCTATGGGGACAGCCGAAGAACCCTTTTAGGTTCTAGACAGCATCTTTTTTTCTAAGAGTGTAGGTGAGACGTCCAGGCTGTGAGCCCTGGGGCTGTAATGGAACTACAGTCATGGGGACCGCTGTCTGTTCTTTGTTGTTTCTCTACCTAGCAGACCGTTTGCGTTCATACCATGCACAACATCCTTGTTTTTGTTTGTCTGGTTGCAGGTGACACGATCCTAGATTTGTACATGACAATTGTTTGTGTCCTTTCATGTCCGCCTGTGTTTATTTCATGATGTTTTGCCAAGTATAGGCTTGAAAATATTCCGTTGAAAGATATGAATGAATCCACTCTTTTTAGATACACCGGCAGAGGGGGTGAAATGTGTTACTCTCGCTGCACATTCACAAACAGAGATATTAATGTCCTGCATGGGGTAGTCCATAGAGATCCTATTTAATTCCTAATTCTGTGGGGTAGTCTTTCGATCTCATATGAGGATGAGATCGAAAGGATGCGATCGATTTTTTGTTGGAGAGACAAATATGTGCTGCATGATGCACCAACATACATATGTTGTTTTCATGATCAGCAGACATTTCTAGCGTGCCAAAATGCTTACTTTTCCAAATCTCCTGGGTGTTTATATACTTCCTGAGATGTTTCATTTACTGTCCGACAGTGTCAGAATCTCAGCCTTTTGAGAAAACATACTTTTTTGTCTATATTCTTTTTGAACACCTGTGTGTTTAGAACAAAGACAATCTATGAAGTGTTTTTTTCTTAGGCGTTAAACAATGTACGTCCTTGAGTATTTTGTGGTTTAACTTCCAAATATGGAGCATTAGTTTGCCTATTGCTCTACCTGTAATGTGAATGTTAAAATCCTAACACTCTTGGCTTCATCCGGCTTCTCAAAACGATGGTCTTGGGCCTGATGTTTTTTTTGATGCAGGCATTTTTGGTGAATTGGCAGCACAGGTATGTAGGACTGAACTGAAAAGCAATAGCCACGTATCAGAGAATGAGGCTCTTGTGGAATTACATAACAGTGCCTCTCTCACAACCCTGGAGCAGTGCCAGTGACAGCCGTGAGACACCAGCCAGGCTGGGCCTCTTTTCTCTCTCTAATGCCCTCAGGATATACTCCAGCAACAACCTCCCCTAGTAACCCGTCCTCCATTTTCCTCCATTCGTTTTTGGCCCCTATTTAGAGATGTGCTCATTCCAAACGGTTAAGCTGTTAGTGTACAATTCTGGCCTTGACTCATTCTGTAAACTGTGTTATTTGCACTGGTTTAATACAGCTGGCGTAGTGTATGATTCTACGCCGTGAATGTAACAATTATACCGTCCTTAGGAGCAACTAAGGAGTTCTAGGGCCTATTGTCAGTAGACAGCATGATAGACGCTACAGTGACAGTCACAACATTACTTTGGAACATTTGGAAGGCAGCTGAGAACCCTGCAGAGCTTTGGCAGAGTCAATTGTTATATACGCCTCAAACTTAACTTTGGACCTCGAAGCCAGTTCCACTGTTTTTTTGCTGTTTCCCTCTAATCAGGGACTGATTTAGACCTGGGCCACCAGGTACGTGTAATTAATTATCAGGTAGAACAGAAAACCAGCAAGCTCTGGACCTCATAGGGTAAGAGTTGAATATTCCTGTCATAGACAAACGACTTCCTGTGAATGTTCAGAGTTTAGTGGTGGAGATTTTATTCTCCCATATTGTTAGTACCCTTAACGTCCACTCATGTGGTTATTATATATTACATAATGCTACCCATTGTGTTCTATAATAGAGGAGCAAAGTGCTCCTGAATGAATTGCTGTGGCTGAACCTGAATGAGTGTGAGGGGGGCTCTATGTCTACGAATGCTCTGCTGAGGCTAGCTGCAAGCTGTAAGCTCTCCCATGCACTCGTCTGAATTACCTGTCGGCATCGATTAGAGGGAGTCAGCATGGACGGTATCTTGGATTTTCTTGCCTTCAGAATTAAGATAATCTCCCGCCGCGCTGTTTGTGATGCCCCTTGTTGACCCTCCTTGAGAATGTGATGTGAGATCTGTTAGCTCTGCTGTTGGTCCCCCAGCACTAATATCCTGCAGCCACACACAGCCAATCTCTCCACCACACACACTCTCATCTGTTCATGTCTCCACTCTGCCCCCAATCCTCATCTCCTCTCACCTTATCTTTCACTTCTTATTTTCAGTTATTCTTATCTCCCCTCCCCTCTTTTACCTCACTTGTCACTTTTCATTCGTCCTCACCTTTACTCTCCACACCTCTCATGCTCTCTCTCTTTCTCTCTCTCTCTCTCTCTCTCTCTCTCTCTCTCTCTCTCTCTCTCTCTCGCTCTCTCTCTCTCTCTTTCTCTCTCGTAGAATGGTTGATGCAATATGTTGGCAGGGAATTCTAAAGTGTGCCTTTTTACCATGCAGAGGCAGAATGTCGTTCAGCTCGTTCAGTACATGACATTGGTTTGAAAAGGGTCAAATAGCTCAATTGAAAATGGTGAATTAGCATTAAAGTGCATAGTCCAAATGTAAGTGTTTAGCCTGTAGCAAAATATCACAGTTCATGGTACAGGAAACAGTCATTTTAGCTCTATATGAAACGCTAGTCTTGTATCTAACCTGAAATGAGTGTCAAGTTAAAATAGTGTGCAAAGGTTGATTTGATGTTACATCATTATTCCTATCCTGCCGTCTTCTCCTTTCAAATCAGCAGTCTCCAGTGGCCTCTTGCTTTGCCACGACTTCCTGTCTGTCTGTCTGGGTGGGTGGGAGTGACTCAGCCCCTTACCATTCTGCAGACGGACTCTTAGAGCCTTTATCAGCTGGATTCAAACACAGCACAGTCAAATGATAGTGTCCTCGTCAAGCCATTTTGTTATTGTGTTTATCATTCCTAATCCCCCAGGTAATCCCATCGACTGACTCCATTATGCCCACACGGCCTATACCTTCCAGAGGGAGGGAACATTGCTGGACAGCTAACTCTCTCTCTCTCTCCATTTAGCTGTCTGGATATGAGTTCATTAGCACTGGATGGTGATGGTCAACAACTTTTCATTGTCTTTCCCTGGGTGACAAACTGTCCCCAGATGAATAACTCTGTAGATTCATGAGGTCTGAGAATAACACTCCCTTAATTGGATTCATTTACAGATGATCATCGTCCTCATTAACACCATTTCTGCACAATGATGTAGACTCATCCTTTTATTGCCTCTCCTCCCTCCGGAAATATACAATTATCTTTTTTAAATTGATTTTTGCCACATGCAGAGTTGTAACAACTCACACATGCCCACATAAAACTGCTCCGGACAGAACACACACACACACACACACACATGCCACACGCACACTAGGTTTATCTCCCCTTTGCATGCACATACATCTAGGTCAGAAGGAGGTTCAAAACATATGTCTCTTTTCATGTTTGTCTGACTCTAATCCACTCTAATCCATTATTTGTCATGCTTAGAGTGAGCTGTAAGTATTAAAGTTCAGGAGGAAAAGGAGATCATGGTGGGACTGGAGAACAGGACTTGGGGCCCTCTTTACTGCTAGCTGACATTATCACAGTCTACAGTGCCTTGAGCAGATCTCTCCCCCCAGTACTGTCCATTGATCTTAGATTTCCCAAGATCCCTCTGAGGGCTGGTGCCTCAACAAACTGTCCAGGAATTTATGGAGTAGTACCCAGAAGTAATGTTATACAGGACACCTTTCCCTCAAACGGCTCCTGCCCTGCACCAAACCTTCACTCTGGCTCCTTGAAGTGGTCAAGAGGCTGCATCGGCTAATGCCTCTCCATTTCCTACAGAGCGTTGTAAATTAGGTTCTCAGCATGCCGTGTTGGCACAGAGTTGGATTAAGTGCAAGACTGTTCAAACCAAGTGAGCAGTATTCAAATCACACTGGGATTGCTTTCAATGGTATTTCTTTCCTCTCCATTCTTTTTCTGGAAATTGTCAGGTAATCCAATATATATATGTATATGTATATATATATATATATATATATATATATATATATATATATATATATATATATATATATATATATATATATATGTGTGGATTGGCCTACTAAATTATATTGTATTTTATATTTGAATTTTCAATATAAACACATTTGCATGGTTCCTTTAGCTATTTTAGTTGTTATCTTGGGGTCTCCATACAACATTAGGGCGCAAACACAACATGCCTTTCCCACAGCCCTCAGAGATTCTTCACAGTATATTAGAATGAAAATGGTAATCTGCTCTGCTCAAATGCATGTTAAACATTTTCATATACTGTAGCTTCGCTACGACATATCGTCTCACCTTTACCGGATCACTTCCTTTTAACACCAATTTTAAAACATACTGCTCAAGAATTCGAGATATGAATTCCTGTTACATTATGTGAATTCAGTCAGCCAGGTGAGGACATCTAAGCGTAGTCCTGTAACTAGCAACACCTCAACAGTGAGGTGCAAAACGACTAGCTATTCTTGTTCAGGAGTCTGACTCATTTGTGAGAGACTCATGGTTATCAGTCAAACAATATTACATTTTCATCTGGGGATAATGTGTTAAGCAGATCCCTTTTCCCCGAGGCCTAGAGAAAACCTATTCTCAAGACTGAAAGGTACATTTGTCACACTGAGAATTTGATCGGATTTGTAAGTTCCAGAGGTGAAACACTGACCTGCGTAGAGAGATAACAAGATACTTGTACTGGTTTGGGGCAACTTTTGATCCACACTGTATTTTGCACAGAGGAAGAGCTAAGGCAGAGTAAGAAAGAGAGGGCGTGGGAGAGAGAGAGAACAAAAACAGACTCTACTACTCTACTGACAGACTCTTACAGTACCTTCCCAAAAGAAGGCTCAGTCAATCGTAACTCAAGGCAGAGGGGAGAGGGGAGAGAGGACGATGTCCATCTCTGGGCTCTCTTTCTCCGCGGTGCTCCTTTAACACATTAGAGTGATGGATGTGTGTCAGCCAGTGCGGATCAGGGAGGTGACGTACGGGGATAATTTGCTGTCTTACATCTCAGCTGCTTAATGGAACCCAGTGGCAGGAGAGCTGAAGGAGAGGCATGGAGGGTGTGGAGATACAGTTCAGCAGGACAAGCTGTGCTACTCACCTCTTCCTAAATCTTACCTGTTAAACACTTCTCACCTATATGTACAAGCAAGGGTTCAGTTAAAACACCATGTACAGGGTCTATTTACAGTAAAACATTTCCACATTTCCACACTTTAGAGAAAAAACAAGGTACTGGTAAATGTATATGACTATAGCATTCAATACCGTTTTGCCTGTGATTAAATTGTAGAATAATTCTGAATAATTATCATAGAATAATTCTGAATAATAATAATACATTTAAAAAAGTAATGCCAGCTTGAGTAGTGAGGATTTATTTCTCTCTAGACAGAAAAGAAAGATCTGCTTTGTAGTTTGTGAAACGAAAAGGCTGTCCTCTTCCCTCAACAATTTGTTCAGACATGCCTTTCCCACATTGCGTCTCACGTTGTGTCCCTTTTCCCTCATGTAAATTGTCTTTCTGTTAACAGGATAGCCTGCTTCATAATACAGATCAATGGCACGTGTCAGAACATAAAAGGGGAGTATTAAAAGTGTTGTGACTGGACCATGTTTACAGAGAGATTATAAAAGTGCAGTGGAAGCCCACTCTGTCTATTGTTAATTATCTGTGCTGTGAGATAGCTGAAATAAGAACAATCTGGAACAAGTCATCAGGCCTTTAATGTTCCAGCTTGGAAAAGGTCAAACATTCCATTCCCTGAAGTTTACTCTCGGGGGCTCAGAGCTAAAGCAAACAACCAATAAAGATATCTTCAAGGGGATATTTAGTTCACATTATTAGCTGGGTTGGGTAAATTTCAGGCTTACTTACTGATTGCAGGCATAGGAGAAATAATTAAATGAAAGACACCAAATGGGCAGTCATTAGGGAAGCAAGCCATTTGTGGCCCTGTGGATCGTGCATTCTGCTGGCTCCTACAGGACGGAGCATCCTCATGGAATCATTGTTCTAATGAGGTTGGCACTATGTTTCCCCCGTGCCAGCACAGTGACAAATCACTGTCAAGCTTCCACTAAATGAGGCATTTTAAAGACAAACAGTAAAATGCCCACCATATGCATTACATTACAGATAGATGTGTGTGTCAGGGAAAGGTGCACTCTTGTTTTCTGTCTGGCGGAAAGGGAAGTAGACATCTCTTCTCTAACTGAACTTTTCTAATCCATTAAAGGTTACCCCCCTTGAGTCAACATAGCTCCCTTGTTATTTGAGCTTGGGACTGTAAGGTTCTAAAAAAGAGAACTCTTAGATAATTGGCTTTAACATTTTCGAACCCTCATTGGTTCGAAAGGTGTCAGCAATTTTGATCTTGTATTCTTTTGAACTTTACATGAATTGGGGGTACAGTATTAACAGTACTTTAATACTGTAGGTAGAGAACAATGAACAGAACAAAAATATGTCAATAACACATTTAAAAAAAAATGCAGATAGAACCTTCTAGTCCCAAGCTCTCGATACTATGTAGATAGTTGATAGAATTTTCAAAAATCATCTACATACAATACACAGTTTTCTCTGACTGTGTAAGATCGGTCTCGTGTATGAAAGCCTCCTAACAGCAGAATTGTGTAGGATCAGTGCAGGGGGAGCTACATGTACAGTGCTGCTAGCGTAACACTATGGTTGTTTTGCCCCAAGGGCAGTAGTACGGTTCATAAGCCTGATCTACAGTCACATTAGCAGAGCCACGTCTCCACTGACACGTAAAGGGCAGACCCGGGATTCGAACTGCAAACCCTCCGGCTGCTGGCTCGCCTCTCTAATAGCTAGGCTACTTGCCGCCATAATGGTCCATAACGAATATGGTGCCACCGTGGTCCTCTAGAGTGTGTCCCTGGAAGCTACGGTAGGCCTGTATTGCACACAGTCATTTGCAGAAAGGAAAGTCATCCTGTGTAGCAACATACCAATGTACCATCAGTCCCCTAATGGTTGTCAAGGTAAGGGTGTTGGAGGCAAATCTCTCACCTCCCATCCTCATTGGAAGAGTAATGTATTGTAAGCACAGTGGTTCTCTATGTGCCTGGTTCCCAGCCAGAGAAAGCGTGAACAGTGCTACAGTATATGCTACACATTACTCTCTCGGGTGCACACAATCTCTGCCATGACTTTCAAAGGTTCCATTAATAATGCAATTGTTTCAAGGGAAAACATTTGAATTACCCAAGAGCAAAGACAAATACCTTTTAAGTTCCATTTCATATTACTTACTTGGATAAATGATTCATTTTCTGACGTTGGCTAACGTGATAACCATGTGAACTGTGAATCTGAGTCTACTTTATACTCACGCACTTTTTACATTTCGATGAATCCACCTCTCGGTTCAGAAGGTATGGTACCTTTATGGCATAGAAAGGCGTGGTCAAGACTTCCCTAGATAAGGTGGGCGTGTACTTAAAAGCTAGAACCTTAAAATCTTAGATAATACTGAGGGAAATTACATTATGTCGAGTGTGTGCGATTGCCTTAGGCAGTACATCTTGGATCTTTAATATAGCCCATGGCTGTTGAATGGGGGTGAGGAGATATGGTTTGTTAATGGGGTGTTAATGGACTGCTCTTTTGGTTATCAGCATAGAAACAGTATTACTGCTACTAAGTGCTTATATAACCATATTAAGCACCATGTCACTCAGGCACGTACTGTTAGAATGTTTAGCTGGTAGAGTAGTATGCACTAGTGCTAATAGTGTTTCCAATCCATTAGCACTGGAATAATAGAAAAGAGAAAGATATATACAGTACTAATCAAAAGTTTGGACACACCTACAAGGGTTTTTCTTTATTTTTGCTATTTTCTACATTGTAGAATAATAGTGAAGACATCAAAACTATGAACTAACACATATGGAATAATGTAGTAACCAAAAAAGTGTTAAACAAATATATTTCATATTTGAGATTCTTAAAAGGAGCCACCCTTTGCCTTGATGACAGATTTGCATACTCTTGGCATTCTTTCAACCAGCTTCATGAGGAATGCTTTTCCAAGTCTTGAAGGAGTTCCCACATATGCTGAGCACATGTTGGCTGATTTTCCTTTACTCAGCGGTCCAACCTATCCCAAACCACCTCAATTGAGTTAAGGTCAGGTGATTGTGGAGGCCAGGTCATCTGATGCAGCACTCCATCACTCTCATTCTTGGTCAAATAGCCCTTACACAGCCTGGAGGTATGTTTTGGGCCATTGTCCTGTTGAAAAATGAATGGTAGTCCCACTAAGAGCAAACCAGATGGGATGGCGTATCGCTGCAGAATGCTGTGGTAGCCAAGCTTCTTAAGTGTGCCTTGAATTCTAAACAAATAATAGACAGTGTCACCAGCAAAGCACCCCACACCATCCCACCTCCTCCTCCATGCTTCACGGTGGGAACCACTCATGCAGAGATCATCCGTTCACCTACTCTGTGTCTCACAAAGACACAGCGGTTGGAACCAAAAATCTCACATTTGGACTCCTCAGACCAAAGGACAGATTTCCACTGGTCTAATGTCCATTGCTCTTGTATCTTGGCCCAAGCAAGTCTCTTCTTCTTATTGGTGTCCTTGAAATTTTCCGTATTGACTGATCTTCATGTCTTAAAGGAATGATGGACTGTCGTTTCTCTTTGCATATTTGAGCTGTTATTGCCATAATATGGACTTGGTATTTTACCAAATAGGGTTATCTTATGTATACCACCCCTACTGTACCTTGTCACAACACAACTGATTGGCTCAAATGCATTAAGAAGGAAAGAAATTCCACAAATTGACTTTTAACAAGGCACACATGTTAATTGGTTGAGAGAATGCCAAGAGTGTGCAAAGCTGTCATCAAGGCAAAGGGTGGATACTTTGAAGAATCTCAAATATAAAATATATTTGTTTTGCTTAAAACTTTTTTGGTTACTACATGATTCCATATGTGTTATTTTATAGTTTTGATGTCTTCAATATTATTCTACAATGTAGAAAATAGTAAAAACAAAGCAAAACCCTTGAATGAGTAGGTGTGTCCAAACTTTTGACTGGTACTGTATATCGGTCAGAGAGCAGCTTTCATGCAAATGTGTGATTTAAAATAAATACTGAGGCAGTAACACTGCTGTACTGTACACCAGAGGCAGTAATGCTACTGTACTATACACCAGAGGCAGTAACACTGCTGTACTGTACACCAGAGACAGTAACGCTACTGTACTGTACACCAGAGGCAGTAACGCTACTGTCCACCAGAGGCAGTATCGCTACTGTACACCAGAGGCAGTAACGCTACTGTACACCAGATTCAGTAACACTACTGTACTGTACACCAGATTCAGTAACACTACTGTACTCTACTCCAGAGGCAGCTACAGTAATGGTAGTGGTGCATAGGAAACAAAGCATTTGGGCTTGAGGGTTTAGCTTCACCTCTTGTAAATTGTAGTCGTTTACTTGTCTATGGTAATTAGCCGAAACCTTTCCATTACTGCGGGCTAACAAACAGCAGTCCACTGAAAATTAAGGATGCTGGAGATGCTGGTACAGATTACAGCTTGTGGACATCTTTTTGCCAATTACTCCAATCTGTAGCTACTCCTTGTCGGCGCTCCAGGTGCTATACATGTTTCACCGTTGAAAGGCGAGCTCATCAATCTATTTTGGGGCGCATTGACTGGTGTTTCTTTGCTTTGAGATTGTAAACGGCTCTGTCCCCTTGTGCTGCTGTTTGATTGACATGGCAAGAGTCCCAGTCTGGGCTAAGCCTCAGCAGGCTCTCAGAGTCTCTCTCTAATGAAGTCCTCACGCTTCAGGCACACGAACACAATACAACACAGAGCCCTGGAGCAGGCAGGGGGGCAGGGAGGAGTGGTGACAACAAGCAAACAATGAATTGTGTGAATTTCACAAGTCACAAGTCACTTGTGGAGTGTCTTGCAGCAGTGTTACAAAATTAATAAAAAATCAAGACTGGATCGTTGGGCTCAGGCTTTGCCTCCTAGAAAGAGAACACATTGAGTCAATATTATTATTTGAAACCAATAATTTAATGCATAATGGTTTCCTTTGTAAGCACTTCTGTGCAAGTTCAATCATGCTTCAGAATCCTTCTAGATACATGACATTGACCCAAAAGATATATGATGATTGTTTCATGTCCCGTTTTGTTTTGTGTCCTCTAAAATGTGCAATTTACTTTAATTTGGCACACTTATCATTCAATTAAATTTACGAAAATGTATTTCTGCATCTTAATAATTGAATGGAATCTACCCCTTGTATCAAAGCATAATTAAATAGGCAAGGGTTATTAAGTATGATTAACATGTCAAGCAACCGTTTAAAGAGGTCCAAAAATCTTTTAAAATACAGTCTTGATATCTTCTAATTATTGAATCAAACCTGTATGGTGTGTGCCATAGAATGCTAGACCACAGCTGTGTTTGGAACATGTTGTTGCTCTGGATTCTAAGCTACAGTAGACGTCAACACTGTGGCTTTATCAGACCCAAAGGCACATTACCAGCTCTCTCAGGCCCTTTAATGAATCAACTGTGGCAACAGTCATTAATATGAAGACGTTGTGTAATGCTTAGAGTGCAAACACTTAGCTACTGTATCTTTTCACTATGGAGCACTTTTGAAGTAGACTGAAATAAAATCAGCTGTGGGACGATTTTATTACAATTTGTCCGTTTCTTGATTTATGTATCCATTTGTGTTTGATCACTTAGAGAATCCAAGAGGCTCATCATTTTAGAGAACCTAGTGTGTGATTTTCTGCAAAATCGAATGCTCTCAAGGCTAAAATAGTGTCAAGATTTGGTCCAGCAATATGTGCAAGGCTATTGACATTGGTGTCTATATTCAGAAGGGCCACCCAGCTCTTGTGAAAGATCCAGGTTATTGTCTGGTGATTTATTGAGCTCATACTGCAGCCAGAACAATGTGCCCTAACCTGGCAAGTAGGATGTCGTGGTGAGTGATTTCCAGAGGCTTCAGTGGACCACATTGCAGCCCAGTGTGCTCTGAATGATAACATGCTCATAACGGAATCAGAAGCAGCAAATTGACTTTCCACTTTTTGTTTTATCAATGTTGAAAATTTGAATGGGCATCCATTAACAGTGTGGGAGGGCTTGGCCGGATGGCTGGATGACTGTTCCCTTTCACTGACTGCTTTGGAGCATTGGACAAGGATGTGTTAAAAGCACAGGGCACTTCTCTCTGTTCCGTAAAGCAGCTAGGAGATGGTGTCTCGTAACATAAGCTTGTTAAACAAACTCCTGAAGCAGGAGCAGAACACTTGGCCCGCTACCGTCCCTCCTGTAGAGAGTACTGTATGTGTGCATTGGGCTAGTTCAACACAGCCCTAATGATTGGTGCAGCACTACTGTCAGCCACCCTCAACGTTGCAGGTCCTTACCTTCAACTCAATATTTTAAAGGAGTTAGGTGAAATAGGAGAAAGACAGCTCGGGTCATTTCTTCACTGTGGATTGTCCACAAAGAATGTACAAACCTCTCGCATCGTTCACTGCAATACAATTCAGTCAAGCTACAGGCACACCACGAGTTAACGCTCTTCAAGTAATTTGCAATCTGCAATTGTTTTGTTTATGCATTTGGAGAGGACAGTGTTATTTGTTCCAGCTTCATGCCTCAAGCTTGCTGGAAATGTGAAGGACATCAACATGCAGCGCAGGGTGCAGGGACTTACACCTCACAGTGCTCTGCTTCCATCAATCCTGTTGACCCTTTACAGGCCACATCCTTCGTTCAGATCTACATGCAGAACTTCATTTCACACATAAGGGAGGCATTTATTATACATGTGTAAATGAGAAGATATGTGTTTCCATGGTGCTGTAGCTCATGATTCTGTGACGCTGTGCGGTCTGACACAATACATCTGCAGGCCAATGTCACCAGGAGTTCATTTTGGATTAGCTAGTTGTTCTCCAAGTCTAGAATAGTACATTTTGAATATGTCCAACTTACTCTGATTAACATTCTTCTCAGACAGAGAGAGGAACTTTAGGACTCCGCACTGTGATGCTCTGCAGTGCTCCAGTGATCCTGCTCAATGTCCCCAGAATTCCACTGAGTCCAAACCCACTAATGGCACTGATGACAATACTTATCTCCATTTTCTTCTGGCAGGGAGAGTTGTTGAGAGACCAGGAGGCACTGCAGGCCTTCTCATTCTAATTTCAAGCTTGGGGCATATCAGGAGATGATCTACCCCTAACTGTTTTGATGTTTTGCTGATATTCTCTGGATGAGATCTTCTTCTTGGACGTAGTTCTGTTGTGCCTCCAGAGATTTGTTCCCACCTGACTTCCTTATAACATTTACTTGAATATACATTTCAGTGAGAAGTGTCGGTTATCGGCGTTCTTGGTGGTGATCCAGGTAGCAGGCTTAGCTGTATCCCTCAATGAAAGTGTACCCTGCGAGGCCTTTTAATTAGCCTCACTTTTGTTTTGTGTTTCCTGATTAGCCTGCTACAGTACTCCAGCCCTGTAGCAGGGGTTACAAAGGAAATTTATCTTCCACATGGAAACAGATACATAAATATGATGTGTTACTTAATATGTTTCATTAATAACTGAATACCAAGAGCTGGTTAAAAATAGATGTTCTTCAGGCTGCTATATTGTGATGAAAAATGCATCTGGCACCAGCGAGCAGGCTACTCGTTTCATGGTGTTGTGTTCTAGTTTCAATGGATTATCTAATAATTATTTCAACCCGACTTGAAAAAGACTTCACACAAGGAGGTCAGTTGTTTGTGTCAGCATGTTGACTTGTGGTGTTTCAGAGGTTTACAGAGGGAGTCATGGGTTAAGAGATTTAATGACAACTATTCTAAAGCTCATCTCATCACTGATCTCTTCTGTTAATTATAGCGGGTCACACTTATAACAAACTATACTATCAACAAAATATCTGTTGATAAGCAACTGCATGCTAAGGTTACGTTTACGTTTAGGGTTAGGTTTAGAATCAGGGTTAGGATACGGATTAAGGTTAGGGTAAGGGTTAAGTTTAGGGTTAGGATAAGGATTAAGGTTATTGTTGGAACTAGGGTCAGGGTTAGTAGATAGTTAGCTGAAATGTTACTGATCTATCCATATAAAGTGTTACCTTATAGTGTGCCATTCATGTTCGAAAAATACCCAATCCATCAATCACTTGGTGTCTTCATGTAGCTTCGTCTTTGTTGTATTGAAAGCACACAATGTTGGAAGAATCCTGAAAAGAACCTCTATCCATTAGTGTCTTAAGGGTTCCCACACGTTCCTTTTTGTGCCTCAGAAGCAATCCTAGATTACCATTATACACTGGATTTCCATGCAACTCTCCGTAGCTTTTGAGGCCCCAGAGAAAAGCTGCTCAAAGCAATAATGGCCCCAGAGTAAAAAACACATGCAGTGAGCCTGTTATACTGTCATGCTAATCTTTCCACCCTACATATCCAGTATAATAACAAAGTATTGCCTGTATCACTTAAGAGATCCTGCTTTGATTAAGTATAAAAGTCATTATGGCCTTTTAGAAATCTCTATGAAGATGCTCTTGGTGAATGATTCTTGAGAGCAAAAACAGGCAAGGGAGTACATTAATCTCTTTGTCACATCTGTGTGTATGAGGCCATTCTCAGGAGCACATTACTATTCAGACACAGAGCCTTCCCAAAGAGGCAAAGATCAGCTACTAAATGAATAATTCCCCCGGCGAAGTACAAAGAAACCCCCTGAGTGCATGTCATTTAATAGCTTCCCCTAGCATTCCTCAGTGTACCGTTCAGTCCTTTTTGATTTTAGAGCAGAACAGCCATGTTCACAACCACCAGTCCCTATACTCCATTAAAGTCGATGCAACAAAAGATGTTGAAATTCAGCCTTGCACAGATCTGCATAGTGCTCTTTTACAGGGAAAGAGTTATGTGTACAGCTTTTAGGTGTTATAGCATTGAGCGTGACATTTGTGACATTGACAGGTTGAAGCATTAACTCTCCATAGTGGAATAGTGAGCAGACATCATATTTGGACATGAACAGCTTCTAATAGGACAGTGGGGGGGTTCCATAAAGTCATGACAATGTCATCTTGATGTATTCATGACGTGATGACATTTTTAGATGGCTCATGAATGTTATATGAACGTTAGCATTTCGACTGACAGGCCGTAAAAGGTTGATGCCATCGAGTAATGATGGGATGTTATTGTATCACAGCGTACTTGAAGAGTTTCACTCTTTTTGTAACTCTAGTGTTTGTCAGAGCATCAACATTAGCAAACATGTAGGGGTTACAAAATATGGTTATATACAGTACAGTACACATTACACAAATGCGCCACTACACCTCCAGAGTCCAATTAAGACATAGTGTGCATGATGCCAACATTCGCTGCTGCTATCAATTCCTGCAACCCTTTCTAGAGCAGTCAGTCAACCTCACTATTACAGCTGGTCATGAGCATTAAGCTTAAAAAATTTGTTAGTCAAGCTGACAATTTTTTTTATAAAAAAATAATAAAAACTTTGAATAGTGATCCTGATCCTGCCTGTCCTGAGGTCCTTCCTTTAACTAAGGTAGTGCGATATTAAGCATGTTGTTATGATTTATTTTTAGCTTACAAGCATTTTGGTGGTTGGTTAAATAAGATCGCCTGAAGATTCCAGCTCCCCATGGACTAAAGAAATGTATCTCACACGGGTTGTGTTGGGCTCAACTCATCTTAACATTCCAAGTACACATTCTTGTACAATAATGCCATATACCTTCAATATTGAACCAGCAAACTTGTAGTAAAAGTATCTGGAAACCAATTTTGTTTGAAATGTGTTTGGAAGGGCCAGAGAATATTTGCATTGCCTGATGGTAGACAATAATACTGTGTAATCTATTTTTGGCATGTTAATTTCAAGGATTTCGGTGTGTTTTGTTTTCCTAGTGGCTTGCTGTTTGCGGGTCCATCAGAAAAGTCCAGTCTCTCAGTCTCCCTAGGGGAACTAACAGTGTGGCACCTCGCTTCCATGCCTCCAGGTCTAACAGAGAGACTGACTCACTCAGATGTGAAATCAAGTTTACAAAAACAGGGTCTGTTTTCATACTGGATCTTGAGCATAGCACAACAAAGTGAGAATTCAACAAATATACGAAACAAATAGTTGCCTTGGAAAATGATTCTTATGGTCTTCCTGGAATCAGTCTTTTCCACCCAAACTGAATTTATTAGCCTGAATCCATTGTTTTTAGATGAGCTTGGTTGTACTGTATTTAGAAAGGTTGGTTGCATTGCACCACCACAGATATAGTCACTTTTCAATCCATTTTATGATTAATTGTGTGGTCTAAATATTTCCATTTTAGAGACCAGTATAATGATGATTTAAATGGTTTTACTATGCAGATCTGTTTACACTTGATTGATATCCAGATACAATGGATCCCTTCGGACGTAGTCAGGAAGATCTGTGCACAATCAGAATGTCAACAAGAACAGGAAAAAGGACACATGTTAGAACCAGGTGTAAACGGGGCTTCTGTTTCCATCATGTGGAGGCTGTACTTTGTCATAGGTAGCCCCCGCGGTGATTGTCTAAGCATTATCCCAGTGTGTGCATCTCTGCCCATCACAGAGAAGAATTATAGGGATACTCATGAATGCACAACTGCATACTTCTCCTCTTAAAATGACCTCCAAGACGGCCAGCCACTAGAGTCAAAGCCCTCAGCCCTCTCTTATGTCCGTCTTTCTTTTAAGACACCTCAAATCAAATCAAAGTTTATTGGTCGCGTACACTGTACGTTACTGTGCTGTGTAGTGCTGCATCTGTCTCCAACTCTGCCTTTTGGGAATATTCCCTTGGAATTATGCTCTTGTACAAAAAGCCACCACACTTAGCAATTCACTTTCTTATTCTACAAAGCTTTTGTGAGCCTATGGCATTTTTTCATACCTGGAAGATTATTTTAGTTTTTATCTCATTTCTGTATTTGTATTTTCTGCAAATCACACATATCACACATGATTGAATAGGATATTTTCAGAGCAAAGGAATAACAAAAGATACACATACTAACCCATATTTTCTTTCTGTTCAAAATGATCTTTAAATTAATTGGCAAGGGGTTCTTTCATTATTCATTGAATTCTTGGGGAATTCCAGTGCTCTTTTTGTTTTCAGAATAATCCATCCATTTCATTCTGAAATCTCTCATCCCGTCTCTGTTGTTTTCTTTGCACATTCGTTAAAGTCTCAGCCTTAACCAAGCACATTGAGGTCCCTCAGAGAAGGGTTGCAATACTAAGTTAACAATGTAATTACCATCACTATTTTGTGCTGCACTGCTTTGAAGTATTTAACATAGGAATACACAACAAAGTTTGTAATTGGCAAATGTTGGATTTCCACATTAACAGCCCCAGTTTCATTTTCTATTGTTCAGACTTGTCATGTTCTTCTTTAGTACAAAATTAATTGTATTTTCTTGTCGACAGACCGAGGGAGTGGAATGGACAGATGGTTATCTCACAACTAACTGGCAACATCTTTCTACTACACATCTTCCACAGTGAATCTAGTACAAGAACAATCGAGCCAGACAAAACAATGTATTGGGAATCCATATTGTTGACATTCCATCCAAGACATCTAATCGGTGTGATGCGTGGAATCTGTGTGGTTTGAATCCCGGCCTTAACTTAATTCCAGTAACAGGGATAACCAATGCCATGACATTACCGTTACTTTCTGTGGTTCTCTTTATAATTTGTGTGATATTTGACATTGAACAGATTGTAATGCAATCTGTGTATCTTGGCAGACAGAGTGTTCTACGTACAGTATCTTCATAGCAATAATTTATTAATGGTTTAGGAAATTCAACCCCACACTCATGGGGAAGATCATTAACTTGAGACAGTAATACCTAAGGACTTCACTAATCGCTTGTAGCAATGTCCTGTAATACTGCAATCATTATCACGAATTGAAACAGGGTATCCAGGGTGTCCTCAATAATGAATATATTAGTATATTATTTCAGACACAAAGGGAATGCATTTCCAGTGCAACATAGCTTCACTATCTTGGAGGAAAGTGCATGCCAGTGATTTGTGAGCAATTGCGTCAAACTGAAGTGGACCACAGCAGGGCTATTTTGGTCCACATACCCCTGTGTGCCCCTCTGCACTTGTCAGCAGCTGAGCAGAGTCAGTCAGTCAGATCGGACTGAGTTGATGCCCAGCCTTCCAGTGCTCAGGGTCAGTGTGCCGGTGATGTGCCATCAACTCCTGCTCTCTCTCTCCAAGGCCATATGGGGCCTTCACCTCCTCCTGGGCTCCTGCTCCCCCCTGCGCCCCCCCGCCTCACCTCAGAAACACTTACATCACAAATAGGTCAGAATCCTGTCAAAACTACACGTACTGTATGAGTAGAGAAGAGCATCAGCCTCTGAGATAACATGGGGGGAGGTTGATGATTCTGCTTTAATAGGAGACGTGATGTGATTCCTATTTACTTGTCATTTTGTTTCCTTCATTTAGTTACTTCATTGATTTTTTACAAATATGTGCAGGAAACAACATTTATTTACATTTGAAATCGCGATGGGGTTTTGCACTTCTCATCCGTTTATGTTTTTTTCTCTGTTTACATTTTTTTCTCTGGAAAATAATGTATTGAGTTACGGTTGTGTTTAATAACAGTGAAAACCCATGTAGACATGTTGTTTTTTATGTCAATATTTGAGAGACCCTTGTATTCCCCCAGGGGTCTGAGTCGAGGGAAGGTTTTTCAATTCTGCAGTGTAGGCTAGCTGGGGCAGCTAGCTGGGGCAGCTGCAGGATCAATCCTGCCAAGGACACAGGGCTTCCCAGGCCTGTTCAATGCCATAAAATGGGTCATTGAACAGCTAAATGGAGTCATTATGATGAGTAATTAAAAGAATAGTGCCCAAGACTCCCCAAACTCTTCTTTTGGTTCTTGTTTCCGCCGTTTTTGGGGTTTTTCATAGGCCCGCCTGCGCTATATGGCAGCTGCCTCGGGGCACTCAAACTATCACCTCTTTCAACAGAATGCAAATTGCATCCTTACCAACTAATTGAATGGTGTTATCTATCGTCCTCGGATTTATTGAAATTCTAGCAGTGTTTCAGATTTCCATTAGCTACTGTTCAACATTGCATTTCTGTCTGTGTTTTTCCCAAGATACTGCATGTCACGCAAACAGTGGATCACAGGAGAGGGGAATAGAGAATCATTTCATTTCAACAAGAGTACTAATATGAATACTGATAGCTCACTCATTTGAAGCTTGAGTTAATATGTATGTAGGTGTCTCTATATAGGAACTTTTCATTAGCGCAGTGTTGCATAGAGACTTCATAAACAGGATCATACCAACATGAGTAAAGACAACAGCAGGGCTATATATCATATTCTATATAGCTAACAGATTACATATACTGGGTACAAAGCATCCGTTTCTCATCATTGTCTTGCCTTTCGGTAATATGAACAGAGAGAACACCCATGTTCCCCCTGGGCAGAGAGTATGTAAAATAGTCATTGGGTTTATACGGGAAGCCATTTAGAGGGAGGAAAGCAAATTGAGTTTTGTTTAATTAGTACGAGCAGTTTGCTGATCACAGGAAATTGCATGGCCAGAACATGATATACAGGATTTCATTAGCTTGTTCCCGTTAATTTAGGTTTATAGAGTGAATCAAATGAATCCTTTGAAAAAAATGTTATGCTATTGGACGTGCTCATGAATTGCTATTGCAGAGAGCCCCGGCAATGATAGGTCATTATAGGTAATAAGGGTCACCCACCTAAGATGAATTTCCCTAATCAATCCTTTATGACAGTGGTTCCCAACTCCGGTGCTGGAGTACACCCAACTGTACACATTTTTGTTGAAGCCCCAGACAAACACACCTCATTCAACTTGTTAAGGGGTAGATGATTAGTTGATAAGTAGAATCAAGTGTGCTTGTCCTGGGCCACAACAGAAATGTATACTGTTGGGGGTACTGGAGGACCGGAGTTGGGAACCACTCCTTTATGAGCACTACTAAAACCAATGACCCTGTTCTGAACCATAACAGCAGTGTGAGCTGGCTAGATACTAAAGTATGGATTTCTACATGGATTTCTATCATTGTTTGGACAAAAATGTTTTAAAACCACTCAAACGTTATTAAGAGATTCATTCACACATTGTACTCTGCCATATGTTTTCCTGTGCGTAGAGCAAAAAGGAGCAGTTTGATTTACCCTTTTGATTATCTGTGTTTCCCCAGAGGACCAGAAGAAGGATCCATGAGGACTGGACTGATGCTGCTGGAGGATCCAAGAGATGCTTTTACTTATCGGAGACATTAACCCAGATAGCGGAGGTAAGTCCAGTGACTGGCATGGATTCAACCTTAGCATGACTCCCTCCAGGTGATACGCTGCCCTGTAATGTGTGTCCCTAAGAGGATCCCGGGGAATCTATCTCTAATCTACCGGTCACAATACGCATGGATAACTACATGAGAAAAGACATGCACTCACAGGACATGGAATTCTCCATCAAAAGAAAATGAATTCGAAGGGTCAGTTCTAAATTCACTGGGTGGGGGTCATAAAAATAGGCACCCCCCTCCCCAACGTTACAAATATTTAAAATGCACACCGTCCACCCTCATAGAATTTGTGTTTAAAACCTGGATAAACATTGCCACTCTGGCATGTTTTTGTGACACAGTCGATGCCACGCAGGGTCACGGGCCAGAAGGTTGAGGGTTCACCGACCACCACGGATGAGCTTGCTCTCCCTGCTTGTTTCACTAGACCTACACTACGACCAGAGCCGGCTGCAGACCATGATAAGCTATGGGGAAATCAGATTTTCTACATTTTGATGCCATATTTATAGTTATATAAAATATATGCAACAAATTTTCCATTAACAGGTTTTTGTGCCAATCCACCACACAACCAATTAACAAAGCATACCAACTTTGGGCGCTAAGAACAGCTCTTAGTCATGGTATATTGGCCATATATCACACCCCGTCGTGCCTTATTGCTTAATTGTTCTTACCAGGTATACTGTTATATTTAAAACAGTTAATATTACAGTCTCTGGCTTTGGTATTTTTCTTGTGGACAGCTCTAACAAATTACAAATAGTTGGATAGGTACCTGGGGGCTGAATCTGTGATAATTCTGTGTACCAGACCAAGTTGAATTAATACTAAAAAAATTTTGCCACAGATAGCCAGCCTAGCAGCTTAAAATGATTGATCTCTAGATGAGTATGAGAGGGTAGTTCAAGCACAATTCTTACAAGCTTGTTTTGGCTGGTCTGTAGCTTATTCTTTAGATGTTTGGGGCTGCTGTTGAACCTTGATGTGCATGCATAATCAAAGTGACACTGGATTAGAGCACTTGCCAGAGTCTTTATGGTGTTTTATAGCTAGGTTGCCATTCAATTGTGAAAGATTTTGCACATTTGCATAAAAAAAATATTTTCCCTATCCAACACAATCTCACACTCAATTCGTGCATGTATGTACAAAAAGTATTTCAGCAGATTTTGTGCATTTTGTGTGTCTTAATTCGTGTGAAAAGACATTTTTATGCGACTTCATTCATAGGAAAATACATTTTTGGGAGGCAAACTTCGGAACAATGTTTTGAAAGTTATTAGAGCAATGCATGATGGACAATGGTGTTCTCCTTTTTTTGTTTCCCACTTTTATTTATATACATACAGCGCCTTCGGAAAGTATTCAGACTTTATCCACATTTAACTAGGCAAGTCAGTTAAGAACTAATTCTTATTTTCAATGATGGCCTAGGAACAGTGGCTTAACTGCCTTGTTCAGGGGCAGAATAAACCCTTTTTAAGGTGATATAACTTGTATCATTATTATAGGGCTGCAAAGCCCTATACTTAGCAATCTGCACACAATACCCCATAATGACAAAGCGAAAACAGGTTTTTAGAAATGTTTGCACATTTATAAAAAAACTAAAACAGAAATACCTTCTTCACATAAGTATTCAGCCCCTTTGCTATGAGACTCGATTTTGAGCTCAGGTTCATTCTGTTTCCATTGATCATCCTTGAGATGTTTCTATGACTGGATTGGAGTCTACCTGTAGTAAATTAAATTGATTGGACATGATTTGGAAAGGCACACAGCTGTCATATAAGATTCAACAGTTGACAGTGCATGTCAGAGCAAAAACCAAACCATGAGGTCGAAGGAATTGCCCGTAGAGCTCCGAGACAGGATTGTGTCGTGACACAGATCTGGGGAAGGGTACCAAAACATTTCTGCAGAATTGAAGGTCCCCAAGAACACAGTGGCCTCCATCACCACCAAGACTCTTCCTAGAGCTGGCCGGCCGGCCAAACTGAGCAATCGGGGGAGAAGGGCCTTGGTCAGGGAGGTGACCAAGAACCTGATGGTCACTCTAACAGAGCTCTAGAGTTCCTCTGTGGAGATGGGAGAACCTTCCAGAAGGACAACCAACTCCACCAATCAGGCATTTATGGTAGAGTTGACAGACGGAAGCCAATCCTCAGTAAAAGGCAGATGACAGCCTGCTTGTACTTTGCCAAAATGCACCTAAAGACTCTCAGACCATGAGAAACAAGATTCTCTGGTTTGATGAAACCAAGGTTGAACTCTTTGGCCTAAATGTCAAGCGTCACATCTGGAAGAAACCTGGCACCATCCCTACGGTGAAGCATGGTGGTAGTAGCATCATGCAGTGGGAATGTTTTTCAGCGTCAAGGACTGAGAGACTTGGATCGAGGCAAAGATGAACGGAACAAAGTACAGAGAGATCCTTGATGAAAACCTGCTCCAGAGTGCTCAGGACCTCAGACTGGGGTGAAGGTTCACCTTCCAACAGGACAATGACCCTAAGCACACAGCCAAGACAACGCAGGAGTGGCTTTGGGACAAGTCTCTGAATGTCCTTGAGTGGCCCAGCAAGAGCCCGGACTTGAACCCGATCAAACATCTCTGGAGAGACCTGAAAATAGCTGTTCAGCAACACTCCCCATCCAACCTGACAGAGCTTGAGAGCATCTGCAGAGAAGAATGCAATAAACTCCCCAAATACACGTGTGCCAAGCTTGTAGCGTCATACCCAAGAAGACTCAAGGCTGTAATCGCTGCCAAAGGTGTTTCAACAAAGTACTGAGTAAAGGGTCTGAATATTTATGTAAATGTAATATTTCAGTTTTTTTTTTAATAAATTTGCAAACATTTCTAAAAAACTGTTTTTTCTTTGTCATTATGGGGTATTGTGTGTAGACTGATTAGGAAAAATAACAATTTATTTCATTTTAGAATAAGGCTGTAACGTAACAAAATGTGGAAAAAGTCAAGGGGTCTGAATACCTTCCGAATGCGCTGTATGTCGAATTTTATGAGGGTTGGCAGATTTTTTGTGTGTTATCGATGAAGATATTTGATTGGGGAATGTGGATACAATTTTATGTTGGGAAATTATATAACACACACCATTATACACGTACACACCAACATTTACACACATATACACACACTCACTTTGTTTTTACTCATGTTATAGCCAACTCTTGACTTTTGTATTCATAATTTTTAATAAAATATTTGTATCTAGTTGTCATGTATTCATTGTCTTTAACTGGTTAAATGTTTGTAGTTTGCATGTTTCAATAATGATTAACATGGCTAAATAGCCCTAAATCTCTACCTGATTTAGCTTTTGGTATATTTGGCATTTTTATATACATGTTCTGTATTTCCACTGAAGAAAGCAATAATTAATCAACACGCTACTGTAAATAAATGGGCACTACCTGTTATAAAATGGAAATTGCTCTCCATAAATAAATGAAGCCATTCGGCAATGGGTTTCACAGCCCTATAATAATGATACAAGTTGTATCAGCTTATTGTATATTTAAAACCTATGGGGTATACGAAGTTTGGAAATGTGGTATAGGAGAGTCTGAAATTAATTGAATAACCTAACCCTAAGCTATGTTCAATGTCAGCAGCAATTTCCAGTGAGAGATGCTCAGTTTGGGCTTTGCAGCCCTATAATAATGATACAAGTTATATCACCTTAAAAAGGGTTTATTCTGCCCCTGAACAAGGCAGTTAAGCCACTGTTCCTAGGCCATCATTGAAAATAAGAATTTGTTCTTAACTGACTTGCCTAGTTAAATAGGTAAATAAATTCCCCTCTGGTGTATAACATGTTGGGCAAAGTGGTATAGGAGAGTTTGACATATAACCCCTAATTTGAGTTCAGTCTTTGCCAATGAGAACCAAGAGAGGCCTAGCTTCATCCTTCATGACTGGGAAAGGCCTCAATTCTAGGCTGTAGAAAATCCTACATCCATCTCATTAGATCAGAACAGGATGGATCAACAGTGATTCACATTATTGGTTTGCATCCTAAAAAAAGGATAGTTGTGTTTTGCTGCAGAATACACTTACATTATTTGTCTACCCATATGATGTCTTTAGTAACAAAATAACATCATGTGTGTAATAACACTTTAAACAGGTACTTTGTAAAGGTGCAGAACGTGTTTGTTTTGGGTCCACACAGGTAAGTTAACTTATGTAAATTAGACATACAGAGGATTTTCTTCTGGATAACTGGTCAAGGCATGGCACTTTCCATTCAGCTTCAGGTGACTTTGATGTAAGGCTTGATGACACCTGCAATGACTACTTCTATCCGTCACACCCATTGTTGCTTACCCATTGTTCACTAAATATATCAATGTAACTACACCCAACACAATGTTGAAGAGCAGAATGCTTCCCACCACTAGATCACATAACAAGGTGTGAACGTAATCCCATCGCTGCCATCAATGTAGCGGAAGAAAGTGAAAGCTGCAACGAGGACTCTAACCAGGGCTCATACGTGGCAAAGTGAGCTGTAACGGCCGTTGACATGAAATCCTAGTAGGCCTCTGGGCAGAGCCAGTAGGCCTACAATGCTGGCATATGCATTGTTACAACAGCCTAAGTATATAAGATGATTGACACAACCATAATAATCATCATGAAGCGGCCTTGGAAGTGCCATAAGTGTAAGCCAACATAATTCATTATTTTACATGAACCTGTTTAACTGCATTGATATGGCTGAATTGATCATAGTACAGACTCGTTATAGTTTCAAATGCCATGCAGTTGCACCAGGGGAATTTAAACCAAACAGATTCTGTTTCCCCACACTTATTGATTATTTAATTTCCAATCATGATAATGTATCCCCATTCCCCAATCAAATACCTTCATCGATACCACAAAAAAAACCAAACAAATACAGCTTTTTACTCCAATCTGGCAACCCGCATAAAATCTGACATAGCACCAGTATCCCAAAGTATTAAGTGAAAACAAGCATAGAAAACAATATTGGCATTAATAAAAAATAAATAAAACCTAAGGCTACTATTATATTGTAAGTATTTCGGTGACTACCTGGTTGATATTTTTTATTTTCTTTCTTTATTTCAACTTTATTTAACTAGGCAAGTCAGTTAAGAACAAATTCTTATTTACAATGACGGCCTACTGGGGAACATTGGGTTAACTTCCTTATTCAGGGGCAGAACGACAGATTTTTACCTTGTCAGCTCAGGGATTCAATCCAGCAACCTTTCGGTTACTGGCACAACGCTCTAAGCACTAAGGCTACCTGCCGCCCCTGATTAACAATTTTATATATAAATACATTTGGGACACAAAAAAAAGGCAGTGTATAACACCATTGCCCAAAATGCATTGCTCCAATAACTTTCAAAAGATTGTTCCAATGTATTTTCCTATGAATGAAGTCACACAAAAATGTGTCTTTTCCTACAAATTAAGCCACACAAAAACGCACAAAAACACACAAAATCTGCTTTTTATACATATTTGCACAAATTGAGAGTGAGATTGTGTTGTCCCATCCGAGTTGTGTTTCCATCTAATTTAATTTCTTGCGGATAAAATTATGTGCATAAATACGTTGTGCACATACAAATAACTTTTGTGGTTAAATTCTCATGTACCGAATAAGAAAATACAAGTTAAATGGATTTCCATTGCATTCTCAACTCTAGGTCTTCTGGTTTTGTCACCAAAAATGTTGTGTAGGTATAGTGAATGTGTCCACTCTGGTATTGGCATGTGTGCTCTAGACAACAGCTCACAGACACAGTGCGGGCGATGAATATTATGGACAAAAGTGCAATATTATTTTTTTGTCAAACTGCAGCCAAGCATCGATCATTATGACATCAGAATAATACCCTCGATATTTATTGAAAGGTGCATCAAGCTAATCACTGTGCACTTTCACCACCCTGTGAAGTTCATCATTATTTCATCTGTAACGTAATAAATGGTATGCTTTCCCATGATGTCCTGACATTTTTCATACGACATGTACTTTCCTCGCATCAAAAGGTTGGATGGAAACCTGGTTAATGTCAAGACATTTTGAGGAATCTGAAATTATATTTTGGATGAACGTGAGCATGCCTACAAGATCATTTTGAAGTAGCCTAATCCGATACAAACATTGTGACTGGTTGTGTTTCTGACACATATAAAAAGTAATACATTTTAATAGTTAAATTACATATATTTAGGCTCGGGTTGGAGAGAAGGCAGAGCATGTGTTAAGCTTTCCTGAATAACTGGGACTGCCAGGAGCGTATGTGGCCACATTATCATAGGACGACTTGGGAGAATGACGATCTGCAACAGACAGCGCAGCTTAGTAAAATAGAAAATAAAACAGAAGTAAAAATACACCCAGACTGGCTTGCTACTGTTCCTTTCTAGACCTTATAAATTGTAGAGACAAGACCCACAAATGATCCACCGATCCCATAGGCCGGCGCAGAATTGGCCCAGCGTCTTCCAGGTTTGGCCAGGGTAGGCCGTCATTGTAAATAAGAATTTGTTCTTAACTGACTTGCCTAGTTAAAAAAAGGTTAAATAAAAAAATTTAAAATTAAAATTGAAAGAAACATTTAAAGTATTCATTGTATTGTGGTGTTGTAGACTACTATAGGTAGGATAATTGTAATGTCCCTAAACAAGATCAATAGGGAAGCTTTTTGAGCTGCATGTCTCATGTCTTCACTGTCCTTTCATGCGCAATTATGCACCTGGTTTCTCCGCTGCCTATCAGCTATACCTATTTGTTATTGTGGATTCATATGGAAAATTGATGCAGCTTTGAATGCTTTCATGTGTGGTATGATTGCTAGTTAGCCTAATGCAGATCTGGACAAATGATCCACCTACCACTATTGTCACTATGAATGGTGGATAGAGTACAGGATAGACAGTTAGGATAGACAGCAGACAGTTAGTCTGGTAGACTTAATACAACGGATGAGTCTAATCCTGAATGCTGATTGGTGAAAAGAGCATTCCAGCCAGTGTCTATTCCACCAGCTAAATCTATGACATGAAAATGACTATTTACTCTGTTCCATCTTACTGTGCTATCCAGTGTCTCATCAGCCCAACCAGGCAATTTATAAACTTGATTTCCACTATAAAAAGCATCTAGACATTATCTTACATTTATTTGAGACCAACATTTGCTGTCTCTCCGACATTTGCAATATTGTTTCAACTTTGTTTCAACATTGTTTCAATATTCAAATTCGATCTCCACCTGTCCCATAGTAATGAAGGTGTAGGGGTCGGGAGTCGGGACGAGACAGACAGGCAGGCAGCGATTCTCAGCCAGTCGAAGTCATGAAACAGCTGGCATAATTTTTATGGATATATACAAAGAAATGTAAATTTAAGAAATGTAAAACAAAACGAAGTGCAGGTAGTTTGCAGTCTTTCCAGCTTCAGTTTGAAGTGAAATTGTTAGCTGTGTTGTTGGCTAGCTCCTCTGAACAACAGTGTCCTAATGAGAAAGCACATTTTCTATGCCAGGCGAAATCGTGCCTCATTAGCTCATTGTTACGGATATATCCAAATAAATGTCACTAGAAAACAGCTTACACAAATGCAAATGCAGCTACTGTTGTTATTCTGGCTGCACTGTTTGACATGACTGTAAATTAGCTGTAGTTGGCTAGCTAGCAAGCAAGGGATAAGAACGTTGCCAGCCAGTATGGCAATGGAACATTTAAAATGAACGACTGGGTCACGTCCATAGATACAGAACAAAAAGACTGAATGACAGGGTCACGTCTCTGGCAACCGAACCGATAGAACAAATGACCAGCCGGCTTGGGTAGCCTAGATTTGTGTCGGGACTACATCTTGTGGAAGGATTAAATAGAATTATTAAATTCATAAAAATAAAGTTAAGGAAAATATTATTTTAATATGTTGGTAAGCCGTTGTATAAAAGTGATAATGCCCTCAAAGCCGGTGTTTGGAGGATATATTGGCACGGTTTGCCGGCCCTCCACTTCGTCTCGGGCCTAACAACACCTGTGCCAATATATGACTTAAATATTAACCTGTCGCATAGTTAGTGTACGGAAAAGCGTAGTGCGTGGGAAGTACCAAGCAGATGAGGAAATGTGTATATGATGGCAGAAATTATATAGTAAAACCTGCAAAAGAGTGAATGTAAACCAGGGAAGAAACACACTACCCTCCCCTGTGCCCAATAAAAAACACAACCCTACCTCTGCTTGAGTACCAGCAATCTAGAGACTGAATGGTAAAGTGATTCAAACGGGTTAATCTTGAAATTATTTGGTGGAATTTCACTAAAATACATACCACTACTTTGAACATATTCTCTTAGAACTTGCAGTCAGTACCTCAATTGTCATGTTTTTCACATTGTGGAGAATCTGAGGACAGTGGAGAATAAACAGCATGGCAACAGGAATTTAACCAAGGTTTAATGCTAGAAAGCCTCAAGCTCTCCTTGTTAAACCCTAAAGGGATGGAATCTGTTGGTAGAACCACAGATAGCCATGTTGTCTGCTGCTAAGGTAAAGGCCCAAATCTCTGTCATTCTTTAACACAATACAACACAAAAAACAGGTGAAACAGATCATGGTGTGACAAACACAATGTGGTATGCTGCTCTCTGTCAATCTTCGAAGAAGGCATCTAAGAACTTACACAATTGTGTATGGACTGAATTGTAGATACTATGAAGAGCAATCTTTCCTGAGTCCATAAGGTCAAACCATCAATAGTTATAATATGCTTACCAATGCAAGGGTCACTAAAATATGATATTCATTATGCACATCCGGAGCAGGATTAGAACTCTTCAATATATTAGTCTCTCATGTTTTAATGATTTTTACCTGTTACAATTTTTGATTGTAATTTCAAACTGGAGATAATATTGACACTTTCCCTTTGATTTCAAACAATGTCAGTGTCCATGGCAACTCGATTTCAATGTGAGCCAAATCGGCTTTTGATGTGTCTTTGTCAATCACGAGCGAGAGTGGCACATTTGGAAGGACTTCAAAATGTTATCACAGTTGAACACATCAATGTGAACGCCTGGATAGCTAGATCAATTGACTGGAGTTGATTTCATCTCTCCAGTATAGACAGTGGTGAGCGATACTCGGGAGCGATACTTTAGCAAAAAGCAACATGTTGACTTCTCATCTGAGGATGATCCAAGGGGTCAACTTCAAGTCCATGCACTCATTCTATTTAGCTCCTCCATTTGAGCCTTGGAACTGAGGAGACAATACAAAGACTGTGAGCATTGTTTTTCATGACCACTTTGAACCTGTGATTGACACTTTGCTTTGACGGATGTTGAGGACGTCTGGAACTTAAACAGTTGAAAAGAGGTGAGGGCCCTCTGTGCCAAGCTGCTTTCTTTGACACGTGTCACAAGGGACAGAGCCTGTCCAGAAATAATGCTGTGGTAAAACTATGGAACATCGCCTATTGTTCCCATGGTACTGTAGAGCCGATTGAGATCAAGATTCACTGGGGCATTATGTGCAATATGACACAAAATGGAGAATAGTAAGAAACCATTATGGCAGTGTTTAGAACCTTTATAGAGATAGGGGAGGTTTTATTTGTTTTCCTTCTTTATCCAGCCACCTAGCCTGTTCAACCTCTCTTTCGTATCGTCTGAGATCCCCAAAGATTGGAAATCTGCCGTGATCATCCCCCTCTTCAAAAGTGGAGACACTCTAGACCCAAACTGTTACAGACCTATATCTATCCTACCCTGCCTTTCTAAGGTCTTCGAAAGCCAAGTTAACAAACAGATCACCGACCATTTCGAATCCCACCGTACCTTCTCCGCTATGCAATCTGGTTTCCGAGCTGGTCATGGGTGCACCTCAGCCACGCTCAAGGTCCTAAATGATATCATAACCGCCACCGATAAAAGACAATACTGTGCAGCCGTATTCATCGACCTGGCCAAGGCTTTTGACTCTGTCAATCACCACATTCTTATCGGCAGACTCAACAGCCTTGGTTTCTCAAATGACTGCTGTCGTGGAAAAAATGATCTTCAAATTATGACACTCATACAAGAAACTTGTGAATTCAATAAGCCTTTAATTCAGAGTAATTAAAGGCGAGCTGACCTAGGAAACAGCTGACTCTGTGTCTCAGAGCACAGCCTTTATAGTATTCTCCCTCTATTCCATACATAGACCCCTCCCCAAGCTTTACAGCTTCCCATATGTCCTGTTTCAATAGGGGTCTTTGTTACATTGTCTTCTGGCATCCTGCTTTTCCTCAGATCCTACTCAGTTCCAAATGGCCTTCCTGCTGACCTTATCCTCAGCTCTGTTTATTCAGTCTTTGCTAGGTAAAGCCCCGCCTTATCTCAGCTCACTGGTCACCATAGCAGCAATTTAGCATGCGCTCCAGCAGGTATATTTCACTGGTCACCCCCAAAGCCTATTCCTCCTTTGGCTGCCTTTCCTTCCAGTTCTCTGCTGCCAATGACTGGAATGAATTGCAAAAATCACTGAAGCTGGAGACTCACATCTCCCTCACTAACTTTAAGCATCAGCTGTCAGAGTAGCTCACAGATCATTGGACCTGCACATAGCCCATCTGTAAATAGCCCATCCAACTACCTCATCCCCATATATGTATATTTTTTTCTCCTTTGCACCCCAGTATCTCTACTTGCACATTCATCTTCTGCACATCTACCATTCCAGTGTTTAATTGCTAAATTGTAATTATTTTGCCACCATGGCCTATTTATTGCCCTATCTCCCTTATCTTACCTCATTTGCACTCACTGTATATTTACTTTTTTTCTTTTTTCTACTGTATTATTGACTGTATGTTTGTTTATTCCATGTGTAACTGTGTTGTAGTCTGTCGCACTGCTTTGCTTTATCTTGGCCAGGTCGCAGTTGTAAATGAGAACTTGTTCACAACTGGCCTACCTGGTGAAATAAATAAAATAAAAAGCATTTAAGTCCCAATGGGGACAGTAAATCTTCCACTGCTAGTGAGACTAGAGGACTGAGAACCCCCCCCCCCCCGGAAGACATGCTCATGACATCAGAGAACGTTGACTGACATAGACTGGGAATAGATTTCCACTGCTAGCCTTCATGCTCCCTTCACCTATGGCCTTGAATCACATAGAGTCTTCCTATTTATTGTTTGTCTCATATGGTTGTGCTGCCAATATACTATCCCTCACACATACACTGTGCAGTAAGATCATTCTTCCTCAAAATTGCATTTATCTGAAAACAAAAAAAAACGTATTATAAGAATATCATACTCTGTGAAGGCTACTGTATAGGTGAACTTATTGCAAAATACCTCAAGCGAGAATTGAAATGATAAGATCCGTTGCTGTCCCGTAGGGCTGTTATTTTTCAAGCCACATGCAGTATGTCTCACACAACAAAATACTGTTTGTTGTAAATATGTTTCCACTTTGTCATGAATGCTGTTCTGCAGCAAAAATCTGCACATTTGCATATGCCAAATGTCACAATTTCCATCATCAAGGGGATCCCTGGTGCTTTTCCCTCCCATGGCCATTAACTCCCCTGCACAATCATTTTATCTATATGAGTCATTGAAAAGAGTAGAGTAGGTCTGTGCAGCATCAGCTTTAAAATGCTTCTCATCTCTACTGACTGGCATTTAGCACCGTAGTGCCACTGCACACTGGACGGTGAGAATATGAAGAAACGTCAATCACACCTCTGATAAGGTGCAGTTTGTGAACGCTTATCTCTATGTTAATGATGAGAGGAACAAGAACTATCAGCCTGGTCTCATAGACTAGACGTAACATAGTAAATGTAAATCTGTGACACTGAAATTAGTATGATATGTTACGTTTGGTATGGTTAGATAAGACGGATGGTTACTTAAGACTGGTCGAGGTGGATAAGAGGGTGTATAACGCAAATGTCTAGCAACCCTAAGGTTGCGAGTTCGAATCTCATCATGAACAACCTACTTTGCAGGTACTTTGCAACTTCTTAGCATGTTAGCTAACCCTTCCCCTAACCTTAACCCTTTTACCTAACTCCTAAACTTAAACTTAAACTTAACCCTAACCTTAACCCTTACCAATAACCCCTAGCCTAGCTAACGCCTAGCCACCTAGCTAGAATTTGTAACATGTCATAAGTTTAGCAAATTCGTAACATATAGTACATTTTGCAAATTCTTAACATATAATACGAATTGGGGGATGGACATCCACAAATTAATACATGCCATATACAGTTGAAGTCGGAAGTGTACATACACCTTAGCCAAATACATTTGAACTCAGTTTTTCACAATTCCTGACATTTAATCCTAGTAAAAATTAGTTAGGATCACCACTTTATTTTAAGAATGTGAAATGTCAGAATAATAGTGTGTCAGAAGTTTACATACTCTCAATTAGTATTTGGTAGCATTGCCTTTTAAATTGTTTAACTTGGGTCAAACATTTTGGGTAGCCTTCCACAAGCTTCCCACAATAAGTGTTGGCCCATTCCTCCTGACAGAGCTGGTGTAACTGAGTCAGGTTTGTAGGCCTCCTTGCTCGCACACGCTTTATCAGTTCTGCCCACAACTTTTCTATAGGATTGAGGTCAGGGCTTTGTGATGACCACTCCAATACATTGACTTTGTTGTCCTTAAGTCATTTTGCCACAACTTTGGAAGTATGCTTGGGGTCATTGTCCATTTGGAAGACCCATTTGCGACCAATTTTTAACTTCCTGACTGATGTATTGAGATGTTGCTTCAATATATCCATGTAATTTTCCCTCTTCATGATGCCATATATTTTGTGAAGTGCACCAGTCCCTCCTGCAGCAAAGCACACCCACAACATGATGCTGCCACCAACGTGCTTCACGGTTGGGATGGTGTTCTTCGGCTTGCAAGCCTCCCCCTTTTTCTTCCAAACATAACGATGGTCATTATGGCCAAACATTTCTGCGTACTATTGTTTGTTAAGATGAACGTGGTACCTTCAGGCGTTTGGAAATTGCTCCCAAGGATGTACCAGACTTGTGGAGGTCTACAAATTTTTTTCTGGGGTTTTGGCTGATTTCTTTTAATTTCCCCATGATGTCAAGCAAAGAGACACTGAGTTTGAAGGTAGGCCTTGAAATACATCCACAGCTACACCTCCAATTGACTCAAATTATGTCAATTAGCCTATCAGAAGCTTCTAAAGCCAAATTTCCAAGCTGTTTAAAGGCACAGTCAACCTAGTGTATGTAAACTTCTGACCCACTGAAATTGTGATACAGTGAATTATAAGTGAAATAATCTGTCTGTGATGCGTTGCGATTCATATACAGTGAGGGAAAATAGTATTTGATCCCCTGCTGATTTTGTACGTTTGCCCACTGACAAAGAAATGATCAGTCTATAATTTTAATGGTAGGTTTATTTGAACAGTGTAAGACAGAATAACAACAAAAAAATACAGAAAAACGCACGTGAAAAATGTTATAAATTGATTTGCATTTTAATGAGGGAAATAAGTATTTGACCCCTTCTCAATCAGAAAGATTTCTGGCTCCCAGGTGTCTTTTATACAGGTAACGAGCTGAGATTAGGAGCACACTCTTAAAGGGAGTGCTCCTAATCTCAGCTTGTTACCTGTATAAAAGACACCTGTCCACAGAAGCAATCAATCAATCAGATTCCAAACTCTCCACCATGGCCAAGACCAAAGAGCTCTCCAAGGATGTCAGGGACAAGATTGTAGACCTACACTTGGCTGGAATGGGCTACAAGACCATCGCCAAGCAGCTTGGTGAGAAGGNTCTTGTCAATGATCTCAAGGCAGCTGGGACCATAGTCACCAAGAAAACAATTGGTAACACACTACGCCGTGAAGGACTGAAATCCTGCAGCGCCCGCAAGGTCCCCCTGCTCATGAAAGCACATATACATGCCCGTCTGAAGTTTGCCAATGAACATCTGAATGATTCAGAGGACAACTGGGTGAAAGTGTTGTGGTCAGATGAGACCAAAATGGAGCTCTTTGGCATCAACTCAACTCACCGTGTTTGGAGGAGGAGGAATGCTGCCTATGACCCCAAGAACATCATCCCCACCGTCAAACATGGAGGTGGAAACATTATGCTTTGGGGGAGTTTTTCTGCTAAGGGGACAGGACAACTTCACCGCATCAAAGGGACGATGGACGGGGCCATGTACCGTCAAATCTTCGGTGAGAACCTCCTTCCCTCAGCCAGGGCATTGAAAATGGCTCGTGGATGGGTATTCCAGCATGACAATGAACCAAAACACACGGCCAAGGCAACAAAGGAGTGGCTCAAGAAGAAGCACATTAAGGTCCTGGAGTGGCCTAGCCAGTCTCCAGACCTTAATGCCATAGAAAATCTGTGGAGGGAGCTGAAGGTTCAAGTTGCCAAACGTCAGCCTCGAAACCTTAATGACTTGGAGAAGATCTGCAAAGAGGAGTGGGACAAAATCCCTCCTGAGATGTGTGCAAACCTGGTGGCCAACTACAAGAAACGTCTGACCTCTGTGATTGGTTTTGCCACCAAGTACTAAGTCATGTTTTGCAGAGGGGTCAAATACTTAGTTCCCTCATTAAAATGCAAATCAATTTATAAAAATGTTCACATGCGTTTTTCTGGATTTTTTGTTATTATTCTCTCTCACTGTTCAAATAAACCTACCATTAAAATTATAGACTGATCATTTCTTTGTCAGTGGGCAAACATACAAAATCAGCAGGGGATCAAATACTTTTTTCCCTCACTGTAACTACAACCTGAATTTGAGGAAAAACACAGTTATAAGAATTCAAATGAAAACATCCACAAACACCTGTGAAAGGCCAGGGCCCAGTGGTGCTCAATCAACACAATTGATTTTCCATGTTCTATATTTAGTCTACAAGAAACAGCCGTCAAATATCCTTGAACGGAACAGCTGGAGTTGAATGTAAAGCAGCAATGGACCTACAACACCATACACTACCCATTACTAGCCACTAGGAGATGGTGGTCAAGACGGCTCCAGTCCTAATGAGTATACAAAACATTAAGGACATCTGCTCTTTCCATGACATAAACTGACCAGGTGAATCCAGGTCAAATCTATGATCCCTTATTGATGTCACTTGTTAAATCCACTTCAATCAGTTTAGATGAAGGGTAGACAAGTTAAAGAAGGATTTTTAAGCCTTTAGACAATTGAAACATTGATTGTGTATTTTTGCCATCAGAGTGTGAATTGGCAAGACAAAAGATTTAAGTGCCTTTGAACGGGGTATGGTAGTAGGTGCCAGGCTCACCGGTTTGTGTCAAGAACTGCAACACTGTTGGGTTTTTCACACTCAACAGTTTCCTGTGTGTATTAAGAATGTCCCCTCCTGTACTCCCTGTTCACCCATGACTGCATGGCCAGGCATGATTCCAACACCATCATTAAGTTTGCCGACAACACAACAGTGGTAGGCCTGATCAACGACAACGATGAGACAGCCTATAGGGAGGAGGTCAGAGACCTGGCCGTGTGGTGCCAGGATAACAACCTTTCCGTCAACGTGATCAAGACAAAGGAGATGATTGTGGACTACAGGAAAAGGAGCACCGAGCACGCCCCCATTCTCATCGACGGGGCTGTAGTGGACACACCAAGACAGTCGCTAAGAAGGCACGACAAAGCCTATTCCCCGTCAGGAGACTGAAAAGATTTGGTGTGGGTTCTCAGATCCTCAAGTTCTACAGCTGCACCATCGACAGCATCCTGATTGGTTGCATCACTGCCTGGTATGGCAACTGCTCGGCCTCCGACCACAAGGCACTACAGAGGGTAGTGCGTACGGCCCAGTGCATCACTTGGGCCAAGCTTCCTGCCATCCAAGACCTTTATACCAGGTGGTGTCAGAGGAAGCCCCCCCCCACACACACACACCCTTTTACGCTGCTGCCACTCTCTTTTATCTATGCATAGTCACTCAATATTAGGAAGGTGTTCCTAATGTTTGTTATACTCAGTGTATTCCCATTGATTCTTGAAGAATATAACTTATACTGTAAATGCCTCATGAGCTTAGTTCAACAGTCGTACCCCATCAGAACACTGTTTGTAAACAATGTAAATGTAAACAAACACTGTATAGCCTTAAACAATTGTTAAAACTATAATTTTGATATCATGGATGGTCAGTCCTTGCATCCATAGCTCTGTCTATGAATTTGAGAGTGGTTACATTTCTCCAGGCCCTCCCTCAGCTTTTTACCAAAACACATTCTGTGTTCTGATGGGGTACGACTGTTGAACTAAGCTCATGAGGCATTTACATATAAGTTATATTCTTCAAGAATCAATGGGAATACGCTTTGTTATTGCTTCAATTAAGAATTCTAGCTTTAAGTGCCCGGTTCTAGTCCACCTGGACCAGTAATTCATTGAATTGAAGAGTCATTTGAATGGATTACCACAGACCATCTATGATTAGCCCATGAAAGATGGAGCTCTAGAGGGAGCCTTTAGGTGGACACATAAAGTGATCATAAGACAACATTATAGAGTCAGCCATTGATGCTTCTCAAACTCAGCAGAGAGGGAATTTAACCCTTTCTTTCCCATTCTTCAAAGACATGCTCTCATGCAAGCTGCTGTGACTTGCAAACTTAAACATATGTAGGCCTTGTTCCTGTGGTGATTTTTCCATCCCTGCTTTCCAGTAAGGCGAAGATAGAAATGATCAGTGCTCTCAAGGGCGGAACGAAATAGAATGCCTGTTTATTTCTCTGTCATCCTATTTCATTCAGCCCCAGGAGCAGTGATCAGACCTGCTTATGTGCTCCGCAGGCGCTGTTAATGATTACGTTAGCGCCATATCACCATGGTAATGTCTTAAATGCAGTGTGACATTCTAAAACCAAAGTGGGGTATCGTTGCTTACTATTTTACTGTGACCTTGCCACAAGATGGATGAAGCATGCTGTATTCCTCATGAGGGGATCGTCCATATTGAAAAGGGTAAATGGTTGGTTTACACTTCATGATTACTAATGAGTGTGATTAGTGTCGCGGCGCAAACTAGCTTGTTAATGGAGGCTGGCGCAGCCTGCTCCGCAGCGAATTAGCATTGAGAGAGGCAATCATGGGAAAATAAATGTAAGTTAAAACAGGGAGATGGATGCCGTGTTGAGAGACAGCTGTCACCCATTTATTACATACACCCCTGACGATTCTCTCCTCACTGCTGACAGTAAGCTGTGACTAGGTTGCCCTGCGTGAAACTTCATTTGTGCTCTCTGTTCCATCACATCCCATTCCATTCACGTTGAAGCCAGCTAGCCACCCCAGTTGACCTTCAAGTCATGTCAAGCTCCCGGATAGAGATTGAACGGTTGGTTGGGGGTGGGGCTTTGTAATATTGTGACAATTGGAAATCCATTTAACATGTGAATATCTGAGGATCTGATTCACATAATGAATGACGGATTGCACAAGGAATGTTTTATTTACTCGCATAGTACATGAGATTGAAGAATTGCCTTCCCTTCACTTTGTAGTGTACTTAGGCGAGGAAAGGAACGGTACTGGCTTTGGTTTATCTTTTACAGCTCACAACAAATGCTTAGACCTGAGGCCACTCACCTTTAAAGTAGGATCTTTGACCGTCTGTTTTTATGCTTCCCCTCCCCCATACTCATCAAGAGGTGCATTTCCTTTTTTAATTAAATGTTTTATTTATTAAACTTTTATTTAACTAGGCAAGTCAGTTAAGAACAAATTCTTATTTACAATGACGGCCTAGGAAAAGTGGGTTAACTGCCTTGTTCAGGGGCAGAAAGACAGATTTTTACCTTGTCAGCTCGGTGATTCAATCTAGCAAGCTTTCGGTTACTGGCCCATTGCTCTAACCACTAGGCTACCTGCCGCCCCTTTGAAGATTTTTAACATTTACTATTCAATCTTGTGTTGTAAGAGCACTGAGAGTCGTTCTGCTGAAGTCGTTTTCCAGTTTCGTAAATGCTGAGATTGTGTATGAAAACACATTGAAGGAACAATTGTACTTGATGTACTTAAAACCATTAATCATATTTTGTGAGACCCTATTGGTCATAGCTGCTGTTGGTGACTATTGGTACTATTGTCTCAGACATAAACCACTGCAACACTGAACATGACTCAGAATGCACGGTTCTCTGAAGGAGAACATTGTCCTCCTTAACTTCCTGAGAACAGGCTATTGGCCAGACGGAGAGATGTGTGTGGGTGTTTTCTAATGTAATGTGATCTTGCATTGAGAATTTCCTTGAAAAAGCTTGAAAGGGTTTGTGGTGAATGTACAGTACTTGAAGAAAAAACATATCATAGACTGTCTCCCTTTTACAGGCTCCATTTTACATGTCTAGGCTGCCGTAGTAATGGTTAAGAGATGTTTGCAGTGATCTCAGTGATAACCGGATTATGGGAGGTGAGATAGTAGACTGTGTGAAGTGGGAAAAGTGCCATCTACTGGCAGAAGAATCCTTTTTAACTTTTTGAACACTGGTTATCCTACTCCATTTTTCTTCACACCAGGGCTTAGTCAACCCTTCGCTCTAACAATAGCTTACTATTTTGGCAAACACTTCACTGTAATATGCCTTTTCAGAGTTCAAATTGGTATGAAAGACTACATTTATACTGTCCATTCTTTACATACTGTAGTTAGCTCATCAATGTAATATGAATGGATGAGTACAGTCATTCCGTGTCTAAATTCACTTCAGCCTAAATCCCACCACATACTGTGCTGTATAGCAGATGCTTATCCCCAAGGGAGACTCTTATTTGAAATAATACTGACGATCAATGGAAGAAAGCTACAGTTCAGGCTTCTCATTTCCCTGCAGGTATCAAACCCTCTTGAATGGGTCCTAGATTATTTTGATGAGGATGACTCAGTTCACAGCTCTTTCTTTTAGAAGTAGCCTAAAGGCACGAGTCTCTGTATCCCATCCAATCCGTATTAGATGAGGGTCCATTTAGCATGACTAATTGAAACCTTAATTAATTTGGGCGAGTGCCCTGTCTGCTCAAAGGATTGGGTCTGGGACAAAGTTCAGAATAGAGCACTCTGACTGAGTTAAGAGGACCTTAGATAGGACTCCCGTATTGCTCTATAAGGGTAATTGTGTCAAAAGTAATTAGAGAATGGCATCCAATCTAGTCTTGATCTTTACATCTATACCTGAGCCTCTCCTTCAGAATAGATTAGATTATAGTTGCTGACTATAAGCCAGCATTCTCCCCGCTGGAGCCTCCCTACGACACATTCTGCACTGTAAGCTGGTTTATACTTCATCCGACAGGCACTACAGATACATACCATGACTATCAACTCTAATCGGATCATCACATCAACCGACAAAATAAACTGCTGTCAGACCGTCCAGGAGTGTCGACATACATGTGGATGTGTTATTTAAGTGTCCCCCGCCGTGGAGCCATCAATCCTAGCATTCTGTGATTATTCCAGCGAGGGTGGAGGGAGTATTCAAGACAATAAACGGTATTTTCTATTCGGCTGTCTCTTTCTGTATCTGCACCTTCTTGTCTCTCAACTATTTATGTAACAGGCAAAGACCTTGAATGTGTCACTGTGTGAACAAAACAGCTATGGGGACCTGATTGTGCAACATGTCTCTGCAGTGAACCGTAATATAACTTGGTTCAAGGGAACTCAGCAAAGATACTCGATAGCTAATTAAATGCAGAACATTATGAATCGACGGATCATTACAGTAGATCAGTAGCCCTCCTAACTTCATATTTTGATGTGAACTCCAGTAAGTGCATGAAAATGTCAGAAATATGAATACATGGCACTTATACTGTATGTATAATTGTTAGTGTGAGTAGCTGTGAAGCTGTCAGGCCATGAAGGCACCAGCCACTGGGAATACACTATGACATGATACCTGCCAGTGGAACACCTGCCGTTGGTTGGTTGGGTATTGATGACTCCACCATCCTTGTTTGTGAGGGAACCTGTGGATCACTGTGGGTGGGCTGATGGAGGGTGCAGCTTCCACAGCCAGGCTGCTGCTGTGGAAGAAGACATGCTGCCAGGGAAGGGAACTGCTGTAAATCGAACCAGAAGGGTGCCGGCATAGCTGTGGCATTACATAGGGGGCTTTAACTTAAGCACTTGATTCTTTCATTTAACAGGGAATGTAGCATCGCATTTGATGTCTGTTCTGCCTTTTAGGTGAGGTAGCATCTGCTCATACACAGCCTCGCAAATGCCCATCCCATTATCAATGAGTTTTTGAGAGAACATTCAAATGGACAATAGCAATAAAAATGCAAATGCTGACAAGTTTTATCAGAACATTTTGTGCCAGATAAATTCTACCAGCAGTCAGCATTTAAATGCTTTTTAAACTGTTGCATCACTCCCACCTTAACGGAGATAATATCCTTACCACCAGCATGTTCTTGCCTACCTCCCCTCTCAGAGTATAACTTTACTCTTCATTTTTTGTGATACTGTATGCCAGACATCCTACCCCGTCAGTTCAGTATAGCTTAACCTTAACTAAAACATTTTTTACATTCCATATTGTCCTCTCTGGAATATATGCCATGTCAAATTCTTTCATTTCAAAAGACGAAATGCCTCCAACCTTCTTATTTCCATTGCTTTCTCCAGCCAAGAGTCTGAGGCTTTCTGTATAGATCAAAAGTGGCCAGTGGAATAGTCTGACAAGCCCAATGTCCTTCCTGCCACTGTGCCTCTCAGTGATTGATTCCATTCCTTACTATCTCATCCAATCCTGAAGCTTTCCTTCATTTCGTTGCTGACTGCTATCATCTGCTACTCATATCTTCTATGTTTGGGAATGTAGGTTAGAGATGTTATACAGTATCTCCATAGTGACAAGGAGATGTAGCCTATCATGCACAGTCACAAACATAGATTATTCTGAACATGCTTCTTGTACTAAAATGACTACAGTACCTTAGCAGAATGACTAAGTAGATTGTATTTCCTTATCTGTTGCTAAGTCGGAGAGTACACTACAGGTATTTCCATCTTCAACTCTACTGAAACAGATGTCTGCATCGTCAAGTATTGAGGAGTCATATTACAAGCTGAAAGGAAATGCTCAGATACTTATTTAAGAGAAGTTGAAATATACACAAAGTAGAAAATAGGAGCACTGCAGAATACTGTATGAAACTAAAGTAAAACAAAGAAATACATATAAAGGCTCACTAGCTGTAGAGTCTTATGCTAATGCTTATATGTTCCACGTCTTAACTCCCAAGCCAACATTAATAAAGATGCATTACACATTATGGTGGCGGCTGAGCGACCATATGTGTTTATGATACAGCTGCCACAGCACTATTATCAGGCAGGCTGGGTTTCTTTATGTGTGATGTATTGGAGAGGGACGGTGACCTCTGAGGGCTGCCAAGGTCAGAGTGAATCAGATGTGCCATGTCTATTATTGGCATAGTTCCTTGTCACCACAGACTGGGAGAGCATTGGGGGTTGATATGTGTAATGCAGTTCTCTGGTTCTCTGGAGCTTTTAAAGCTGAATAGTGACTTGCAACAAAGAGTCCAGACTGCAGTTCCATTATTGGCGTACATATAAAACGTAAACAACCACACAAAGCCATTATCATGAGACATGCAGCATGAAATATTCTGTCAGGGAATTGTGATTAGTATTTAAAAAGATAAAGAAGAGCAATTTGCTGGTGTATTCATATACATTTATTATTATTTTTTTTTCCCAAACCAACAGTGCTTTTGCCTTGAACATTATGTGTTGTTTTTTTAACATGTCTACAAACCATCAGCGATAGATTGCCGAAGTACATTCCTTATCTCCCAACATTCCATGTATTAATCAATAGTTAAAATACCACAACTTAATATGTACATTATATACAGTAACTCCACTGAGTGCTGATAATGTAAAATGCTTGGCACAAGGACTACAGACTGTGTGTGTAAGAATCTGGCAGAGGAATGATTCAAGGAAACAACAAATACATCTCTGAAATAAGCCCTACATGTTGGCTGTGAAATAGCTTCTCCCCACATTCTGCAATGTTATGTTGATGTAGGTACTTGGTCCTTGGGCAGGTGAGTAACAGTGTCACAGACATACAGTGTACTCTGCTGTAGTGGTTCCAGGTGCTGTTGGGATTTAAACAGAGAGAATCTCTTTGCTAGGTTAAAGGTCCTGAACAGTCATTCTGAAAAGTTCTGAAAAGTACTCATGGCTAACTACCAGGAAGTTTGAAAAGACGGGCTGAGTGGGCGGAGAGCTTATATTCATGAGCTCACCTTGACTGACAGCTCTTTGAAACACCTATGTCAAACAACTTGGATGCAGTGAGCAGTGTTGCAGTAAAATCATCTCAAGCTAATTTGGTGATACACAAAGCAACTCAAACAACATTGAAATTGCATCAATTTCTTTTGATGCCGTTCACAGCAACACTGACAGATGTGTTGACTTGACAACTGCATCTGAGTTTTGAACGACAACCCCCCCCCCCCTTTTTGTTCCATGTTGGCTGAAGACCTAGTTAGCCAGTAACTAGTTAACACCAGATACAGATGACAGGTGAAACATATAAGTATCTTTGCCGTAGATGAATAGGGTAAACTCTTAATTATATTTGCTGACACCCTAGTCAAGCTATAGAAGCCACGGCCCTCTGCAAACACACCGATGTTGGTTACAAACCGGTACTTATTTCAATTAGGTAAGAGAATATCATGTTACCATTGGTGTATTAAAATGAGAGTTAAGGTGATGTCACCTTGTCCCCTTAATAATTAATTAAAGTGTTTGACATGGGGGAGGGGACCAGTAACTTTATGATCAAACTTTGTCAATGTAGAAGCAACAGTCATTTTTCATACTTTGGTCATCATATTTTATCTGGTTTCCTTCAAATATCATCCAATTTCATGAAAAACATGATTTTGACTGTTCATGACCTTTAAGCTCAGGCCCCCAGGTGTTCTCTGTCTCCCACCAATCTGTTTTTGGCCACGCTGACATTTGTTTTTGGCCAAGCTGGATATCACATAGCGTCAGTGTTCTGTCCCTAAACACGCCATGTAACCTCACATGTTCCTGGACGTATAAAAATGTTAATGTGTAATTTGATGGACTTGAGTGGAGAAAAAGGAGGAGACAGTGAATCACTCTGCTCATATCCTCTTAATGAGAGTGCTGAGGCAGGGTTAGCTGTCACTCAGAACCCTGGTTCTCCCACAGCATAATTTGATTGAAGAACTCCACTCGGTATCAGAAGGTTAATTGGTGGGGTAGAAAGCTGCGTTGGCAGAGCAAAGTAATTGACAAGAAGAGGAAATTAGTGCCGTTGTTCCTGTACACGCATAGTTAGCATACGCAAACTTTATGCACTGATTTTACCTCACAGACAGCCCCTATATACAGTATGACACAACATGTACTGACAACAGCAGCAGGACGGTGCAGGAGGCAAATGGAACATATCAATACAAACACTCAGTCTTTACAATATGTGCTCCGTCTAGCGTCACACTTAAAGGGATAGTTCACTTAAAATATAAAATGACACATTGGTTTTCTTACCCAGTAAGCAGTCTATGGACAAGGTATGACAGTAATCCATGCTTTGGTTTTATTTCCCTGGTACCATTTCTAAATGCTAACCTTTTAGCATTTTTGGCACAAATCCCATTCAAGTCATGGTACCGATATTAGCATTTTTCACGCATCATGTCCAAATCATCCGAAAGTATAGAAATTGATTGTGAAGCTTAACAAAGTCACATAGATTATTTGAATACAATGTGCGAAAAATGCTAATATCAGTACCATGACTTGAATGGGATTTGTGCCACAAATGCTAAAACGTTGGAAAGTGTGCCAGGGAAACTAAACCAAAGCATGGGTTGCTGCCAAACCTTGTCCAAAGACTGCTTACAGCGTAAGGAAACCAATATGTAATTTCGTAATTTGGGTGAACTATCCATGTAAGACAGTAGATCCCAGTTTAGCCTGCCATGTCTTGAGTCAGCAGCAGGAGAGGTGTCGGGATACATCCTCCTGCCCACCGGCAGCTGGTGGGCTCAAAGGCCAGAGAAGTGAGTGCTGAGTTGATGGTCTGGAAAATTGCAATAAAACCTGCAGGTATTATCCCAAGTTGTATCTTACTCTTACATGAACGGAATTAAATTAAACTGCAAGTGTTGGTTGTGTTCTCCCTGTTCTTATGACAAATACAGTCTGTCTACAACCTAATTGTTTTCTCATTGGATTCGTTCTACTGTTGTTGGTTAAGGCAATTCTGACAATACCTCAATTGGTTTGTCCGTTTGTAATAGGCCTTAGTATAATTGAATTGTCTACAAGTTTACTCAATACAAGTCTGTGGGGCATAATGCACAATTATTGTTGGGACAAATCCATAACTTTTTTGTTTGTTTATGTTGCAAATCAATGAATGTTGTTAAAGGAAGATTTTGCATATTAGATCTACAGTTTCAGACCCTTATATTTTCTTTTTTTGCTCATAGTACCAACTGAGCAAACTGTCCGAAGTGCTTTCATACTGCAGTTCCCAATAACTCCACCTTGGATATGACTTTAGCTCTAAGAGCTCTATCCATTAAGGCTACTGTTTCCATCAGTGCACACTGTAATTCTAAGCCATTCTCCATGGCGTATCATCTTTTTTTATCCAGAATGGAGTTTGTGCTTTGTAATGAGATTTCTTGCTCCCTGGAAAGGTGAGAATCGTACTAGGTCATCAGCCTGTTGAAGAACTCGATCCACTGAAGAACAATTGAGTGTGGTATTGGGAATTTACAAGAGATGTCAGAGCAGTAAGTAATTTAAAGTTTTACAAAGCATCACACCGTCAGGAATACCAAATAGCTTGTTGTAGAATAGAACATTTGTGTCAAATTCTAATTCTGGAGGTCTGGACTTACATAGTTGGCCTCAACCCTTGGCCCTCAAGCTCTTAACTAGCCCAATCATTCACTACTTAAGCACATTTTCTACCTTCAAAACGACCAAATACACTACACTTAAGCTAGATTTATGACGACGGCGGATGTATGAAATGCTAATATATGTGGCTAATTGGCCATTTAGAGTAATTAGCTGGGGGAGATGGAAACAGGCATGCAAAAGGGTGTGCACAGTTTCACCCTCATTTGGGTGGGCAAGTGGAGCTGTTTTCAGCAACTTAAAAAGTGCTCTCCCAGCAGATATGCATTTGAAATAGATTCCGCACAAATGGTCAACATTTACATATATTAGAGTTCATCCTGATTAAAGGATAACTGTTGCTCTTTAGTGTTCCCCTTGTGGGGAAGAGTTGTGTAAGGCTGCGTTTACACAGGAAGCGCAATTCTGATATTTTTCCACTAATTGGTCTTTTGACCAATCAGATCAGCTCTTTGCCAACAATTGGGCAAAAGATCAGCATTGGGCTGCCTGTGTAAATGCAGCCTTACTTCCTTCTTCCAGCACTTCATACAGATGCAAGATCTTAATTTGATCACCCAGTTGCAGGAGAACTTTCCTGCAATGCAGAAAATGTAAAACTTGTAGTGTATTTGAGGTTTAAAAAGGCTTCTGAAGATTGCAAATTGCCATTTTGAAATTTCAGACTTGATTTTCACTTACGAAAAATGTATTAACCCCTACAAAAATATAGATTAATTATAATCCACATAATAATCCACATTTCCTGTTGTTGCAGGATTATGTTTCTGCTGTAGAAAACTGACTCAAATTAAGATCCTACGTCTTTATGCATTGGTTGACCCTTTTTCCCTTGCTGCTGTCCATCGTGCTGAAGTTGTTAGCTGGTTTGTAGTGCGCTGTCCATACATAGTGCAAGCGTGTCATTCCACCACAACCACCATCCCCCACCACCACAGGATATACCGTATGTGACAACACTGAAAAGCAATCTAGCAAAACATTAAGAAAACTGGTATAGTTCTTGCTACACCTCCTTTTCTGCCTCTGCTGTAGAAGGTCATGAGTACTGCATTTCAAGTGGTTTCAAAGAATGTCTGAAGAGCACGTTGAGAGCACGAACCTGGAAATTGTGTGCATCTCCACATACAGTACTTCATCATTACGTATTTCCTTTATTCGTTTTCGTCACGTTTCTGATCACTGCGGTGACATTCATTCGCCTCCATTGAGATAAATACCATTGTGAAAGCTTTTCCTGACTGAATTTATATGAGGCGATTCCAATTGTCATGGGGAAAGAAAAGGGCTTTGTCTGAAAAACAATTCAACGCACAGAGCTGCGGCACAATACCCCTCACTTATCAGGGAAGTAAAGTTAGATATAAACTCATTAGTGTGCAGTGCCTTGCAGCTGTTTGTGCTCCTGTACGAGGCCCTTTTTCTGAAGAGGCCTAGCATGTCCACAAAGTATGCCATTGATGCCACAAAGGAAGCAAGCACATTTCCAAACAAACAGGATTGGGGGCTAGAGAGAACATTCCATTCAATTCCAGGAAATATTCCTTTTAGTAATTAATGCAGGACTTTAATATCCTTGGATATAGCTGAAGCATGCATCCACCTCCTCCCTTTCTCTCCAAAGCAATTCAGTACCTCAGTGAGCACAATGTTTTCCTTCCCCAAGAGAAACAGTTCCATTTCAGCTCAATTGATTCTCCACTTCTGGTCGCCCATCTTCACCTTTTTCATTCTTTCCCAGCAAGAAGCGCATTGCATTTTCAATGACATCAAATAAAGGGCAGTCATTGGGAGGGATGAGGACGGTCTCAGGAGACTGAGGCATCTTCACCATCCGAAAGAGAAAGACGGAGCAAGATATAAAGACGAACAGCCGAGATGAGGGGGCGGGGGGGGGGAGGGGGTTGAGGCTTTGGACCCATAGACATGAGAGGGAGATAACATGACTATATATAGCAGTACAGATATGACCAGATTAAACTGTGAATCCAGTCTCGCTGTGTCCTTCTGACCAATACAGGCTGTCTAATACAATTTGCAAATGTGTGTTTCCTCTGAGAGAGCAAGAGAGAGGGAGAGACAGAGACAGAGAGAGAGAGAGACAGAGAGAGAGAGAGAGAGAGACAGAGAGAGCGAGAGAGAGTGAGAGACAGAGAGAGAGAGAGAGAGAGAGAGAGAGAGAGAGAGAGAGAGAGAGAGAGAGAGAGAGAGAGAGAGAGAGAGAGAAAGATAGCATACAGTATGACAGCTTTACATACAGTATACCTCATTGGAAGACAGTTGCACTAGTTACTGTATCTGTTTCATCCACGAGGCTTATGGGAGATTCTGTCATGTCTTTGCCTTGAAGCCCTGGCTCTCCACTGCGGAGGAGAGAACCCCAGAGGCTCCGCATATGAGAGCAGAAGCCTGTCTCGCAATCACAGACTTGAATTCAGTGCATTGAAAGACTTTCCTTCAAGGTAACATGAGCTCTCAGCTTCCGAAGCACCCTCGTCTGCCCCCTCCTATCAAACAGTAATACTAGTTGGCCTCACAGTTACGCTGTGTTATGTCAGTTGTCATATGGTAAACATTGGGTCTATGAATTGCCCCAATATGTTCATTGTAGGCACTTTGAAGGCAACTACTTACAACAAAGATCAAATAGCATCTACACTCTGAGTTAAACATAATTTGAAAGAAGTATCTTTCCTCAACGTTGACTGATTATGGAGAATACAGTAGCTCTCTCAAATAAAATCCACCAATAATATATTCAATGCAAAACGTGTAGCTATGTAAGTGTATGAAAGTGCCCTGAGCAAGCAAAACAGTGGGAATTTACAACAACTTAATGTACGACCATTGAATCAGGGTGTCATTAGTTATTCATAAGGGAGGACAAGAAAATCCAGCATTACCCTATATGCAGCAGGGCCCCAATGGGAACAAGTAGACTGTGGAATGGCTGCCTGGGCTGCCTTGGTGTCCACTGGGAGAGGAGCTTGGCTCTGATGCCCTGGGTGTTCTGGCCTACTGCCCTCAGGGCTATACTACCACTGGACCGTAGAGATTGCTGCCAATGGAGATTGCTGCCAATGGGGAAAGAGTCCAAGGCTGCAAATAGACCTATAGGCTCTTATGAGGACGAACATGCCATGCTGCCCTAACTTCCTTAAGCTCATTTGCAGTATGTGACACGTTTTACAAGCATTTCGCTACACCCGCAATAACATCTGCTAAACAAGTGTATGTGACAAATAATAACATTTGATTTGATTTAGGTGAAACTAATGCATACACATGGATTCCAACGTTGGTTGTTCTTTTCCCACCATCTCCAAGCTCTTTTTATTAGTTAGCACTGTAGGATTTGTTGGTTAAGCATATAGGCACCAGGGTGGCATTAAAGCACTCGGAGACACTAAACCTGAATGTATGATGAGAGGTTTGTTTATGCAAAAAGTAGTTTACTAAATCACTAACATGCATATGCAACAGCGGGTTACTCTAACAAGGCGAACTAGCAGGGTTGTAATTTATGTTGTGGACCGCAGTAGAGGTGGTGGAATTGATGCGGAGCCCACTGGAGTGAGTCACAGCGGACAAACAAACCCCTTTATGCATTATTAATGAGAGAAAGTCTTTTCAGGTTTAACTTCAACTTCCATTTAACACCTAAAGGGATCCTGCAACAACACCATGCTAAGAGAGAGCTGAGGTCGGGTCAGAACGGCTCTCAGACACTGCCAGCCGGTATTTACGATAAAGGTCAGAGAATGAGGGGACAATGATAGGAGACAATTTTCTATTTAAAAGTTTCGCCTCGCCAGATATTTCCCAGAGCCATACTTTTCATATTCATTTAATGGAACATTTGGTTTGGGTTTCCAAACGGGAACCTTCTTTCTTTCAGAGGGTTTAAAAAGTAATTATATTTGAATGCCCCTTGGTAAATGCACTTTTGTGGTAGGTGGTTTTGTAGTGGTAGCCTTTGGCATTTCCTTGCAGAGTGTTCCACACAGTGCATGGAGGTGCACAATGTACTTCCTTGTTCTATGTCTAGGTTAGCAGGTGACAGAGTGACTCCACCCACTTTACCATGCCCATGATATAGTGGGAAATAGGTATACTAAACTAAATGTCACTTAAATAATTTGGACAGATGCCATCCATGTACTCAAAAAAGCAGTCTTAATGTGCTTTTGATTCAAATCTGGGCCACCTGCATTTTTCAGCCAACGGGCACATTTTTCACTATCTTTTTACTGTTGTTTTTATTTCTTTGCTTATCTATTGTTCACCTGATACCTATTTTTTACTTAAAAATTGCACTGTTGGTTAGGGCCTGTAAGTAAGCATTTCACTGTAAGGTCTACATCTGTTGTATTCGGTGCACGTGACAAATAAACTTTGATTTGATTTATTCCATTACAGCCTTTACAATGAGCCCATCCTCCTAGAGCTCCTCCTACCAGCCTCCTCTGGTGACCATGTCATACAGCAGTGGAACCCAGTGATGTGAGGGGGCCGCCACGGCCCCAGCCTTATAGAAACCTGTCAAACCCGAACATCCACCTAACATTTTATGTTGAGTAGCTCACAGCATATTACTGCCTCAAGACATCCCCAAGCTCAATGGAAACTAAGTAAATTATTGTAACACTGCTTCAAAGTCCCCCACAAAATGCATACCCAAAATGGAGGATCTTTGGTTTGTGTGGGGACAGACTTTATATGGAAATGGTGAGGGTGCAGAAATATGAGAAGGGGAGACAACCCAGTTTGCTACTGTGCTGTATTACAGTGTGCTTCCTTATTTAGTATTCAAATGTATCGGGTTTACGATTCACACATAACACAGGCACGAGTAGACAAAGCTGGGCTTTAGATTTATGGGTAATCTCTCCCTCAGGGCTCATACAAATCCAAGCAAAACAAACAGTCCCTCAGTAGGTTACTTCAGCACTGCTCCCGCCGATCCAATGGTACACATTTACTGTCAGAACTCATCCATAGCCACAGTATGCTTTCCCCCCATACAAGACAGTGCTACAAATGGCTCCAATCTTTTGTTTTAGTAAGGCTTAAACATCTCAATTAAAATGGAAAATGCATATTACTTGTAGAAGTAGCTTGACTCAGTTACAGCAGTGATTTGAATGAAAGGTGCTAAGAGTATAATTAATCATTGCACGGATATAACAAATGTTCTTTTCAAGGTAGAGCATATTTAGAAAATGAAAAGACTGGAACATTTCCACTGACTGATGACTGTGTCAGTAATACATAGTGATGAATCTTAGCCTCAACAACCCTGTTTCTGTCCCAATCAGCACTTATGTGCAAACATGCTGACCAGTGTAGTCCTGAATAGGTTTATGTTGAACAATGGACATACTTCCTCTATTATCAGTGATTCCCATTCGAATCATTCCAGCATCATGTACACTGTGCGGTAAGAGGATACTAAACAATGGAAATTGTATTCATATTGTCCTTTAGTTCGTGGAATGTGGACAGTTTTGTTTTTGAATATGAACAGTTCAGTATTGTGCCTTAGAGATCATGGTATGGCTGTTAGTTATTTTGACTTCCTGAAAACATATCCTCACTTCCTCATTTATGATAGCAATGCTAGATGGCAACACAACAGTTATTTAGGCCTAATTGGAGTGTGGTGGGCAGACCACACAAAAGGTCAACAGACTGCTGGAATGACCTTAGGTCCACGGTTCCAATTTGAGGTGTATTCCCTCTGCAATAAACTGTCACAATTATTCTGTTGTGGCAACATGATTGTCCCCTTTATGTAAAGGCCCATGTCCTCTACCACCTAGGGACACCTTCTTCTCACCTCCTGTGGCCTCCCACAAGGCAACACATCCACTTCCTGGCCTGTGTCAGCAGCTGCATCAGAGGGCTGAGAGAGGCTAGTGATGAGGGCGCACACCACATACCTCTGGGTTTAAAGTATTCAACTGCTGTCCTCTATGATTAACCTATCCATCACTTGAGTTTCCAGCCCACTTTCATGGTCAGTCACTCCCACACCATTCGCAATGAATTAATGGCTGTAATAACACAGTCACCGGATCTAGAAGAGTTTAATATTTGATGTTACTTAAGGGAAGTCTACAAGTACCATTTCTCGAACAGTGACTTGCATTTCTAATATATTGTATTCGATTGGATTAAAATGGGATTTTCTTTCTTAAAAAAAATAAATGTTGTCTACAGTAGGAATCGTTCCAGGTCTTAATATGAATAAAATGTATAATATGAAAAACAAATTACTTCTCCTCATAAACATAATTTTCATAATTGAAACATCTCTCATTGGCTTTGTTAAATTATGAATATACACAAATCACTCTCTGTCTTTGCAGGTTAGAGGTTGGTTGTCTTCTTGATTCTCATTGTTCTTAGGAATATTCAAGTGTGACAGCAGTAAGCATGGCAGACGAGGTACTGGGTGTTGTTCGGTACAGTAGCCTAAAAAATATAGAATTTTTTTTTAATGTCCAACGTTTCGACAGGCAAGCTGTCTTCATCAGGGTATAATCACAAACACTGCGGGGAGACTCGTTTATATAGTGTCAAAGGATACACACACACAGGTGTCTGTAATCATGGCCAAGTGTGGCCTAATATCATTGGTTAATTCTGAAATATTAAAATGGCATACAAAGAACATACAAAAAATAAATGGATAGCATACGATCATAGATTCGATTTAGGCTACATAAGCCTACAAACAATTACAATGGCAAAGTCACAATAATCACAAGAATGGCTTCAGATCAAAGTCTACGTTGACACCGAAGGGAGCAAGGGTCTTTAAATTAAAGATCCAGGCAGCCTCTCGTTTTAACAATAAATTATCGAGGTCACCCCCTCTCCTAGGGAGGGTGACATGTTCATTGCCAATATAACGCAAAGACAAAATCGAGTGGTTTGCTTCCAAAGTTTTCAAGTTTTCCACTCCGCTAGCCAGCACCTCGCCTATATAGGTGTGCGTTTCTTTTTCCTCTAGACTGTACTGTAGCCTACACATCTCTGTGAGGTCTAAACAAATATCTCCCTCAGATGTCTGGGCTGCTTTAAGTGAACCGGAGAAGAGAACATGTAATTCATCGCTCTGAGCCGAGACCCCTGCCTTGGTGGTGAGAGTTCCTCCTGTGGCTATGCCATCATCTTGAATTTTAACAATGAAAAATGAATAACTGACTGAGTCCAATCTGATTTGAAAGCTAGTTAAGTGGCTCAGGTTTGGATAAAAAAGCAATACTAGGTGCCACTGACAATTAAGTATACTGTAGCCCTTGGGTCAGCAAGATGTATTTACTACACATTAGTGAATGCAGATGAAATGTTTCCCCTCTCACTCGGAAATGTCTGGCATGCAGTCAATCATTTTCATTCCTCCATAGGCATTTTGTAGCCTCAGTTCTTATTCTCAAAAAGCAGAGCAGATACTTTTATATTTGGCATGCAGTCATAACATGTAAATCAATATCGTAATTGGTACGTGCAGTAGCCTATCCCATAATTTTTTATTTTCAGCACAATGAAATCCGTTAAGAAATGGAAAAAGCATCATGATTTAGTATGGTGGGAATATCAAAGTTATAAGGTAGTTCTTTGAATGGAACTAGTGTATGCAATTCATAGTCCAAACACAAAAGTATTGTTCCAGGAAGTGTCTCAGTGTTCCTCGGTGGCCACTGCTACTGATTATGACCACGGCTGTGCTGGTCGACCGTGGTGCAAGTTATTACCTAAGACTATGACAATGACTCATATACTTAAACATTTGACTTTCCTTCCTCTCAGCACCTCCCATGCTGAGGTCACCTGCTGTTTATGACTACTAATTCATTAATACCTCTCCATAAAACCAGGATCTATAGGCTACACACCCAGCTCCAAGGTTTTCTCCTGCAGCTATCAACTTTATTCGGAAACCTTGGGACTGTTAGGACTGTCTGTGTGCTGTGTCTTTTATTGATAAAATTGATTGGGTCAAATTATTTAACCAGACCCAATGGAACACTGCAATTTCCCGGGGAAGCTATCTGACAGGGTTAAATTGACAATGAACAGTTTGCTATTTTTGGTTCGCGGTTTGTATCCTCAGTAATTACCGTAAGATGTTTAAGAGATACATCCATGGCACTGAAAGACATTAAGTTCTATTTCTGTTGTCAAATTAAAACATCTATAAGGTTCTTGAGAAGAAAGTTTCAAAGGAATATTTCAGTGTGGTGCAGAGTAATTAATTTAATGCTGCATCTAAACATTAGTCGGACTCAGTTGTGTTTGACAGTCAGGTTAATGGTGTGAAAATAGGGACCCTGCTTTCCCCAACCTGTCAAGTGGTAATTGGCCAAAGGTTTCCTTTAATAGCAATATGCCACAGGGAACGCAAAGCACCTCTGAAATTGTGTACAAAATAATTGGATGGCAATGAAAGAGGAAGCATACACATTAATCCTATTTTGCCTTTAAAATGATATTTGCTATTTTTACTTAATGTGCAAAACAAAAATGTGTCTTGATAATTTGGATCCATATGTGCAGTATACATGACAGCTGAATAGAATGTAGAATATAAAATACAGATTGGGTAACATGTTATTTGACTGCTACAAACGGTCTATAGAGTAGAAATATCATTCTACTTGTGCAGCATGGCATGTATTCTAAATATTTCTGTCAAAAAAAATATATACTTTTTAAATTTAGTGGTGTAAATGTGGTTATATTCAAATTGCAAAGCTCACATTCAAGCAGTTATTGATTCCCCTAATGTGTGCCTGCTTCTCTTTTCTTCACAGGGAGTTCCTCTGAGCCCATGAATGCGACCCAGAAAGAAAGACAGAGGAAGAAACAATAGGATGAGACCGATCAACGATGTTATCCCTGGGGAAATAAGCACAAGACAATCTGAGGTGGTGAAATACTGAATCTCAGCGAACCGTCTCTAAAACTTCACTCCAGGCTAAAGTCATTGGATGGATGCTGGTCTAAATGCACATGCCCAACATCTTTTTGTAAATGGCTGGAACATTGGGACCGAATTATCCTTCCCTGGACAGAAGGCCAACGTATTGATTGTCCTCACTGAGGAGAACACTTGAAAGTCCAGCTAGATTACAAAGAGTTCAGTTCAGCTTCTTTAGAAACCACAGTGGTGTTCCCGTCTTAGAGCTTTTGGCCCTGCCCATGACATCAAGAGGAGCACCAATGGCCTGCGGTAGAGGTATGGTAACGTGTGCCTTTTTCTGGTCTGTGGCCATAGTATATTTGACCCATATAGGCAGAGTCAATGGGGACTGCTGGCTCATTGAAGGCGAGAAGGGCTTTGTGTGGCTAGCCATCTGCAGCCAAAACCAGCCTCCATACGAGGCAATCCCCACGCATATCAACAGCACCATTGTGGACCTTCGACTCAATGAAAACAAGATAAAAAGTATCCATTTCTCTGCCCTCAGCCGCTTCGCCAACCTGACGTACCTAAACCTGACCAAGAATGAGATCAACTACATAGATGACGGGGCTTTTTCTGCCCAGTTCAACTTACAGGTCCTTCAGTTAGGCTTCAACAAACTCCGTAACCTTACTGAGGGCATCCTCAGGGGTTTGGGCAAGCTGCAGTACCTCTACCTCCAGGCCAACCTGATTGAGACTGTGACACCCAATGCCTTTTTGGAGTGCTATAGCCTGGAAAACATCGACCTCTCTATGAACCGCATCCAGCAGCTAGATGGGACCACGTTTACCAGCCTGACTAAACTGACTACATGTGAGCTCTACACCAACCCTTTCAACTGTTCCTGTGAACTACTTGGCTTTGTGAAGTGGCTCTCTGCATTCCCCAACAGGACAAATGAACGGATGGTCTGTGACTCCCCATCAGGTGTCTCTGGCTACAGTCTGCTCAGCCAGAACCCTAACAACCCGACTTTTCGGAATGCCCTCCATATGCTCTCCACTGTGTGTACAGATGACTATGTGACGCCGTACATACCTGTGCCTCCTGAGACTACCACACCCCCACCAGACTACACTCCCTGTGGGCTGGAGGACTGTCCCTCCGGAACTGAGCCAGATGAGAGTGTGAGTATCAACCCAACGGTGATTAATGTGGATGTAAAACCCAGTATGAAGCTGAAGCAAGTCTCTAAAACAAGCGCCACCATCACTGTTCAGATCCCCCATCCCTTCAAGAAGATGTACAGCCTGGTTCTCTACAATAACAGTTTTTTCACGGATATTCAAAACCTAAAAATTCAGAATGAGGACATTGAACTTAAAAACCTGAAACCCCATACTGAATACACATACTGTGTCGCTTCTATAAAGAATAATCTTAGATTCAATCATACTTGTCTGGCAGTCTCCACAGGACCCTGGAATGGGAATGAGAGATCACAAAACCATGCAACAGCTACCCACTACATTATGACCATCCTAGGTTGTCTCTTTAGTATGGTGATTGTCCTAGGGGTGGTCTACTATTGCTTGCGTAAAAAACGTCAGCAAGATGAAAAGCACAAAAAGGCAGGCAGCCTAAAGAAAAGTATAATTGAACTAAAATATGGACAAGAGCTCGAAGGGGGAACCATTTCCAGGATGTCACAGAAGCAAATGATGGCTGGGGAGAGTATGTCCCGCATGCCATACCTACCATCTGGTAGTGAAATGGAGCAGTACAAACTGCAGGAGATAAGAGATGACACGCCTAAAATGGCCAAGGGAAGTTACATAGAGGTGCGAGGAACCGGGGACCACCATGAACGCAGAGAGTGTGAGATGTCCATGCCTGGGATGTCCATGCCTGGGAACAGCCAAGGGTCAGTAGCCGAGATTTCAACCATTGCAAAAGAGGTGGATAAGGTCAATCAGATCATTAACAACTGTATCGATGCTCTGAAGTCAGAATCCACATCTTTTCAAGGGGTGAAATCAGGAGCTGTGTCCACCCAGGAGCCCCAGCTGGTCCTAATATCAGAGCAGCCGCAGAGCAAGTCTGGCTTCCTGTCCCCAGTTTATAAGGACAGCTACCACCACTCGTTACAAAGGCACCACACCTCAGATGTCCCGCCAAAGCGGCCTAGCACTGCCACTGGAGGTCCAACGCGGAGCCCAAGGCCTTACCGCTCAGAGTCCAAGTACATAGAGAAGACCTCACCAACGGGCGAGACCATCCTCACTGTAACGCCAGCCGCTGCCATCCTTAGGGCAGAGGCGGAGAAGATCAGGCAGTACAATGAGCACCGGCACTCGATAGGGCTGTCGGTGGTCGACGTCTAGCTCCTCGACCTTCCCGGGCCTTCGGTGTTCGGGAGGTAGGACCTCGGGGATTGAGCCGGGGCGGGGTCTCTGTACCGCATGAGAGGCGAGAGTCCTCAGTACCATAACCTCAGCTACTCCTCCAGTCCTGAGTACTACTGCAAACCACATCACACTATCTGGGAGCGCTTCAAACTCCGCGGCAAACGGCACAAAGACGAGGACGAGTACATGGCTGCAGGGCATGCGCTACGTAAAAAAGTGCAGTTTGCCAAGGATGAGGACCTGCATGACATTTTAGACTACTGGAAAGGTGTATCTGCTCAACAGAAATCTTAATCTCCAAGTATTTTCTACTGGACCACAACTTTCAGAAATGACACAGAAACCTTATATGTGAAACTCACTATTGATTGGATGGATACTTCCATATTGCGATCAACTATTTAAACGTATATTTAGCAACATATTTTGACTGTGAGTAAAATAGGAAAAGAACCTTTGAAATGACCACCTTGGAAATGACCATCTTAAATTTGTCACATTATGTATGGAATTTATGGGAATAAACTGTAATCTAACGTTTCAAGAAGAAAACATATTGCAAATTAAGAATATACATATTATATGTTGCAATGGATTATAGGTATTTGGGTATCGCATGGCCAAGTCCTGTGACAGTGGATTTGCTGTTGTGTACTTTGAGAAAATACTGTAACAAATATTGAAAAACATGTCTACTGAAACCTCAATATTTTTCTTGAAGAACTACTGAACAATCATATGAAAAAGAACATTTTTTCTCCCCACATATATTTAATTCTACAATGGAACTATGTACTGATACAGTTTCTATATCTGCAATGTTTTCTGTTAATAAGATTTAAAAAATGATGTTTGATTCAGGTTTAGCTCATGGATTTCAAAGACAGTTCATTATTTGTTTTCTAATGATTTCCGTGTCCTAACCGATAAACATTACACTGGTCAGATAATTGGTATTATCTTACCCAGACCACTTAACTTTCCCTTCCCCTATTTACAGCACTATCACATAATACATTTTAGAGGCCACTAAACAAACTGCACAATATTAAAAGGCTGGAATTTTCAAAATGTAATATTCCACATAAGACATAAGAGTTAGTTTTATTATTCTGATGCTGATGGTCTGTCATAGGCATCGGCATCGTGAGCCATTAGTCATATCTTTAGAACCAAAGTAGAAAAAGCTGAAGTGTTTACAACATTTTCTTTCTGCATGGTCTAACAAAATGTTTCCCAACTCTGGTCCTCAAGTACCCCCAACAGCACACATTTTAGTTGTAGCCCAGCACAAAAACCCCTGATTCAACTTGTCAAGGGCTTGATGATTAGTTGATAAGTAGAATCAGGTGTGGTTGTCCAGGGCCACAACAAAAATATGTACAGGTGGGGGTTGGGAAACACTGGTCTTAGATATGTGTGAACATAGTAAATCAGGTTCCATGTGCATTTAATTTGAATTTGTTCTACTGTGTTTCAAAGAGCCAAAACATTTTAAGAGTTACTTTTGTTGAAAGTGTAATTGACCGTTCACCTTTATATTACCAATATTTTCCACAGAAGGCAACTTTAGTTTCCCACCTGTTGTCTAGGCAGAATGCTGAGAATGCAGTTCACATTCTCTACTGGAATATCTGTCCTATAGCCTGATGGATGAATGTACAATATAGATGATGAAATCTGTATATGGCAGCTTTTAAATTTTATTTCAGAGAGATTTTTTTTATTTGCTATTTACAACCATCATCTCAAGTTTCCTTTGTCTCTACTTGGTTTTTCAATTAATATATTTCCCATAACTTTTTTATATTTGTCTGCAATTCTCAGCCAACAAAGTAAAAAACAGCAAAGTTGTTGGTTTCACTTGAAGGCTCTTGTTGAAGGATATTTTCCTATACTGTGTGGCTGTTATGACACTTTTGTAAATTAGAAGTCACCTATCAGAGGTATATCAACATGCCTGGGTTAACTATTAAATAATATCCCATGAATGCCTGAACTAAACTTCTGCCGCTGGATTTGTATATTATCTATACACTATTTTTGAGTGGATACAAGAGGTAACTTGGCTGTCTGAGTTCTTATTTCAACCGCCTTAAACTTCTGGGATATGTGTGCGACTGTAATTTTCTTTATTTTTCTTTCAGTGTTGATATTGTTGACAAGTCCTTATTTGATGTAATTTTTCTAAATGCATTTCAATAGATTCCAAGAGCTGTCAGATTTATAGATAAATTAGCAAGTAAGCTACATGTTTTTATACTGCATATTGTAGCACTTCTGTGTCTCATAAAAGTTAGAATTGTTGGGAAACCGGTAGAAAAAACAGTGAAAAGCTGTTGTTTAAGTACACCAGAAACAAACAAGAGCACAATAAAGTGTTTTTATTTCATTTCTTAATACTATGTTACCTGCTTTCAGACAAAGTACTGTGAAATAAAGGGAAGGGTGCACCCATCAGTATCTTCATTATGTTCTTTTGTTGCTTTTGAATTCTGAATCAAGGTATGAATCCTGAATGTATGGAATCCTTAATGTATGAGAAAATTATTTGTATCACACACATCATTATCATGTTTTTATGATAGTTTAGTGGTTCTACCAAACTATGAACTGTTCATTATATTCTGTAGTCCAGGAATTTCAGCAACTGTACCATTCTTCATGTATAGCTAAATATTCAAATGTTTATCTTGGGGGCTGAAGATATTTATTACGTTCACAAAATGCTGAGGGCTCGATTAAATATGTAGCGCTGAAGACCTGCGCTAATGCGCAATATACATTTGATTTAATGTTCCTGCGTTCACGGAAACTGCATTCACGGTAAACGCTACATGTCGTCTCAATCGGAAATTACTTTTACATTTCAATCGCACTACAGCGCTCATCTTCAGCTGCATGGATTGAATCGAGCCCTAGGACTGCCTCTACTTTGAAAAACAAACATCAATTTGTCTTGTCCCCAATGGTTGTCAGATATCTTAACCTTAAAAGTGCAAACTGTGGAACATTGAACTTAAAAACCTGAAACCCCATACTGACTGCACATACTGTGTCGCTTCTATAAGCAATGCTCTTAGAGTCAATCACGCTTGTCTGACAATCTACACCGGAATAGGTAAGGAAACCAATATGCTTCCAAAACATTCAAAGCAAAAGCAGGTTGACATTTATTGTCATGAATCTTGCCCTGAAGAAAGAACTGAGCAATTTTCCGCTATATGGGCAAAATTGGCTATATCATAAAAATGCTATAAAAAAAAATATTCATGAAAACAAAATATAAGGTTAGGCATTAGGGTTAGCAGTGTGGTTAAGGTTAGGTTTAAAATCAGATTTTATGACTTTGTCACTGTGCCAGCTAGTGACCACTCTGTAGAGCTGCCTCCAGGGCAAGATTCATGGCAATAAATGCCAACCTGCAAAGCAAAATCCAAAGCATGGATTGCTGTTATACTTTGTTCATAGACTGCTTACAAGGAAAGGAAACCAATATGTCATTTCTAATTTGGGTGAACTATCCCTTTAAGTGTATTTGGCTTAGAAAGTTATATTTTAATTTACCTTTTGAGGTTATGCCAATATTTCAGCAAAAGTGAAGGGGTAGTATTCAGCACATCAAAAAAAAGCAGGGAACACAGTTATTGCTTTCTTTAAAAATCACTATAATTTCACAAAATGTAAGGGTCACCTAATACATATATGTATTCAATTTGTTTGTAGGTTAAAACAGCACTTCTATTTGAAATGTGTGAGGAATGATGGGAAATAACACAGGTATTTGTTATGAAAGTGTATCTTGAAATCTCAGATAAGATTTCGGCATCTGAAACTGACTGGAAAGCGTCCAATAGATAAGGAGTCAGGAGATTGTTAGCAATTGCGGTACCATTTGAAAAAAGCTATTTCCTTTTCTCTCAGACATGACGTAACTTTCTCCAGAGAATCTCAAGAGTTATCAGATTACAGTGCATTCTGAAAATATTCAGACCCCTTGACTTTTTCCACATTCTGTTACATTACAGCCTTATTCTAAAATGGATTAAATAAATAAAAAATATCATCAATCCACACACAATACCCATAATGACAAAGTTCGTAGAGCTTGAGAGGATATGCAGAGAAGAATGGGAGAAACTCTCCAAATACAGGTGTGCCAAGCTTGTAGCGTCATACACAAGAAGACTCAAGGCTGTAATCACTGCCAAAGGTGCTTCAACAAAGTACTGAGTAAAGGTTCTGAATACTTATCTAAATGTGATATTTCAGTTTTTATTTCAATACATTTGCAAAAATGTCTAAACCAGTTTTTGCTTTGTCATTATGGGGTATTGTGTGTAGATTGATGAGGGTTGGAAAAAAACAATTTAATCAATATTAGAATAAGGCTGTAATGTAAGAAAATTTGAAAAAAGTAAAGGGGTCTGAACACTTTCTGAATGCACTGTGTATAACACAATGACTTCTGCATGTGATATCATGTTCTCTATTTCAGAAATTAAAACTGAAATGCTAGCCCTTGCACGCTTCAGCAGCTATACAGATAATACTACATGCAAAAGGAGAGCTAATATCCTTCAATAATTTACCTGTAATACACACCTGCCATCTCCTGTTACTAATTGTGATGGAGTGAAAGAGCCCTCTTATAAGTGTTGAAATGAAACTCGGTGTAAACCAGACGACAGTGTTTCTTAGGTAAGACTAAAAACACATGTACATTTGCACAATTGTGTTAATTAAAACAATAAAGTAATGTATACTCTGTTCAAATTCAACTCCATATGCTCATTGAAACTGTTAAATAATTTTGTCTCGGGCTCCTCTGGTTTAAAAAAAGGAATAATGATAGATAATGATATTTAAAATAGATTGCATGTGGGCTGCAAAGACTTCTAGATTAGATTATGTTTATATGTATTAATAAATCTATTCGCTTAGAAATTATTCAGATTCGACTTATTATTAAATTATTTATTAAATTAAGACTTTTTGGCAGTGGCCTACACACAATAATCCATTATGTCAAAGTGGAATTAAGTTTTTAGGAATTTTTATAAATTTAAAATGAAAAGCTGAACTGTCTTGAGTCAATAAGTATTCAACCCCTTTGTTATGGCAAGCCTAAATAAGGTCTGAGGTAAAAATGTGCTTAACAAGTCACATAAGAAATTGCATGGACTCACTCTGTGTGCCATAATAGTGTTAAACATAATTTTTTTATGACTACCTCATCTCTCTATCCTACACATACAATTATATGCAATGTCCCTCAGTCGAGCAGTGCATTTCAACCACAGAGTCATTCACAAAGACCAGGGATCTTTTCCAATGCTTCGCAAAGAAGGGCATCTATTAGTAGATGGGTAAAAAAAGCAGACATTGAATATCCATTTGAGCATGGTGAAGTTATTAATTGCACTTTGGATGGTGTATCAATACACCCAGTCACTATAAAGATACAGGTGTCCTACCTAACTCAGTTGCCAGAAAGGAAGGAAACCCTCAGGTATTTCACCATGAGGCCAATGATGACTTTAAAACAGGATGGATCAACAATATTGTAGTTACTCCACAATACTAACCTAAAGAATGAAGCCTGTACAGAATAAAATATTCCAAAACATGCATCCTGTTTGCAACAAAAGCAATTTACTTTTTGTCCTGAATACAAAGTGTTGTGTTTGGGGCAAGTCCAATACAACACATTACTGAATATCACTCTCCATATTTTCAAGAATAGTGGTGGATGTATCATGTTATGGGTATGCTTGTAATCGTTAAGGACTGGGGAGTTATTCAGGATAAAAAATGGAATAGAGCTAAGCACAGGCCAAATCCTAGAGGAAAACCTGGTTCAGCATGCGTTCCACCAGACACTGCGAGATGAATTCACCTTTCAGCAGGACAATAACCTAAACACAGGCCAAATCTACACTGAAGTTGCTTACCAATCTACAGTGAATGTTCATGCGTGGCCGAGTTACAGTTGACTTAAATCTACTTGAAAATCTATGGCAAGACATGAAAATTTTTGTCTACCAATGATGAACAACCAATTTGACAAAGCTTGAAGAATTGTTTAAATAAAAGGCAAATGTTGCACAATCCAGGTGTGGAAAACTCTTAGAGACGTACCTACAAAGAGTCACATCTGTAATCACTGCCAAAGGTGCTTCTACAAAGTATTGACTCGGGGGGGGGAATACTTATGTAAATTAGATATTTATGTATTTAAATGTTCAATAAATGTGCAAAAACAAAAACACACTTTGTCATTATGGGGTACTGTGTATAGATGGGTTACAAAAATAATTAAGTCAAGGGGAATACTTACTGAAGGCACTGTAAATGTTTCATTTCAGTGCATCGACCTGCTCCTAATGGTTGCAATTAGCCAATGTTATTAGAGGCAATTTGTATCAGAAATCTAGTCTAACATGAAGGTGTTCTTTGATTGCTCAGTCAAGGTGTCACGATCGCTGACAGAAGTGGACCAAGGCGCAGCGTGCAGGGTTGAGTGAAACATATTTATTAGAATGCAACTCACTAAAACAAGAAATTCACAACGACCGTAACGCACTGTGTAGCGCAACACAGCAACTACACAACATAATCAATGACCCACAAAACCCCAGTGAAAAGCACAAACATATATATGGTTCCCAATTAGAGGTAACGACAATCAGCTGCCTCTAATTGGGAACCATCAACCCAACATAAATAGCTCACCTAGAACAAAAAACCCTCCTAAACAAAACACACCAGCCTGCTAACCCAGGCCTGGACGTGACATTACCCCCCCACAAAGGCGCGGACTCCGACCGCGCCAAAAAGTCCATGGGGGGGTCCTCGGGTGGGTCTTTGTGTCCTTGGTGGCGGCTCCGGTGCCAGCCGTGCTGGCCCGAGAAGACGCACTGGAGGCCCGGTACGTGGAGCAAGAACAGTCCGTGCCAGGCTGGGACGACACCCTAGAGGCCTGGTGCGTGAAGCAGGAACATTACGTGCCAGGCTGGGACGACACCCTAGTGGCCTGGTGCGTGGAACAGGAACAGTCCGTGCCGGTCTCTCGATGCGCACAGAGGGCCTGGTGCGCGGAGCAGGGACAGGACGTGCCGGGCTCCCGATGCGCACAGGGGACCTGATGCGCGGAGCAGGGACAGGACGTGCCGGGCTCCCGATGCGCACAGGGGACCTGATGCGCGGAGCAGGGACAGGACGTGCCGGGCTCCCGATGCGCACAGGGGACCTGATGGCGCCTCGTCCCTGTCCTGCACGGCCCGAGTCGATGCGCACAGGGGACCTGATGCGCGGAGCAGGGACAGGACGTGCCGGGCTCTCGATGCGCACAGGGGACCTGATGCGTGGAGCAGGGACAGGATGTACTGGGCTGTGGAGACGCACCGGAGATACAGTGCACAGAGCCGGCGCAGGATATCCTGGTCCAAGGAGGCGCACCGGAGACCAGGAGCGCTGAGCCGACACCCTCCTTCCAGGCTGCACACTCCCCCTAGCTCGACAGATGCGGGGAGCTGGCATGTCGCTCACCGGGCTGTGAACGCGCACTGGTGACACCGTGCGCTTCACCGCATAACACGGTGCCTTACCAGTGCGAAGCTCCCTCTGGTAAGCACGGGGAGTTGGCTCAGGTCTCCAACCTGGCTCAGCCAACCTCCCCGTGTGCCCCCCCCAAAAAGAATTTGGGGGCTGCCTCTCGGGCTTCCTCGCCTGCCGTGTTCCCTCGTACTTCTTCTCATAGAAGAGCTGCTCTGCCATCACTGCCTCCACCCTGGGACGGCGATACTCCCCCTCCTGGCTCCAGGGTTCCTGCACGGTTGCACGCTGCTTGGTCCTGGTGTGGTGGGTCATTCTGTCACGATCGCTGACAGAAGTGGACCATTTATTAGAATGCAACTCAACAAGAAATTCACAACAACCATAACATAATCAATGACCCACAAAACCCCAGTGAAAAGCACAAACATATATATGGTTCCCAATTAGAGGTAACGACAATCAGCTGCCTCTAATTGGGAACCATCAACCCAACATAGAAATATCTCACCTAGAACAAAAAAACCCTCCTAAACAAAACACAAACTAAACACGCCAGCCTGCTAACCCAGGCCTGGACGTGACACAGGGGCTAATTATGTTGACTTGATAAGCATTTTGTTGTTGGAGGCTTTGAATGAATTTGAAAAATAACACTTGCGAGTAGTTAACATATTTCCTCAGTGTGATACAGTTAATAGACAACCTTTTACTCCTCTGTAAATCCCCTGTCAATATCAGCCTTCATCCAATTCATCTTAAACTAGGGATTCATATCTCCAAGAAGGTATGGTACTTTTGACAGCAGAAATAATAGGATGGGTAGTGTCATCAGAGATTATTCTGGAAAGAACTGATAAGTATGGAACCATTGCTTTAGGGCTTTATGGAAAATAAGATAAACCAGGCCCTCTTTGAAAGCATCCAAGCATCAGCTTCACGCTGCCTTTAATCTAGCCAGGCTCCAGTTTTTTAAAGGAATATCAGATTTGAAAGTGCACTGTCAGGGAGAGAGCACATACCCAACCTTAGGGTTCACACCAATTAATTCAGTAAGCTGAGTATAATTTTGCAGTAATTTACGGTATGAAATGTACTTTGCTAGTAGTAGTATATGTACAGATATTTAACAAGGAAGTCTAAAAAAATTGTTTGGTCTAAGATGTTCCTATATGGCCAATTCAGATTTATATTCATTGTGTTTGCTGCTTTTAACCTTATGCTAAATGAATCATTGATAAAGTGAAACTTTACACACAGTTAAATAATTAGTCAGCACATGCCTTTCTTCCACCATACCACATCCAGGGAAATGAATGAGGTTTTACTGGCAAAACTTTCAAAAGGTAATTTAAATTATGTGGCCTATGTCTCTAAGCACTAAATGTCTTATTAATTAACTACTATTACATGTCGACAGCTGGTTGTGTGAGGAGAAGCACTGTGTGTGCACTACTGTACACTGTCAAACTTGTTTTAAAATCTCTTAAGCACTTACAACCCTCACATTATCCATTGTCAAATAGTAAAGAGCTGGTGGTGCAGAGCTGAGTCACTTCTTTTGAATTGTGAGTCTCAAAGTGGGGATATGCCAACTAGGCTGTACAATGGCTGTACATCATAGACCGGTCTGGTCATCATTCATTTGAATTCACAAGGTTATTTTAATGGGAAAAAACTAATTGGAATATATAAGTTGTATTAAGGCTGCACTGGGATAAAACAAACGTTCATTTTGTCTCGTCAAATCCTTCCCCACTAGGGAAGATATGGTTATATTCTCCCAGCCAGCCTCTCCGTCATCCCCCACCAAAGTTAAGAGATGGAAGCCAACGAGTTTCCCCTGGACATGGTGGAGAGCGCATTAATCAGCTGTAGACAGAGCGTGACTAAGGCTCAGAGAGGAAAAGTTATGAAAAGTGGAAAAAGAGAGAAAACACCAAAAGTTCCTCTCCACTCTTCAGAGATGTAGCTAATGTTTAATAGGATATGGGTGATCAAGTACAGAGTATACAGGATATACAGTGCACTTCCAAATGAGATCTCCACTGGCAAAGCTCAAAGCTCAAATGGATGGTATAATTACTAGGTCGTGTCCATATAAAACTCTTAAAAGAAGAAGAAAAACTAACAGATGAAGGATGTGATGATATTCAGAAGATTACATACAGTATAGCTAGCTATACAGCCTCACTTAAAAAGCTTTTTCGAAAATATCAAATTTGCACTTCATAGACTTGCTTATAGCTAATTTAATTGGAAGTGCTTAAGTCAAGATCAGGTCTAAATGAATCGGAAAAATCCCTTTCGCTTTCTATGAAGCAAAAAACACAACCGTCCTAAAGTAAATCAGTCAATCTCGATGCATTTGCTGCCTTATGCAAAGGTATCTATCCATGAGCAAGCCTATTAGGTTATTATTACCAAAAGGGCGTCTTGGCCTGTGATGTATGAGTGTCTCGATCTTGTAGGGTTGAATCCCTCCACTCTAGTTAAAGAAGATGGATGTTGATGGATGTTGCAAAAGGAGCCAGGACCTGCTCATTAATACAAGGCACTGCAACCAGAGTGAAGCCCCAATGACAAGCAGGGAGAGCGAGTGAGCCAACCGTCAAAGGAGCGCTGTGCAAAGGCAGGTCACAGGGACCGCCAGTCTACACAAGTGGCAGGTAGAAAGAAGGGGAATCGCTGAGAGCGCCATATGTTGGAGCAGGATTAAACCATATTGCTCATTAAGATATAAAAGAGTGAGCAAATCAAAGAGCCTTCACACCGCAGACAGGAGAAAATAAGAAGAGTACCCACACAGGTCACATTACGTTTTGTTCCAGGAACTTTTGCTTCTGGTGATAATGAGCACGCCTGTCTCCTCTCCACATCTCGGTCCTCATTTATTCTTTTCACCAAACAAAGACTCTTCTGATCATAGATGAGTACAAATGAGAGGAAGCCTGGGGAAAAAAATCTATGGTTCCATTCTTACGGAAGATAAACAGCTTTTAGGCTTTAATTATGTCCCCCTTGTAGCTTTATTAATTTGCTTACAACTCAATTCAGAGGTGAGGGCTCCCCTGCAAGTACTTACGATAGATGAAATGCTTTTCCTTTCAAAAAATACATTAAACAGTACAGTATATTAGGGATAACTCATGTCAGTACACTCATGTTCTAACAACATTGCCCGCAGATATGCACAGATCATGTACTGTAGGCTACTACACAAAAACAAAACACTGAGCATCACACTTCTCTTCAGGAAATCAGGAAATTCATTACATTGTATAATATCTGACCCACTTACAACGATAGCAATTACAGTAAATGCAAGTGTTCACAGTTAAAGTGCTATGAATGTAAAGGATTGTCCCCAGGAAAAAAAATGTAATGGCTGACACGTTGATAAACATAGCAAGGAAACTATCCAATCTACTGTCTAGCAGGCAGGTTGAAAACACTTCCTCAATGCAGAATCTCTCCACTATCAAGACAATCTCTCTATCGACTATCAATCAATACACCTGCAATTATAAGTCTGAGATTGTGCTTAAAGGTTGAAAACACTTCCTCAATGCAGAATCTCTCCACTATCAAGACAACCTCTCTATCGACTATCAATCAATACACCTGCAATTATAAGTCTGAGACGGTGCTTAATGTCATAAACAGAAACATTGTCAAAATATAAAAACCGAAGGCAAATGCTCTCATTCTCTGTTGTTATAATCATAATTGTATTGTTGGCTTAAACCAATGGGCGGTTGAGCACCCTCCTGGAACAGCTACTACAGATCTTTATTGTTGTGGTGTGTAAGTGATAATATATCAAACACTGCAATCATAGACTTGGTTTGGACCCTACAGGAGTTCATTTGTGATTTCTGAGGCACTTGTTCTTTCCTTCCTCGGCTAAAGCCTCTCTGATGCAAATTCCAAAATCTATTCTTCAAATCTGTCTAACAATCAGACACACTGACTGAGTGTCCAGAAGCTGTCACTGATTGCAACGCAGACAGTGTAGTGATTGGCTATACTCGGCCTTGTCTCAGGATGCTAAGTTGGTGGTTGAAGATATCCCTCTAGTGGTCTGGGGGCTGTGCTTTGACAAAGTGGGTGCGGTTATATCCAGCCTGTTTGGCCCTGTCCGGGGGTATCGTCGGACGTGGCCACAGTGTCTCCCGACCCCTCCTGTCTTAGCCTCCAGTATTTATGCTGCAGTAGTTTATGTGTCGTGGGGCTAGGGTCAGTCTGTTATATCTGGAGTATTTCTCCTGTCTTAGCCGGTGTCCTGTGTGAATTTAAGTATGCTCTCTCTAATTCTCTCTTTCTTTCTTTCTTTCTTTCTTTCTTTCTCTCTTTCTTTCTTCTCTCTCTCGGAGGACCTGAGCCCTAGGACCATGCCTCAGGACTACCTGGCCTGATGACTCCTTGCTGTCCCCAGTCCAACTGGCCGTGCTGCTGCTCCAGTTTCAACTGTTCTGCCTGCGGCTATGGCACCCTGACGTGCTACCTGTCCCAGACCTGCTATTTTCAACTCTCTAGAGACGGCAGGAGCGGTAGAGATAATCTGAATGATCGGCTATGAAAAACCAACTGACATTTACTCCAGAGGTGCTGACCTGTTGCACCCTCGACAACTACTGTGATTATTATTATTTGACCCTGCTGGTCATCTATGAACATTTGAACATCTTGGCCATGTTCTGTTATAATCTCCACCCGGCACAGCCAGAAGAGGACTGGCCACCCCTCATAGCCTGGTTCCTCTCTAGGTTTCCTCCTAGGTTCTGGCCTTTCTAGGCTGGGTTTCTGTACAACACTTTGTGACATCAGCTGATGTAAGAAGGGCTTTATAAATACATTTGATTGATTGAAATAAATTTGATTGATTGGAAGAAATTCTACTTTTTTGGAGGATGATCACGATAATTATTAATTCACTCTGAATGTATGTTGGCTATACCAGCCTGGCCTCAGAGCCATACGAAACATACTATACAAATGGCTCTGAGCACCTCCAAGACGTATGATACCTACTAATGGTGTAGTTACTTTATAAAGAAACAAAAGTGGGGAGATTGGTCGGGGAGGATGGGTGGGCGTAATCCACGACCATCTAGCAATCCAAAGGTTGTGTGTTAGAGTCTCGTCTTAGACAAGCGTAACATTTTACTTAACCCTTATTCTAAACTTAACCCAATTCACCTAATCTGCTAAATCAATTCCCCTAACCTTTGTCATTTTAGTTCCCATAACTTTCCACATAAATGATCCTAACCTTTGTGATTAGTTCACCTAACCACCAAAGTAAATTCTCTCCATAATTCTCCTTCGTTGTTAAATCCTTCAAGACGTATGATATTGTATATCATCCAATTCGTATGCTATTGTATGACTGGGTAAGACGCATGATACTATACGTCCTCTAATACATATGATATTGTATAACTGCTATTCCGTTCATAATGTATGTAACGAAACATATCCTACAAATGGAGTGTCACAGATTTACATACAGAACAATATGAATTGCCATGAGACCAGTAGTCAAAATTGAATTAGTTTGAGTACTACTGTTTGGGACCAGGAAATCATACACTATATGGCTATCATTACTACTTATGCATTCAACAATGCTAGAAACATCATTGTCTTGGCAAATCCCCATCTTCATTGTTGGTCACAATATTTTCTTCCTTATGCAAGGGGAAATGGAAGATGATTTTGACATCTTAGAACAGACAGATCTTTGGTTTGTATGGCAGCTAGCTATCTCTGAAGCCTCCTGCAGATCAGAAATGGCTTTCTATTGAATAATATACTGTATTTGTGCAATGATGAATGCAATTCACTGTGACTTGGGGTAGGTATCCAACTGAGATATCTATGGTACTGTATAGAACGAAAGCATGAATTAACATATCAAACCAAATTTGAATACATTTTGTTGCTATTTACATAGTAAATACACTTTTTGTGGTACGAATAAGATTCAAGTAAAGAGGAAGAGACTCTGGGGTTTGAGTTGATTGCAATCCATGCTGAAATTGCAACACACAATAAAGACTAATGACTGCCTGGGCCATCTCCAGGATCTTATGTACAGTTGAGGGACATCTCTAAATTTCCCTCTTTAGTCTACAGTGCCTACTTTACGTCAACCCTGATTCTCTATTCTCTCATTTCTATTAGCTACTGAAATCTGCTCACACCATCAGCATATAATAAGAAGCAAAATGGAGAGAGCTTGTCAACAAAGACAGCAGTTTGAATCACTCAGGAAATGAGAATACTGTGCATTTCACTGCTTAAAACTCTCATCTTTGAGACGGGTGTATCCTTTTAAGTGACACAGCTCCCTCTGTGCAAATAAATGTTACCATAAAGCTGCCTCTCCATAGCGATAAGTACTGTTGCTCTTCCTCTCCGTTCTCCCCTTCATTTTTATATGGAAATCCGACATCAGATTCTGGCAATAGAACTGCTGTGGGGTAGGAATGATATGGAGGATCGGAGGGACAAGAATAGAACATTTGCCTACAGTATATTAATTGCCACATAACTAGTGTAGTTTTATTTGTCACTGGACAGAGGAGTTTGAAAGAGATAGTTCTCCCAAATTACTAAATTACTAATTTGTTCTCTTAAATGTGTGACGTGTCACATCTACACTACCGGTCAAAAGTTTTAGAACACCTACTCATTCAAGGGTTTTTCTTTATTTTTACTATTTTCTACATTGTAGAATAATAGTGAAGATATCAAAACTATGAAATAACACATATGGAATCATGTAGTAACCAAAAAAGTGTTAAACAAATCAAAATATATTTTATATTTGAGATTCTTCAAATAGACACCCTTTGCCTGGATGATAGCTTGGCATTTTCTCAACCAGCTTCATGGGGTAGTGACCTGGAATGCGTTTCAATTAACAGGTGTGCCTTCTTAAAAGTTAATCTGGGGTATTTCTTTCCTTCTTAATGCGTTTGAGCCAATCAGTTGTATTGTGACAAGGTAGGGGGGTATACAGAAGATAGCCCTATTTGGTTTGGGCGGCAAGTAGCCTAGTGGTTAGAGCGGTGGACTTGTAACTGCAGGGTTGCAAGTTCAAATCCCAGAGCTGACAAGGTAAAAATCTGTTGTTCTGCCCCTGAACAAGGCAGTTCCCTGGGTGCTGAAGATGTGGATGTTGATTAAGGCAGCCCCCTGCACCTCTCTGATTCAGAGGGGTTGGGTTAAATGTGGAAGACACATTTCAGTTGAAGGCATTCGGTTGTACAACTGACTAATAATGGTGACTTTGACTTTAAAAAACCAAGTCCATATTATGGTGAGAATAGCTAAAATAAGCAAAGAGAAATGACAGTCTATCATTACTTTAAGACATGAAGGTCAGTCAACACGGAACATTTGAAGAACTTTGAAAGTTTCTTCAAGGGCAGTTGCAAAAACCATCAAGCACTTTGATAAAACTGGATCTCATGAGGACCGCCACAGGAATGGAAGACCCAGAGTTACCTCTGCTGCAGAGGATACATTTATTAGAGTTACCAGTCTCAGAAATTGCAGCCCCCAAAAATTCACAGAGCCCAAGTAACAGACACATCTCAACATCAACTGTTCAGAGGAGACTGTGTGAATCAGGCCTTCATGGTCGAATTTCTGAAAAGAAACCACTACTAAAGGACACCAATAAGAAGAAGAGACTTGTTTGGGCCAAGCAACATTAGACCAGTGGAAATTTGTCCTTTGGTCTGGAGTCCAAATTTGAGATTTTTGGTTCCAACCCGCCGTGTCTTTGTGAGACGCGGTGTGGGTGAACGGATGATCTCTGCATGCGCATTTCCCACTGTAAAGCATGGAGGAGAAGGTGTTATGGTGTGGGGGTGCTTTGCTGGTGATACTGTCTATGATTTATTTCAAATTCAAGGCACACTTTACCAGAATGGCTACCACAGCATTCTGCAGCGATACGCCATCCCATCTAGTTTTGGCTTCGTGGGACTATCATTTGTTTTTCAACAGGACAATGACCCAACACACCTCCAGGCTGTGTAAGAGCTATTTTACCAAGAAGGAGAGTGATGGAGCGCTGCATCAGATGACCTGGCCTCCACAATCCCCCAACCTCAACAAAATTGAGATGGTTTTGGATGAGTTGGACCATAGAGTTAAGGAAAAGCAGCTAAAAAGTGCTAAGCATATGTGGGAACTCCTTCAAGACTGTTGGAAAATCATTCCAGGAGAAGCTGCTTGAGAGAATGCCAAGAGTGTGCAAAGCTATCATCCAGGCAAAGGGTAGCTATTTGAAGAATCTCAAACATAAAATATATTTTGACATGTTTTGACTCTTGTTTGGTTACTACATGATTCCATATGTGTTATTTCATAGTTTTGATGTCTTCACTATTATTCTACAATGTAGAAAATAGTCAAAATAAAGAAAACCCCTGTGAATGAGTAGGTGTTCTAAAACTTTTGACTGGTAGTGTAAACAAATTTAAGCCTGATGCACCTCCTTATCGGAGTGCAGGGTTTGTCTTGTAAAATACCTGTGTTTCTCTGTGGCCATCTGCTGTAGCAGATTCCTTTTACCTGTGAAGGTTGACTGAAATAAAGCACTCTAATATCACCTAGTATACACTGTGCAAGAAAATGTGATGAATAGAAAGGATGAAACAGCTCTTTGGGATTTCCCTCACATCTTCGTAGGATACTGTATTATAGAATGTCATGCTGCCTTTCTTTTCCCTGAATAAGAAGGTAGATACTCACATATTGTCTGTGGTTAAAAGGAACAAGAGTGTCCCCACTTTAGGGAGACAACATACAGGAATCAAGTAGATTTCTGTTTATACTTGGCACCCATTTCCAACACCTACATATTCACCGTTTTTTTCCAGTTGATCAATGACATTATTTTGTGTTTGCTATTTTAGTCAGTTACCTTAGAGACAGACACAACGAACTTTTGGTGGCCAGTCATTTTGGGGTGATTCAGAGTTCAAAATACAGGGATGTGGCTCTTAGGGCAAATCTGCTCAGTCTGGGGAATAACAAGCTAAGTGCTTCAAAGTGTTGATGGAGCAATCATTACTTCTTGGCTATTAAACATTTGTCATAGCTAACCTCTACCACTGAATGTTTGGGCCAGCCGCTCTACCCTCTGCCTCATCATCACCTACCACTGTGCTCCTGGGCACTTGTGAGAACAGATCCGACCCATGTAGATATTAATGCACTGTCAGACTACTTCACAGTGACTGCACTCAGGACAGAGGATCATCAGTCTTACACCAGGGTTTGCAAATTCTTCAATGACCTCCTTCGGCTTGCAGCATTTCAAGAGTTCTCCCCATTAGCTAATGTAACTTGTTCAGTCAACCCTACCAACTCTGCATAATTCACAAACTTTTTCAAACGCAGCGGCGACTGTATGTTTACAGATAGGAAAATAAACAAAATTGTAATAATATTGGTTTACTTCAAGGCAACTTACCACATGAGACATACTGTATCATGTATATTATTATAAACTGTTCAATCCCCGAATGCTGATTGGCTGAAAACCGCGGTATATCAGACCGTATACCACGGCTATGACACAAAATTGCTTGTTTACTGTTCTAATTACGTTGTTAACCAGTTTATAATTGCATTATAAAGGAACCTTGGGGGTTAGTGATATATGGCCGATATACCATGGCTAAGGGTTGCATCCAGGCAATCTGTGTTACGTCGTGCCTAAGAAAAGCCCTTAGCCGTGTTATACTGGCCATATATCACTAACCCCCAAGGTGCCTTAATGCAATTATAAACTGGTTAACAACGTATACCGCGGTTTTCAGCCAATCAGCATTCAGGGATCGAACAATTTATAATATTACACATTATATGTCTCATGTGGTAAGTTGCCTTGAAGTAAACCCATATTATTACAATTTTGTTTATATTCCTATCTGTAAATATACAGTCGCCGCTGTGTTTGAAAAAGTTAGTGAATTATGCAGAGTTGGTAGGGTTGACTGAACTATCCGGTATATAATTAAGCAATAAGGCACGGGTGTGTGGTATATGGCAAATATACCACTGCTAAGGGCTTTTCTTAGGCACGGCGTAGCGCGGATTGCCTGGATACAACCATTAGCCATGGTATATTGACAAAACATGTATTTTTACTGCTCTAATTACGTTGGTAATCAGTTTATAATAGCGATAAGGCACCTCAGGGGTTTGTGATATATGGCCAATATACCACGGCTAAGGGCTGTGTCCTAGCACTCTGCTTTGCTTAAATATACCACACCCCCTCGGGCCTTATTGCTTAAGTATACGTTGCTGACTACAATACTCCTATCCTTTCCCTCAATATACCATTCTGCTCTGTCACTGTAAACACATATCTCTGCACTTAACTTTTATATAGCCTTTGACTCCCCCCGTTTTTGTTGTCAGATTAACTTCTCATATGCTGACATCGTACATTGTGGATTTCTTAAGATATTTTTAACATCAATATGCATTGGAACAAATTAAAAGAGGCCCTTGCAAGGATTCTTAGCCACAGGCCCAATTGGACAGCTGACATATGCTCAACACTAAGGCAAATGAAGAGTAGTTGGATAAATTGTCAGGAGACATTAGACTCTCTGCTTCACTAACAGCCCTCCTTGACACATGTAACAACATCATAGACGATACAGATACTAGCGTTGCTATGCGTATCCTTTCCATTGTGGTGCATGTCATATTTTGTATTTAGATTATCTTTCATACCGCCCTAACACCAGCTATTTACACTGGTTTTGTCTGAATATTTGTCATACCAATGCAATTGTTGAAAACATACTCATTATCCTGACTCATTTAACATCCAAATACTAATTAATGTAATATAACAGATACATTACTGTTGATAGAAATCAATAAATATATGTTTGTTGGGTCATTAGACTACCCTATGAGATGTAATGTTGCTCTTAGCCAAAAGGGAATATTTCATATTATTGTTACTGCCATAAGATTAGTCTAGCCCACATATTGAAGTTATGTTATGGCAGATGCATGATGTTTTTGTACAATTGTCAGGAGACATTAGACTATCTGCCTCACTAACAGCCCTCCTTGATACATGTAACAACATCATTGACATAAAAGTGCAGGAAAATCAAACAGAACAAAACAACAAAAAATAATTGTGTTGTTTTGCTGTGTTTTGTTTTCCTGCACTTTTATGTCAGAATCCAGACATGTTGCAGTAAAAAAAAAAAAAATTGTTATATTTTTCAGTGAAAAACTGAGAAAGGAACTACATTAACAACTGTCAACAACTGCGAGTCATACTTTAAGACCAGGGCTACATTTATGTAGGATTTGGGGTAGAGAGAAAGGGCTTGATGAGATAAGGCTTCGTTCACTGTTGGTGGGCAGATGAGGTGTGTACAGACAGCTTTTCTTCCACAGTAATTGCCTAAAAACAAGCCTGCCACTATCTGGGGAATATCACAGATCCACTGTTGTGAGGAGCTGCACTCACAACATGGCCAGCAGCTGTACTGTACAACCGTGCATATACTTTTCTTTGAAAGCTAAGTACGATGGGGCCTGTTCGGTACTTGGTAAATCAATGTTCCACAACAATGTCCTGCAAAGGGTGCTGTCAAGTCACTTTTAAGATCCCATGGCATTTATTGAGGGAGAATGGATTGGCACAATTTCTCATTCCTCACTTCTCTAATGAGATTCTCTATGTTTGGTGAGCGTTCTGGCATGAAATTGTGGGCCTGTATCAAACAGGTGGTTCCTACACATATAAAACCATGACAAACCATGACAAAAGGCTATGTTTAGGCTCTTTGTGGAAAATTAAAAGATTACATTTAGCAAAGGATTATCCATTGTGAATGTCTTGTTACAATAGGAGCATTATGCAGGAAAGTTGGCGACAAAAAGTCCTTATCGAAGAACAAAAATCATTACTATTCCATCAGCCAGGTAAAGAAGCATAATTGAAAGAATATTCCACAACAGACTAATTATAGGGGCAATGTGAGAATTACATACTTCCACTCTGATAATTGGATCTCAAAGGTTGAACATAAATAATATTCAAATGAGGGGTATGGCCTTCATACTGTATGGGGTTGAAATAATTCAAAGTAGCTTATATATGTGAGTTGGATTGCAATTAAGTGAATAGAGTCATCCATTAATCCACTTGGGACTTATTCATACCTTAGCTTAACTTTGCTTTTAGCATTGTTGCTGTAGTCTACCTAGGCACTTCTAGCTGTTAGTTGTAGAGTTACAGGAGCCAGAGCAACAAACACAGTTTTAGTTATAATATATTTTTATTGACTCATTGAATGAGTAACAAAGGTATAGCTAGCAGTGGGTGACATTCACTTTTAATCAGAACCAAAAATGACAGTAGCATTCACTCAATTTCACAGTTGAAATCAAAAGGTGTGCTCTTGTGTAGAGATAGCTATGAATTAGATGAATATGAAATGCAAACTATGATTTTGAGTAAACCTTTAATCTATGAGGCAGGGGACAAAAATGTAATCAAAAACAACATGAGCAAAAGCAATAATGAATAATGAATCAACAGAAAGATGACATGAAAACCAACCTTAAATAGTATTTTCATTTGCAAATCATTAGTAATCCCCACATACTGGGCCCTATTCAAGACATTTGGCAGTCTCAATTCTCACTGGAGCATTATCTAGCCCGAAATCCCTTTCACTATGAGTTCAACAGTTGGACAGTTAAAGGAACATTAACACTCTGTATGACACTTGCAAATGAAACCCCATTTTGCCCCCAGTCACCTTCAAGTACACTCTTTGAAAAAAAGGTGCTATCTAGAATATAAAAGAGTTCTTCAGCTGTCCACATAGGATAACCCTTTGAAGAACCCCTTTGGTTCCAGGTAGAACCCTAGTGGGTTCCATGTAGAACCCTTTCCCCAGAGGGTTCTATATGGAACCCAAAATAGTTCTACCTGGAACCAAAAAGGGTTCTACCTGGAACTAAAAAGGGTTATTCTATTGGGACAGCTGAAGATCCCTTTTGGAACCCTTTTTTTCTCAGAGTGTAGTCTATTTAAAAATAAGTTCTCATTCCCATTCCAGTCCCTCTGCTTTGACCAGGAAGCAAATCTGTGTTGTACGGTGTCCATATTAGGACAGCATCATACATCATTTGATGTTGACTCAACACATACAGATTCCATGATATCAATAGGTTCATAGCCTATTCTCTGCAAGTAATGGCCCTTATTATATGTCAGACATAAAAATCAGTGTGTGAATCTGGCACCATCACTGTACCCATTATTGTACTTACCACCTGAATGCCCCATTTCTCCATTGACATAATATTCGTATTTGTTCCACAAAGCGAAAGAAGCAGCATTTTCCCAGGTCCTGTCTGGACATCTAATTGATTGCTGTTGTGGGAGGGATGACAGAGTACTGGAGCTGTCAGCTTCTCTGATGTCTTGCCCCTATTTGTGATGTGAGGCCTGATCTTTGACTATCTGTCATCAGGGACAGCTGTTTGTCCATATCTTTCAGGCCTCATTAATCAATGTGCAACAGTGTAGAAGATAGTTATTTGTGTTGGAGGCTAGTTTTAGCGTATTCAAATACCGCAGATCACCCAAATCCAAGTTTTAGGGGATTGAAACTCTTAATTATTATAATTTTCCAATGAGCTATAATGATACCTATAAACAACTCCCCCTTCCAATATACTGTAATCAACAGTAGCGAAAAAAAGAATTAATGTGTATCATTCATTAAAATTACAATTGAACAGGTAAAGAGGTATGCTTTGATACCCTATGCAGAAAAATTGACATATTTTAAAATAGACATAGAATTAGGCATAATGATTATGACTCTAGATTGCAGAAAAAATATGTTTCAGGAATTTGAAAACATCTCAAATTCTGCAGCCCCCTCAGGGCCAACAAGATGGCGCCGACAGACATGGCCGTCTTGTTTCTAGCTCCTAGCCAACTTTGCAGTATTTTTATCCCGGGTGTTACGCCAAAATGTTGATGCCCGAGAAGTAGGAGGAGAAGTGGGGTCCTATTCAGGCTCAGTCGGCGAACAAACCATCCACCACTTCTGAGTATATTACTTGCTAATATTCAGTCCCTGGACAACAAAGTAGATAAGCTCAGGGCAAGGATCTCCTTTCAGAGAGACACAAGGGACTGTAACATACTCTGTTTTACGGAATCATGGTTCTCTCTGGATATATTGTCCCCATCTATAAAGCCAGTGGAAAGAACGCGGACATGAAGAAAGAACTCTCTGGGGGAAAAAAGAGGTGGAGAGGTATGTCTCATGATTAACAACTCATGGTGTGATTGTGGTAACGAACAGGAGCTCAAGTCCTTTTCTTCTCCCAATCTGGAATACCTCACCATCAAATGGCGACCGTATTACCTCTAGAGAGAATTTTCTTTGGGTATTGTCACTGCCGTGTATATTCCCCCCAAGTCTACACTGGGATGGCTCTCAAGGAACTCCACTGGAAACCACATATCCTGACGCATACCCATTCATTGTAGCTGGGAACTTGAATGTAGGAAATCTGAGGAAAACGCTCCCGAAATTCTATCAACACGTCTCCTGTGCTGCACGCGGAGAGAACACGCTTGACCATTGTTACTTTCCTTTCCGGGATAGCTACAAGGCCCTCCCCCACACTCCCTTCAAGGAAATCAGACCACGCCTCCAATCTGCTCCTCAACGCCTACAGACAGAACTTCAAGCTAGGGTCTATATGATCTTCCAATGGAATGTATAGGGGGGAAAAAAATATTCTAGCTCCCAGTATGCAATTCCTATGGCTTCCACTGGGTGTCAGTAGTCTTTGTTCAAGGTTTCAGGCTTGTTTCTTCCAAAACGAGAAAGAATTATGAGTTTTGATACAGGGACACAGACTTGGAAATCACGCGCACAACGAAGAGGACACGCACCTGCTAATATCGTTTTCCTATTGAACATACTTCTTTCCGTATTAAATATTATAGTTTAATTAAATAGAAACGTATTTTGGCTTGTTTTAACAAAGTTTAGCGGTAGCTTTTTGGATTCCTTTCTCTGCATGTTGAACGAGTGGATTACTCAAATCTATGGCGCCAACTAAACAGACTTTGTGGGATATAAAAAATGATTTTATCTAACAAAATGACACTACATGTTGTAGCTGGGACCCTTTGGATGACAAATCAGAGGAAGATTTTCAAAAGGTAAGTGAATATTTAATCGCTATTGGTGAATTTATGAAACCTGTGCCAGTGGAAAGATATTTAGATGTGGGGCGCCGTCCTCAAACAATCGCATGGCATGCTTTTGCTGTAAAGCCTACTGTAAATCGGACAGTGCAGTAGAATTAACAAGAATTTAAGCTTTTAATCGATATAAGACACTTGTATGTACCTAAATGTTTAACTACTTACGGAGTGGTGGGGCGCTAGCAAGGCGCCAAATTCAAAATCCAAAAGTTGAATTATTAAACATTCATCAATATACAAGTATTGCATAGTCATCAAAAGCTCTTCTTCTTGGCAATATCACAGCGTTGTCAGATTTCAAAAAGGCTTTACGGCGAAAGCACAACATTTGATTGTTTGAGGGTAGCACCTCCAATATTTTTTACATTAGCATAAATTCATAAACCATCGCGGTTCACACAAAACACATTTCACAGCGAAAACAAATCCCTTACCTTTTGAAGAACTTCTGCTGAGGGCTTCTCAAGTGTCCAACGAAGACATCCAATGCTTCTTTTGTTAGAAAAAGTCATTTATTATATCCATAAATCTCCGTTTGGTTGGCGCGTTATGATCATAAAATACAGCGTCCACTCGCCCATTGAACCGTGAAGAGAACGCGTTCAACCTATACCTATACACTTGTCCAAGAACAATCAAACATCATTGATAATGTATCCTTAGGAACACTTTTATGTATATTTACTATAATATTTCAACCGGATTATAAACTGGACGATAGGAAAGGAAAAAACCACAGCGCGCGCGAGTCCGTGAACGCGCATCCTCTTCTGTTTACATCCGATGACCAGTTCAAAATTCTTCTTCTATTACCATCCAGANTCAAAATGAGGCAATGTGTCAAAAACACTTTTTCCAGGACAGAAATTCCTCGGGTTTTCACCTGCTATATCTGTTCTGTTATACTCACAGACATTATGTTAACACTTTTAGAAACTTCAGAGTTTTTCCTATCCAATAGTACTAATTATGTGCATATCCTATTTTCTGGGCCTGAGTGGGAGGCATTTTACTTTGGGCACGTCAGACTCTCCAAAACCGTCACCTCTGGAGCTGCTCCCTAAGAAGGTAATATCCATAATTTTTATGATTATTTATTTGAATTGCGCGTTCTCCAGTTTCACCGGAAGTTGTCCCGCTAGCGGGACGCCTAGCCTTAAGTTAAGCAGGAAGCATTCGTGTTAAGGAATGTTCAATGTTGGACTGACCAATCGGAATCTATGCTGCAAGACTGTTTTTATCATTTTCCGGGTTGCCTCTGAGAATAGTATATATGTATACACTGACTCTGTGAGATGGATTCATCAGGAAGTGCATAGAGGATTTTGTTCCTACTGTGATGATTAGAACTTATCCAAATCAAAAACCATGGATAGATGTCAGCATTGGCGCAAAACTTAAAACATGAACCACCGCATTTAACCACTGCAAGGTGACTGGGAATATAAACAGACCAGCTATGACCGTAAGGCAATCAAAGAGGCAAATTGACAGTGCAGGGACAAAGTGGAGTCGCAATTCAACGGCTCAGACACAAGACACATGTGGCAGCTGACTCCAGACAATTACAGATTATAAAGGGAAGTTGAGGGCCGGCAAATCATGCCAATATATCCTCCAAACACTGGCTTTGAGGGCATTATCACTTTTATACAAAGGTTTACCAACATATTCAAATAATGATTTACATATTTTCATTAAAAACTTTATTTTGATACATTTATTCATACTATTTCATCCTTCCACAGGAAATAGTCCCGAACACAAATCTAGGGTTGCTAACCAAGCCGGCTGACCATTCGTTCTATCGGTTCGGTTGCCACAGACGCAAACTAGTCATTAAGTATTTTTGTTCTGTATCTATGGACGCGACCCAGTCGTTCGTTCTAAATGTTCCATTGCCATACTGGCTGGATCTCAAAACATTCAGGGATGATGCTAACAAAATACAAACTAACATCTATCAGAAACCAACAGAGAGGAATACTGTCCTCCACTTAAACAGTAATCATCCGCAACATCTCAAAACCAACATCCCTACTGGACAGTTTTTACACCGGAGCTGCTCTAGACTCAAAGAGTTTGATGCTCAGGCAAAAGACATGACACATAGGTTTGCTACCTAGAGGATATTCTAGTTCAATTATCCAGCGTGCCCATGTCCGGGCTTGGGACATGCCCAGACTGTCACTTCTAGCGCAGAAGCCCCAAAAGGACAGCACGCAACGGCTGTGCTTTGGTAACAGACATCAATCATTGCTTGAACAATTATTAAAAGTGCAATCTTAAAACACTGGCCCTTTCTACAAACAAATTCTCCAGCCTCTGGCGAATAATCCCCCTCTTTTCTCATACAGACAGGCACGCACGATCAGGGACACACTGGTTCATTCTTTCCAATAATCTGACCATTCAAACTGGTTACAAGGGAACTATAAGTGTGGAAGATGTGCTCAATGTAACAACACGGTAAACTGTAAATAATTTACACACCCTCTTACAGGCCGAAAACTCTACCAGAGGCATTTCATCAGTTGTAACTGCCAATGTTGTGTATATGCTTACGTGATGAGGTCTGAATTATTATTTCTCATTCAGACCTTTTTTGTAGATGATATGGCTGTGCTGTATTTTGAATGCTTATGTACAGTATATGTATATTTTCCTACATTCAGTATTTTGAATGCTTATGTACAGTATATGTATATTTTCCTACATTCAATTGCAATCTTTCTATCCAGATGTCATTTTTTTATACCCCCAAACATTTATTTTTAGGCGTTACTGTGCAATAGGAAGTAACTAAATGCACCAAACATTTCTCAAATTTCGTATGTCATCATGATACCTAAATGCTATTTATCAAGTTTATTCTGTTGAACTGTGTATTTGTATATGTATTTGTATGTATATTGTAATAATTGTTGGTTCACTAATGTTTTAATTACCACTTTATACAATGGGTGTGTCTAATCCTGAATGCTGATTGGTTAAAACCGCATTCCAGCCAGTGCCTATTCCTTAAGTTACCACCTTGTGGTTAAAATGTATTTACTCTGTTCCATCTGACTGTGCAATCCAGTGTCTCATCAGTCCAGCCAGGCAATTTAAAAACTTGATCTCCGCTATAAAAAGCATCTAGACATGATCTCACATTTCTTTTTGACAAAAATGTTGTTTTTAAACCTTGCTGTCTGTCTCTCCGACATTTGCAACATTGTTTCAATATTCAAATTCAATCTCCAGCTTTTGCATAGTAATGAACATGTCAGGAGTCGAGATGAGACAGACAGGCAGCTTTTCTCAGCCAGTCGAAATCATGAATCATAATTTCTATGGATATATACAAATAAATATCAATAGAAAAAAGGTAAAACTAAACGAAGTGCAGCTGGTTTGCGGTCTTTCCAGCTTCAATTTGAAGTTATTGTGTTAGGTGTGTTGTTGGCTAGCTCCTCTGAACAATAGTGTCCTGACGAGAGAAATTGCACATCATTAGCACATTGTATCCAAATAAATAAATGTCAATAGAAAGCAGCTTAAACAAATTAAAATGCAGAACCTTTGTTATTATTCTGGCTGCGCTGTTTGATGTGACTGTAAGTTAGCCGTAGTTGGCTAACTATTGTAGCAAGCAAGGGATAAGAACGTTGCCAGACAGTATGGCAATGGAACATTTAGAACGAACAGTATATTGACGGAAAGTCGTTGTGTTGTTCAGATAACAGACAAAGTCATCAAGATTGTCTTTAGATGAATCCCAAAATAAAATGATGTCATCAATGTCAAGCTTCCAAAACTTAACGTAAGGACAAAAAGGGTTATTGTCTTTATTTTGAACATAAACTGCCTCCCAATCTCCAACAACAAGGTTTGCGTATTTCGGGCCTCTACTGTGCCCATTGCTTTGCCTTTGGTTTATAGTTAGAATTTGTCATCATACCTGAAATAGTTAATTGTAAGTACCAAGTTCAAGAGCCCCAAGAGAAAGTCATTGGGGGGATTCATCACGTGACTATAGGAATTTGGCCATCGATTGTAAGCATTCAGCATGGGGAATGCAGGTCTACAGAATGGCCACATCTGACTAAAGGTAACAGTCGGGCTACCACCCAGTATAACCAGCACCTTAGAGACTGCTGCCCTTTGCACTTAAGAGTCATTGAACACTGGTCACTTCAATAATATAAAGTGACAGACTGGTCACTCTATATGTATATACTGTATTCTAGTCAAAGCCAATCCTACATAACTACTACTGTACACACCTTTTCTATTCATATACTGTCAATTATGTCTATACACAACATTCACACATATATACAGTACCAGTCAAAAGTTTGGACACACCTACCCATTCAAGGGTTTTTTGATGCAGCACTCCATCACTCTCATTATTGGTCAAATAGCCCTTGCACAACCTGGAGGTATGTTTTAGGTCATTGTCCTGTTGAAAAACAAATGATAGTCCCACTAAGCGCAAACCAGATGGGATGGCGTATCGCTGCAGAATGCTGTGGTAGCCATGCTGTGCCTTGAATTCTAAATAAATCACTGACAGTGTCACCAGCAAAGCACCATAACATCATCCCACCTCCTCCTCCATGCATCACGGTGGGAACCACACATGCGGAGATCATCCGTTCACCTACTCTGTGTCTCACAAAGACACAGCGTTTGGAACCAAAAATCTCCCATTTGGACTCATCAGACCAAAGGACAGATTTCCACCGGTCTAATGTCCATTGCTCGTGTTTCTTGGCCCAAGCATGTCTCTTCATCTTATTGGTGTCCTTTAGTAGTGGTTTCTTTTCAGAAATTCAACCATGAACTGCTCTGAACAGTTGATGTTGAGATGTGTCTGTTACATGAACTCTGTGAAGCATTTATTTGGGCTGCAAAAGAGGTAACTCTGGGTCTTACTTTCCTGTGGCGGTCCTCATGAGAGCCAGTTTCATCATAGCGCTTGATGTTTTTTGCGACTGACTTTGAAGAAACTTTCAAAGGACTGTCGTTTCTCTTTGCTTATTTGAGCTGTTCTTGCCATAATATGGACTTGGTCTTTTACCAAATAGGGCTATCTTCTGTATACCACCCCTACCTTGTCACAACACAACTGATTGTCTCAAACACATTAAGAAGGAAAGAAATTCCACACATTAACTTTTAACAAGGCACGCAAAGGGTGGCTACTTTGAAGAAACTCAAATATAAAATAATTTGGATTTGTTTAATACTTTTTGGGTTACTACATGATTCCATATGTGTTATTTCATAGTTTGATGTCTTCACTATTATTCTACAATGTAGAAAATAAAGAAAATAAAGAAAAACCCCGCAATGAGTAGGTGTGTCCAAACTTTTGACTGGTACTGTATATATTTATTTATATTCTGGACTCTGATATTGCTCTTTCTGATATTTCTTGTTCTGATATGTCTTAATTTCTTGTTTTTTTTTCTTGTTTTACTTTTGGATTATGTGTGTATTGTTATTGTATTGCTAGATATTGCTGCAATGTTGGAGCTAGAAACATAAGCATTTCGCTGCACCTGCGATAACATCTGCAAAACTGTGTACGTGGCCAGAAAACTTTGATTGACCACCTCTCCATCCTTACCTACTTTGTGCCCCCTCCAAAATAATGGGTGCATGACGCCCCTGGTAATCAATACCAGATATTGTGATCAAATCAAATAAAAAATGTGTTTGTCACATGCGCCAAAATACAACAAGTGTAGACCTTACCGTGAAATGCTTACTTACAAGCCCTTAACCAACAGTGCAGATCAAGAAGAGTTAAGAAAATATTTACCAAATAAAGTAAAAAATAATAAAAAGTAACACAATAACATAACAATAACGAGGCTATATACAGGGGGTACCGGCACCGAGTCTGTGTGCTGGGATACAGGTTCGTTGAGGTAATTTGTACATGTAGGTAGGGGTGAAGTGACTATGCATAGATAATAAACAGTGAGTAGCAGCAGTGTACAAAACTAATGGGGGGGGGGGGGGTCAATGTAATAGTCCGGTGGCCATTTGATTAATTGTTCAGCAGTCTTATGGCTTGGGTGTAGAAGCTGTTTAGAAGCCTTTTGGTCCTAGACTTGACGCTCCCGTACCGCTTGCCGTGCGGTAGCAGAGAAAACAGTCTATAACTTGGGTGACTGGAGTCTCTAACAATTTTTTGGTCTTTCCTCTGACACCGCCTATTATATAGGTCCTGGATTGCAGGAAGCTTGGCCCCAGTGATGTTCTGGTCCGTACGCACTACCCTCTGTAGCGCCTTATGGTCAGATGCCGAGCAGTTGCCATACCAGGCGGTGATGCAACCGGTCAGGATGCTCTCGATGGTGCAGCTGTAGAACTTTTGCAAATATGATTATCATTAGATGCCTCCATCCGTCCATGCAAAAGTAAAGACATTCAAAATTATCTCTATAGTTAAGTTATACAAAATATGGTAGTATTAACAGTCAGAGTTACACACTGGACTGTTACTCTGCACTAATAAAAGAGGTGTGGCTTACTCTGTGGCTAACTCTGTGAGTTGCCCGTAGTACTGTTATAATAAAGATTTACAGTGAACCATTCCGCAGCTCAGACCTTGTGAACAATTTGTGTGAGACCAGGGAATAATAGATTTCAATTTTCCCTGTGTCTATAACTGTCATCCCTCCCTTGACAGGCAATTAAAAAGATAAAACAAAAAGATCATGAGTCAGGAAGGCAACGCTGCACATTAATTCAGCCAGCAAATAAGTCCAATGCAAAATCAATATGGTGTTGTAGGGTCCTGTCTACCTCTTAGTCTAAAAGGGAACTGATCATGTACCATAATTACTTACAAAATTACACATCTGGTGATAATGTCCCAAACAAAACCATGTTTTTGTAGCAGCCTACCTCTGACACTGTTCTCTCCATCGCTGTTAGGGGGAAAATACCACTAGAAAACAAAAAACACATCTTCTTCTCAAAGCAATGACAAATAGTACACATGGCTAAGCCATTTTGATTAACTGAAATAGTACTTGAGCAGTTTTTAGAATACTTTTCGTGTGCAAACCGTTGTCATGAGCCATAATATTGTTGAGTAAACCAAAGGAAAAGTGTGCAATAGTTTTCTTGTCTGAAGACGGGGCTTAATAAGGCCTCATGTTTATGAGGGTGTTGAGATTTAGCCTCAATTACCTCTCCTGGGCTCCACTGCTCTCTGCCTCCACATTCATAAACATAATGGTATCTGCACTATTGCTCAGAGCAAGATGTAGTTGTGACAATGTAGACTAATATTAATGGTGACGTAAAACCTAGTCTTTTGGTATTTGGTCTTTGTAAATTGTGTCAAATATATTAAGGTTGGCTGAGTGTAGAAAAAGTCTCAGCTAATAATTTTAGGGAAAGAGAATGTTTTTGTAATGATACCTGTAATGTTCCCCTGATGTTTGAGTGTCCAGTTTTTCATTCTATGATTGAGAACCTATTTAGTATGTTTTGGCATTAGAGTTAGGAGAACATTCCCTTAAAGTCAAACAGAACTTAACCAGATTGTGGTGACCACATAATCAGAATATCCTTTAATGTACGTTCTAAACATGTTTCTTGGGACATTGCAAGAACATTCACTTGTCCAGTTTTCTGAGGGTTAGGAGAATATTCAATCAATGCCACACCAAACATACACAGAACGTGGTTGCCATGTTCTCAGAATATAAGATGTTAATGTTCTAGACACGTTTCATGGCAATGTTACAAGAACATTCATGTGTCCAGTGTTAGGGGAACGTTGTGGGAGCATTTGTTGTTAGCTGGGAAGCAAGTTGTATGTTCAAGTATTCAGCTGAATTGAGTGCCCTCTGTATCGCAGTAAAAAATTGGTAGGATGTCTCACCATTGATAGCCCAGCTTTTTGAGCAGTGACCTTTTGAGCAGTTACAGAAACAATAAACCCTCAAGCACAGAAGCATTAATTCTGGCCAGATCTCAATTGTAAAACCTGACATTAAACTTGACTGAGTCAGTGCGCAACATCTCAACCCCACTCATAGTTATAACTTGGTTTAGTGGTTCTCAGTCTTTTCACCTCAACAAAGTATAATTGTCTGAGGCTTGAGGCCTTATTGTAGGACTGATTGTTTAAGACGGCAGCTTTCACAGACCTGATCTGCATTGGTCCCCATTCCCTCAATTTGATGACTCTAACAAGACTCATGAACTTTAGGATGAGTCCCCCTCTAATTATTTGAACATCAAACAGGAAGTATTGAGTGTGAGAGCGAGGCTGTGAGGGGAGCTAGACAGCGATCGTTACCACCCTCAGGAAGATTAATGGGTCAACTGTGGGGAGGCACCCTGCCTGCCTTGTGTTGCAGCCAGCCAGGGAGGAAACAAAACACAGCCAACACCAACACACTAACACAGCCAGCATGTCTGTCTGCAAAACACCAAGTCCTGTGTGTGAATTCAACTGAGAATCCCAAATGACTAACAACCGCAATGGCTTCTTTGTAGAAGACCACGTTCACTCTAGGGATGGACTTGCAGTGCAGTGCACACACTTTGAAACGCTGAAGATGGGAGAGACTTCAGAATTCAAACAGTGTTCCAAATGAATAGGAAGGGATATGAGGTGGATCAAAGCTGGACTCTGACAACAGTTAACAAGGCTATCAGAAACATCCTGGCCTTACATAATGAGCAGCTGAAATAAGCCTTCTAATTGCTGCAATCCAGACTGCACTCACCATAATATTGAGCTCTCAAAAGAGATGTTAAGCTCCAGGTTTGGCTATTCATAGTACTAACTCACAGAATCGAGCTGCAGTATCATCTGACTGTTCCATTTGATGTACCAGCAAATATTTGTACCAGCAATGGGTGTTAACCAGAGTCAGTATGTTCAGACTGACAATAGACTGGATAAATACTGTAGAGCATTAAAACAATGTGGACAGGGATTTCTGCCAGGGGAAATGGCTGGGCCCTGTTTAAATTGCCAGTGTCCCACAACACTACACATGGCAGTTTGGCATTGTTCATACCCAATTACTAACTTTTCTCAACAAGGTTTGCAGGCTCTGCTTATGGATTCCATGTTATTAAAAATCCCACTGCTACCTACCATCTCACAGAGGCTGATGCCTCCAGACTGTTAAGCAGGGAGCCCCTACAGTCTTCTCCTCTAATTTGGGCATTTGCTATCGATATAGTTCTCCTTGATATTCCCTTCAGGGACCTGTCTGCAAAACTCTCCACTGTAAGTCATTGCTCACCAATACGTCAATTAGACCGAGGGAGCTGCAGCATTCTGTCTCAATCAGAAGTGATGGGCTTCAAAGTTGAACAGTTTGCCACAAGCGTGGAAGTCTTAAGTCTGTAGTTAGCTATTGTAGGGGCAGTCCTCAAGCATCTACAGAGCTGATGTGGTATGACTGTGAATAGCAAGAGACAGTAACAGGGTCACAAATTGCAATGTATTTTCAGACCAAATGGAAGAAATCAAAAGCCTATAATAATGCAGTAGGCTCAGATATTAAGATCTAAGGGCTGGGGTGACTTGGTTAATGAAAATGGCTTTCAAAGCACTCTAAAATACATCTTGTATCACCATATGTAAAATGTCCCAATTGACTGATGTTTTTGCACACTGCCAAATACGGAGGAGAGAGATTGTGTGGCTCACACTCACTGAAGCGTTTTCACCCCCTTAACAGTTAGTTTAGGACTATCCCTATGATGACTGCCATGAAAAATACAGGGAGTCATAAGTGGAAAAAGAACTTAAAATGAAAATCAATTATCATGTGTTTAACTTCCTTCAGTTGACAACTGTTCAAACATTAATTTCTGTTCCAGATAAGCTTGTCTATCCTTAGAGGAAAGTGTATTTTTTGTCATAATGGAATCTTAATTGATCTGGGAGTTAAGTCCACCATCTCTCGACTCTTAAACATTATACACTATATACACAAAAGTATGTGGACACCTCTTCAAATTGGTTGATCCGGCTATTTCAACCACACCCGTTGCTGACAAATGTATAAAATTGAAAACACAGCCATTGTAACAATTGCGCTGAGAGTCGGGAAGCAAGTACAGGGAGTAAGTGTTTTATTAATAAGTTAACACGAAACACAAACAACGCACCGACATGAAACAGGGTCAATAACACCTGAGGAAGGAACCAAGGGGAGTGACAGATATAGGGAAGATAATCAAGAAGGTGATGGAGTCCAGGTGAGTGTCATGAGGCGCAGGTGCGCGAGTAATGGTGACAGCTGTGCGGGATAATCAGCAGCCTGATGACCTAGAGGCCGGAGAGGGAGTATACGTGACAGCCATGCAATCTCCATAGACAAACATTGGCAGTAGAATGGCCTTACTGAAGAGCTCAGTGACTTTCAACGTGGCACCGTCATAGGATGCCACCTTTCCAACAAGTCAGTTCGTGAAAGATGACATGGAGCACTTTGGGGTGGACACCCACCTGTCTCGATCAGTGAGAGAAGACTTGAAATAGACATGATGGCGTCGAAAATCTTTGGGTAAATCACATTATCTGGTGCAACAATCTGTAGCTACAGTTCTCTGCACTTGTGTGTCTCTACACCAGAGACACACTGAACTACACTGTTCATACTATTTTATTTGTATGTCAGTTTTACCATATAACATTCTTGTTGAATACCCAGTTCTCTTGAGTTAGCATTAAATAGTGAACACTCCCCTGTATTTTAGAATTAAAATTTAAATTCTTTGGATATCTGAATGTCTAGCATCTGTTTGATGCTACAGAGCCCTGTACAGCTTATATAAATATATTCTGTGAATCCATGAGGGCAGACAAATTTCAAAGATTGATAGAAAATATCCATATTTATTTTATGGTGGTTCTAAATCAGGGCTCTCCAACCCTGTTCCTGGAGAGCTGCCGTCCCGTAGGTTTTCACTCCAACCCTAATCTAGCACACCTGATTCTTATAATTAGCTGGTTGATAAGCGGAACCAGGTTAGTTACAACTGGGGTTGAAGCTAAATAACCTACAGAAGGGTAGCTAACCAGGAACAGGGTTGGAGACCTCTGTTCTACCACAGGAGGTTTGTGGCACCTTAATTGGGGAGGACGGCCTTGTGGTAATGACTGGAGTGGAATGATTTCAAATACATCAAACACATGGTTCCCTTGTGTTTGATGCCATTCCATCTGTTCCGTTCCGGCCATTATTATTAAACATCCTACCATCAGCAGCCTCCTGTGTGTTCTACATGGTTGTATGCTGAGCCTCGCTGGCTGCGTTTACACAGGCAGCCCAATTCTGATATTTTTTCCACTAATTGGTCTTAATCACGTCAGATATTTTTCAGAACTGATCTGACTAGTCAAAAGACCAATTAGTGAAAAAAAGATCAGAATTGGGCTGCCTGTGCTTGTGTACCCAAAACGCTTTGGTGTATTTTTCAGCAGGACACTGTGAAATGACTCCAGATAGGTAGAAGGAGAAGGAGGAAATGGCGACTGCTTGAATCTGAAAGTGCGGCCAGTGAAGTGTGTGATAATGAATGGAAAATAGTGACAACTGTTAGCCAGTTAGCTTGGGTGCTTGACTGATGTTGCTAGGACAGAAAGCTCGGATCAACCCTTAAAGAGATTGGTGGAGCTAAAGCTTAAGAGGGTGTGAACGATGCTGAATGGGTGCAGACGAAGAGCTCTCCAATAGATACCAAAATATTCAAAGGCCATTTTCTCAAAAGTGAGGTTACAAGTTTATCAGCTTTCAAAGCAGAATTACTTTCCCATTGTTACTCAAATGCAGTGTATGAAATACCATTTTGTAGGTCTGTGTCTCTGCTTTTATCCAATGTAAAAAACACAATTTCAAATTTTGCTACATAAGACCTGAATCAAGGCGGTCGGTCACAGATGATGAGCACCTTAGTCAGAAAATCCCAGGAGTGGTCAGTGTACGTCACCTGACCCGTATGGTAAATGGATGGAAGGAGAAAATCCTGTCGATATTATTGTTTGAGGAGACTCTACCTGAATATGTGAAGCTTGGATATGTGAGGTATGCGGTGAGAGCATTTGTGTCCAAACCAGTACAGTGTGGAAATTGTAAAGGATATAGTCACGTGTTAAATGTTTGCAGACAGAAGTATGATATTGAAGAATCTGTGAATTGAAAATGTTGCAACTGTGGTGGGGATCATACTCTGGACTTCCTTGAGTGCTCTGTTAGGGTGAAGGAGGTCGAGGTGTCAAGAATCAGGGCTGAGCAGCGGATCTACTAATTGGAGGCGGCAAAGAGATTCGAAGGGACAAGAGGCAATAGTGTTGAAGATATGGCAGTGGATGCATTGCAACCAGTTGCTAGTGTTTTAAGTCAATCAGGTGATCTGGATACACACATTGTGAAGAAGGTGGATTTTCTGACATTTATAGCCAGTGATAAATTGTACAGCACAAGTGTCTAAGAAGTCCAAGAATCTGGATATCATATCTGCAGCCAATAAGTTTTTGGGGTTTCAAGACTTCACGGCAGAAGCACTAGAAGGACTTTTGTTACTAGGAAATGTCCCACCCTCACAGGAGGCTTCTGAGCCTGTGTTGGGACCTGATTAGATTGAGATTTCTACAGAAATTCTGGTTTGTATTTTTTGGTAGTTTGCATTATATTTTATTTATTTTTACCCAAATGTTTTCCTTTTTGGGATCCTTATTATCCACCCGCACAGTAGGTGGTGGAATGCACATCTAATTGTTACGAATGCCATTATACCATAGAAGAAGATGACTCCAAATAGTTTTCCAAAAAGCAAAGGTAAAAAGAGAAGAGAGGTAGACTAAATTGATTACATGGTCTGGAAGGTATTCTGTGGTCCTCAGGCTCTCTCTACTCAGGCTACCTCTAACCCCATAACACAAACCATACAAACACTACCCAATTAATGTTTATACCATGCTTACTGTAAACAGAGCTATCTTAGACGTCAGCTTGTAAATATTTTTGCCAATTTACCATCACCTTGTGCAGACATACAACAAAATACAGAACAATGCACAATTTAACCACCCCATTAATTGTATTGATCTCTATTAGACTGACTAGCTAAGCATACCTAACATGGACATTACAATATTGTCAGCTTGCTGTTAGCTAACTAGTGTCACTAAATTGGCAGCAAGATCGGTAGCCAGCTGAGACTGGCTGAGAACCAACCATAGATGATTTATACACTTATCATTGCTACTAAAACACAGAGTGAGTTAGCTATATTGACAATTCACTTTTTAGTAATGGAGGGTTCTCCAGACAAGGGTGGAATAGATGGCTACCAAACTGAGATATCAAGTTAGGGTAACATTTGCTAGTTACGTTAGCTAATGTCAGTCAAAGAACAAACAAACAAAAACATGTTTACTCTGCTGAATGTAGCTAGCAGTCTAGTAGTGACTACCATGGCATAAGCGAAATTGATTGACAGTGTGTATACCAAAAGATACCTATATGATTTAGCTGATGGCTTTCAGAGTTCAATACATTAGGACTGTAACGTTAGCTAGCTAGCTAACTTACCCAGCTAGTCCAGCTAGGCTAGCAAGCTAGCTAACGTTAGGTTACCCTTAATTGAGAATCTTCCATTTTGTTGTGAAGGAAAATGGTGTCGCATCAATTCTCAGTTGTCGTCAATGGAGGGTTCTCCAGTTCTCCCCATCAGTTCAGCCTGAAAATCCCTCTCATAATCTTTGGTCACTGCATCATTCCTGATAGCTGCAAGCCACTAGCAGAATCGGGTTGAATCTCTGGTAGGTAGAATGGTGAAAGTTAATAAATTTTTGCTCTTAGAAAACAACACGTCCATGATGTCTAACATTAGTGAAAAACAAACGCTTTCAAAAAAAATGTGCCCTCAGAAGTTCTGAGATGCAGTAACTGTGTGTTCGTCATTCAAACTAAACAAAGCCATTATTCAAGTTTGTGGGCACGCCTCTTCTACCTAATGGGTGGTATCAACATTTGCTATGAATGCCAGACTTTGTTGTTCACTATGAGTAGACGAAAACACGGAGTCGAAACTTCCCGATTCTACCAGTGAAATGACAATGTGAGAGTTCTAGCTTGTGGTTTGGATAATGTTTATGATAAAAACATAATGTTATTAATATAGTAATGACTTTTGCCATTCATAAATTGCCATTCTGTGGCAGGGCCAGGGTGAAATTCCCCTTTAAACATTATGTTTTAGTCATAATCAGAATTATCCAAACCACAAGCTAGAATAAGTGCATTTTAATTTCACTGGTAGAATCAGGAAGTTTCGACTTCCTGTGTATTCTGCTTATCATAGTGAACCACAAAGTCCGGCCTTCATAGCAAATGCAGATATCGCCCTGCTAGGTAGATGGGGCATGCCCACAAACTTGGATTATGGCGTTGTTTACTTTAGAACGACCAACACATTGTAATCTCAGAACTTCTCTATGCAAGACCTTTTCACCCGTGTGGTGTTCTACAAACAAGCACCAAAATGAGTTATTTTCCACCGTTCTACCTACTAGAGATTTACCCTAATTATGCTAATGGCTTGCGGCCTAGAATGATGCTTAAGGTGACCAAAGATTATCAGAGGGACTTTCAGGCTGTACTGATGGGGAATCCATTTTGATGACAGCTGACAAGTTATGCGATACCATCATTTTTTCCCGTTCACAACAAAACGGAAGATTCTCGATTAGAGGTAACATAACGTTACCTAGCATGCTAGCCTAGCTGGACTAGGTAAGTTAGCTAGTTAACGTTACAGTCCTGTTTTGAACTCTGAAAACGATCAGCTAAATCCTATAGGTAGCTAGCTAGCTAACACACTGTCAATCCATTTAGCCTATGCTGTGGTAGTCACTACTCGACTGGTACCTTCAGCAGATTAAACATGTTTGTTCATTCAATCTTTGACTAATGTTAGCTAAAGTAAGCTAGCTAACGTTAGCAAATACTAGCAAATAAAGCAGCTCCCAATGTCCCTCATTGTCACTAAACAATACACTAGCATGTCTCTAAACACTTAGGTCCCAATCGGTTGACACCTTTACCACAAAGGTGTGTTGCCCTACCTCCCTTCCACAAAAAGTAAAATGGTAACACCACAACCATGTGTTTCCAGGAGACGTGCGCAGTACCAGAAAATCTTCTGCAAGAAGTCCAAACAGTTGGTGTTTAAGGTCTATGAGCCCTACACCACTTCCAGCAGAGTCTTCTCTAGCTGTCCGTACACCGCAGACAGGACAAGACTATTCGCCACCAGCACAAAGAATCTCAGCTTCCACAGCCCACTGTGCCAAACATCATTGCCAGTGAACCGATGCCGGATAAAGGACAATGGCTGTGTTTACACAGGCAGCCCAATTCTGATCTTATTTTCCCTAATTGGTCTTTTGACCAATCACATCAGTTCTGAGAAAGATTTGATGTGATTGGTCAAAAGATTGACTGATTAGTAGAAAAGAATATCAGAATTGGGCTGCCTGTGTTTAAACGCAGCCCTTGTGGCTCAGCATAAGACAATGTAGAACCCCCATGAAATAAATATGGATACATTCTATCACTCTTCGAAAGTAATCTGCCTTTATGGATTCACAGAATATATTTGTGAAAGCTGAACAGGGTATAACCTTACCTTGGCGATACTGTCTTTGTCCTCGATTTGTGGAAACATTCAAACTGACCACTTGCAGCTGGATACATACATTTTATTAGACTTCCGTTTCCACAAATCGAGATAAAAATTCTCTAAAATTAAATCACATTATCTGATGTAACAATCTGTAGCTAAGAGAACTGGTGATTAGCAGATGATGGGAGAGGTGCTGACATCAAACTGCCATTCAGCTCCTATTGAGTCATCTTTTGCTTGAAATCCAGCATAATGTCCAATCCATCGAGAGGGATACAGTTCACAGGAAACAGTTCTGATACAATGGCAAAGAAATTATGATTCTATCCATCTATAATCCACTCCAGGAAGAAGCCCAGGCACCACACGGTATTGTCTATAAGACAAAATATAATAAATTATACTCTATTGTACAGTTTGAACGACAATTGAACTGTGCCAGCATAACATCACCATTAGGGTAGAATAGTTGAACATACTGTACAGAGATTACATTTAGAACAATATCTAGCCTAATAGAAAGAAATACGGCATAAACCTCAACCTTTGCACAGTTAACAAACTGTATAAATGTACCTAGGTAGGTCCAGAACGTTCTCCACCGGCACCCACCATCTCTCCTCCGGACTGTACCCCTCCCACTTGACGAGGTACTGAAGGCCCCTCCTCCGGCGACTCGAGTCCAGGATGGCTCGAACAGCATACGCCGGGGCCCCCTCGATGTCCAGAGGGGGCGGAGGGACCAGCCACCACCGGCCTGAGGAGAGACAAATGGAACGAGGGATTAATGCGGTAATCTGGGGGAAGCTGTAACCTGTAACAAACCTCGTTCAGTCTCCTCAGGACATTGAATGGCCCGACAAACCGCGGACCCAGCTTCCGCTCCTGAGATCCAATTTTGTGAAGAAGCGCGCCCCGTGCATTGACTCGATTGCACAGGCTATGAGAGGCAGCGGGTAGCTGTACCTCACAGTGATCTGATTGATACCCTGATAGTCAATACACGGGCGCAGACCTCCATCCTTCTTCACAAAAAATAAACTCAAGGAGGTAGGTGAAGTGGAGGGCCGAATGTATCCCTGCCCCAGGGATTCGGAGACATATGTTTCCATAGCCGCTGTCTCCTCCTGGAACAGAGGATACACGTGACTCCTGGGAAGTGTTGCATCTACCAGGAGATGTATCGCACAATCACAATCCCCCCGTCGATGGGGTGGTAATTGAGTCACCCTCTTCTTACAGAAGGCGAGAGCCAAATCAGCATATTCTGAGGGGATGCACACGGTGGAGACCTGGTCTGGACTTTCCACCGTAGTCGCACCAATGGAAACCCCTACACACCTCCCAGAGCACTCTCGTGACCACCCCTTGAGAGCCCTCTGTTGCCACGAAATAGTGGGGTCATGACAGGCTAACCAGGGTAGGCCCAGCACCACAGGAAATGCAGGAGAATCAATAAGGAAGAGACCGATTCTCTCCCTGTGAACCTCCTGCGTAACCATGCCTAGTGGAGCTGTGGCCTCCCTAATCAGCCCTGACCCTAATGGTTGACAATCTAGGGCATGCACAGGGAAAGGCATATCCACAGGAACAATGGGGATCCCTAAACTATGGGCAAATGAATGGTCAATAAAATTCCCAGCTGCACCTGAATCTACGAGTGCCTTATGCTGGGAATGCGGGGAAAACTCAGGAAATTTAATAAACACATACATGTGAGCAACAGGGGGCTCTGGGTGAGCCTGGTGCCGACTCACCTGGGGTGACACGACAGTGCCCTGCCTGCTGCCTCGACTCCCTGAGGAACCCCCCCAGCACCGACCAGCAGTGTGCCCTCTGTGGCCGGAATGGCCCCTCCTCCGGTCGCCCTAAGCGCAGCACCTCCCAGCTCCATGGGCGTCAGATCGGAGGTGCTGGGGGATGGAACTGACAGGCCCCGATCCGGACGTCCGCGGGTAGCCAGCAGGTTGTCCAGCCGGATGGACAGGTCTACCAGCTGGTCCAACGTGAGGGTGGTGTCTCGGCAGGCCAACTCCCGACGGACGTCTTCGCGCAGACTGCACCGGTAGTGATCGATCAGGGCCCTGTCGTTCCATCACGCACTGGCGGCCAGGGTCCGGAAGTCCAAAGCGAAATCCTGCGCGCTCCTCGTCCCCTGCCTCAGATGGAACAGACGTTCACCCGCCGCTCGACCCTCAGGCGGGTGGTCGAAAACTGCCCGAAAGCTGCGGGTGACCTCTGCGTAATGGTCCAACGCCGCGTCTCCTTCACTCAATACGGTGTTGGCCCACTCCAGGGCTTTGCCTGAGGCAGGAGACGAGGGCGGACACGCTCTCACGTCCCGAAGGAGCCAGGTGGGCGGTCGCCAGGTAGAGTTCCAGCTGGAGTAGGAACCCCTGGTATCCGGCAGCCGTCCCATCATACTCCCTCGGGAGTGTGAGCTGAATCCCACTGGGACTGGGTGAAGGAGGGGTGGACAGTGGGGCCTGCTGTAGTGGAGCTGGTGTAGGCGCTGGAAGACCTCCTTCTCTCTCCCAATGATCCATCGTCTGCAGCACGCGATCAATGGCGGTGCCCAGACGTTGCAACATGGTCGCGTGCTGCTGGACAAGTTCCTCTACCGCCACAGGGAGGGCGTCTGCTCCTGCTGACTCCATTCGTCAGGTGAGTGTTTCTGTAATGCGTCTGTTTGATGCTGGTGTAGAGGAGTCAGGCGCAAGACAGCAGATATGAGTAATATAGCAATTTAGATAATGACAATACACTACAAAAATAAAGCCAAGCCCACAGTACAGACCGCAATACAGTAAACACTCACAAACAAACAGAGGGTTAAATAATGAACAAGTAATTGTGGGATTGAAACCAGGTGTGTAAAACAAGGAAAAACCAATGGAAAATGAAAAGTGGATTGGCTAGAAAAACGGTGATGTCGACCGCCGAACGCCGCCCGAACAAGGAGAGGGACCGACTTCGGCGGAAGTCGTGACATGCCATGTCTATCAGGCATGCTTAGGCAAATATTTGTTATAGTAAAACCAGCTTCAGGTTTTGAGATATACAACAGTAAAGAGAAAAATAATTTATTCTCCTCACCGTTGGCTGGTAAACTTAGCTAGCTAGCTGGATAGCTAATACTTGTTATTTACATCTATTTGGAATCTTATCTTGCATCATATCTATAATTCTGTGAGACTGAAATGCATCCATGGTCATAATCATAACCAATGTCAACCCTTGTCAATTATGTTACATAGCTAGCTAGTAAAATGATTTACAGTTACTGATGTTACACGTTTGCTAAGAAGTTACAAATGCAAGGCTTGGCACATACGAAGTTAGCAGGCACCAGGCTAACTAGCGAGCCAACTCCAGTCATGTGCTGATGTTTTCTGGTGTTGGATTCAACATTTTGAACATTGAGATAAAGACATGATAGATCAGACGCTTAGTATACTACGGAGTGAGATCTGTAGAAAGACAGATGGCTTTGGAATGTGGTGGGTGGTCACGAGGAGAGCAACGTGTTGCTTTAGGGGAGACAGATGAACATCTGTGGATTAGGTGAACGAGGGGTTGAGGTCAGGAGGTGAGGTCAGATCCCCCTAATGGAGTAATAAGGGTTTAGTATCTTGTTACCCTCTTCCTGTAGAACCATAAGATGTAAGGATTGGAGAGAATGAGAATCGAGATACAATAGATCTCCAATTGTAAAACCTCTTCTATTTTTAGTCATAGATATGGCTACCTGTAGTTGTTTATCTAGCTAGACTGGACCTAGCTACCTAAGTTAGCAAACAGAAAAATAATTTGATTTCCCCCCACTGTAACAGCAGATAAATAGAAATGAGCTAGCTATGTGGCTTGCAGGAAAAATAACTTACTTAGCTAGATACCGTATTTATCATTTGCACTCTTGGTGCTGGCATCAGCTGTAGCTGAGTTTCTAGCTAAATCCAACTCTTTGTTTCGAATCCTATTCGCTATATTCCGGTTGAAGGGACAGGGACAGGGCCAGAGCACGAAGGGACAGGGCCATCGAGTTGTAGTCTTACAGAGACTAGAAAAAATTAAGATTGTATATTTAGCCATGAATCCGCTGATAGGAACATCGTTGAAAGACGTCCATTGGCTCTATCAAACAAGGACAACCATATCTACATGCACAAAAATGTATAGTGTGATCAGTATAACATAGCTCATATCAAAAAGCAGGACTACATTTATTTTCAGATCTCACCCCCCCATTAATACACCGGAAGCCGTCATAGGGTGTATCATGCCCAGACGTGCCTTCCTCCTGGACAATTATGTGTGAAACACATTCCTACAGGGTGAAATTCCCCTTTAAACGTTATGGGATTTCATATATTTTACAAAGTTATTAAATAACACTTGCATTTTGCATTCGCTTCTCATAACCATTTCAAATCAAATCATGGTCGAACCAAATCAAATATAGTATTTCTTGATCTTAGACAGCTAAACACATAATACTTGATTGCACATGGTTTTAATATAATATTAAATGAAGTCAGTCAGGTTTATCAAATGTAGATTGTTAAATAGTATTTAACACTACAAGGGTTTTAGGATACTGAAATGCGACTCAATCCAATATGTTCAGTGACATCAATACAGCTAGACACAGGTTGCATTATGGTTTGTACCCCCTCTTTATAGATCACCATTTTTTATGTATACTGTATACAGTATGGATAAGTGGCTATATACAGTATCTTATATAAATCAATATTAGAAATAATGTCTCAGTAACGTGTGTCTACATTTCCAAACCACTCCTTGCCACAGCACTACAGACCTCAAGAGCAGGAAAACACTACCCCCCAGTCCTTTTCACAGAGACACAGGTGCATGAGCCTTGGAGCAGACGGCCAGTCTGAATTGGCTGTACATCACCAGCACATGGCTGTGCTCCAAGGCCAGATCCAGAGAGCTGCTCTGTGCAATCATCAATGAAATTCAAACACGTATGACAACAGTCTCTTCCTCGCGGGATAATCAGAATTCCAGGGCATTTCATCATGGCTCCTGCCATTCCAACACTGTGCAGAAGAATGAATGGTTTACCATTTAGTGAGGAACTCACCAATAATAATGGACTATCTTGTCTATAGATCATGGTTGTCTTGTTTACCAATGAAACACTACTAGCAAACACTCTGCAACCCTTTCTTAGATATCTGGATTCATAGGGAGATTAATTTAACTCTGCCCTACTATATGCTGTGGAGTGTGTAGAGCAGTGGCGGTCGGTGGCGTTTAAGATGAGGGAGGGCGATTATTATTTTTTAGCATGGCCTTATTTCTATTACAGCATATTGAATGACTGTCCTTCATATTCCATTAGCCTAGCTCAACGTAACATCGATAGGTTTTGGCTACTACGTGATACTCAAATCTTCCCTATACCCATCATGTGATTGCTACAACCTAACCTATGAATGAAAGTTTACAATGTAGGTGCACAGGTCGAGATACATTTTAGTAATCAAGGTGACAGACATTGACACATTCAATCCCGCCTTGCACACACTTGCCTGCATCTAGCTGATCTAGGGTGTAATCAGTCCAACAGTTGCAAACAAGAGTTCTATTGGACAAATTCAGGTACTATGTTTATCACCTTTTGGTTCAGTTTGCTTCCGTTTAAGAAACGTTTTTCAACAGAATCGGCGGAATGAATACACGCCTGATCACAGCAAATCAAATCAAATCAAATTTTATTTGTCACATACACATGGTTAGCAGATGTTAATGCGAGTGTAGCGAAATGCTTGTGCTTCTAGTTCCGACCATGCAGTAGTATCTAACAAGTAATCTAACAATTTCACAACAACTACCTTATACACACAAGAGTAAAGGAATGAATACGAGTATGTACATATAAATATATGGATGAGCGATGGCTGACCGGCATAGGCAAGATGCAGTAGATGGTATGGAGTACAGTATATACACGTATATATATGAGATGAGTAATGTAGGATATGTAAACATTATATAAATGGCATTGTTTAAAGTGGCTAGTGATACATTATTTCATCCAATTATAATTATTAAAGTGGCTAGAGATTTGGGTCGATGGCCGGACGGCATAGGCAAGATACAGTAGATGGTTTAGAGTACAGTGTATACATTTGATATGAGTATGTCGGATACGTAAACATTATATACAAAATTGTTTAAAGTGGCTAGTGATACATTGTTACATCCAATTCCTATGTTTAAAGTGGCTAGAGATTTAAGTCAGTATGTTGGCAGCAGCCACTCAATGTTAGTGATGGCTGTTTAACAGTCTGATGGCCTTGAGGTAGAAGCTGTTTTTCAGTCTCTCGGTCCCAGCTTTGATGCACCTGTACTGACCTCGCCTTCTGGATGATAGCGGGGTGAACAGACAGTGGCTCGGGTGGTTGTTGTCCTTGATGATCTTTTTGGCCTTCCTGTGACATCGGGTGGTGTAGGTGTCCTGAAGAGCAGGTAGTTTACCCCCGGTGATGCGCTGTGCAGTCCTCACTACCCTCTGGAGAGCCTTACGGTTGTGGGCGGAGCAGTTGCCGTGCCAGGCGGTGATACAGCCCGACAGGATGCTCTCGATTGTGCATCTGTAAAAGTTTGTGAGTGATTTTGGTGACAAGCCGAATTTCTTCAGCCTCCTGAGGTTGAAGAAGCGCTGTTGCGCCTTCTTCACCACGCTGTCTGTGTGGGTGGACCAATTCAGTTTGTCCGTGATGTGTATGCCGAGGAACTTAAAACTTTCCACCTTCTCCANACCTTAGCTTTCTTGGGAACAGGAACAATGGTGGCCCTCTTGAAGCATGTGGGAACAGCAGACTGGGATAGGGACTGATTGAATATGTCCGTAAACACACCAGCCAGCTGGTCTGCGCATGCTCTGAGGACACGGCCAGGGATGCCATCTGGGCCGGCAGCCTTGCGAGGGTTAACACATTTAAATGTTTTTCTCACATTGGCTGCGGTGAAGGTGAGCCCGCAGGTTTTGGTAGCGGGCCGTGTCGGTGGCACTGTATTGTCCTCAAAGCGAGCAAAGAAGTTGTTTAGTTTGTCTGGGAGCAGGACGTCATGGTCCGCAACGGGGCTGGTTTTCTTTTTGTAGTCCGTGATTGACTGTAGACCCTGCCACATTCCTCTTGTGTCTGAGCCGTTGAATTGTGACTCTACTTTGTCTCTATATTGACGCTTAGCTTGTTTGATTGCCTTGCGGAGGGAATAGCTACACTGTTTGTATTCAGTCATGTTTCCGGTAGCCTTACCCTGGTTAAAAGCAGTGGTTCGCGCTTTCAGTTTTGCGCGAATGCTGCCATCAATCCACGGTTTCTGGTTGGGGAAGGTTTTAATATTTGCTATGGGTACAACATCACCAATGCACTTGCTAATAAACTCGCTCACCGAATCAGCATATACATCAATGTTGTTGTCCGATGCTATCCGGAACATATCCCAGTCCACGTGCTCAAAGCAATCTTGCAGCATGGAATCAGATTGGTCGGACCAGCGTTGAACAGACCTGAGCACGGGCGTTTCCTGTTTTAGTTTCTGTTTGTAGGCTGGGAGCAACAAAATGGAGTCATGGTCAGACTTGCCGAAAGGAGGGCGGAGAATAGCCTTGTATGCATCACGGAAGTTAGAATAACAATGATCCAGGATTTTACCAGCCCGGGTGGCACATTCGATATGCTGGTAAAATTTCGGGAGCCTTGTTCTTAAATTAGCCTTATTAAAATCCCCAGCCACAATAAATGCAGCCTCAGGATATGTGGTTTCCAGTTTACATAGAGTCCGATGAATTTCTTTCAGTGCCGTCGATGTGTCAGCTTGAGGGGGGATGTACACGGCTGTGATTATAATCGAGGAGAATTCTCTTGGTAGATAATGCGGTCTGCATTTGATTGTAAGGAATTCTATGTCAGGTGAACAAAAGGACTTGAGTTCCTGTATGTTGTTATCATCACACCACGTCTCGTTAATCATAAGACACACACCCCCACCCTTCTTCTTACCAGATAGAAGTTTGTTTCTGTCGGCGCGATGCGTGGAGAAACCAGGTGGCTGTACCGACTCCGATAACGTGTCCTGAGTGAGCCATGTTTCCGTGAAGCAAAGAACGTTGAAGTCTCGGATGTCTCTCTGAAAGGCAACCCTTGATCTGATTTCGTCTACTTTGTTGTCAAGAGACTGTACATTGGCGATTAAAATACTCGGGAGAGGTGCACGATGCGCCCGTCAACGTAGCTTGACCAAAAGACCGGCGCGTTTCCCTCTTCTCCGGCGCCGCCGTTGTTTTGAGTCGCCGGGTGCTATCCAGTCTATTGTCCTGGCTGGGTTAACAAACAGAGAATCCTCTTTGGGAAAGTCGTATTCCTGGTCATAATGTTGGTAAGTTGACATTGCTCTTATATCCAATAGTTCCTCCCGGTTGTATGTAATAAAACTTAATATTTCCCGGGGTAACAATGTAAGAAGTAATACATAAAAAAAATAAAATACTGCATGGTTTCCTGAGAACGTGAAGCGAGGCTGCCATCTCTGTCGGCGCCGGAAGTAAGTAAGCATGATCCCTTTGATCGTTGTATAATTACTTCTCGCATCTATGTGCTCTCCTCCTCTTACCTTTTCCCTTCGCTTGTGGACTACAGTGCACAGCACATCAGCTGTCTGTGACCAGGCGAAAAAAACGTTCAAAGCCAAACCTTCATATCATAACCGCTAAACATAGCCTACATCGTTGTCACCATATTAACGTCATAGTCAACATAGCTACTAGAACTAATGCATTAGTAAACCCGCTACAATCATGCAGTACAGTATACAGTCAGCTGCAAGCAGTTTAGCAGTTACACTGGCGGGCCTGTCATGCCAAATAATGTCCCCCAGCCAAATAGTGTTCCCCTCTACGTCACAATGGGATTCAATAAACTCTTAGCGTCCGTTGCTATATCAACGGTGTGATGACCTAATGATTAGAATTTTGGAGATCATTACAGCCTAAATGACGTTCTTTTCATTATCGCTATGCAAGCAAGGCTGAACATTTTGCTGTTTTTATACAAGTTTTGTTTAGCTAATAAAATGAACATTAATTCAAACTACTTTTGGGTACCCTGTTAACATTACAACATGAAATCCATGTCTTAAACATTGCTACGTTTCAGAAATGGCAAAGAACACGTGTGATCTGCTTGACACATTAAAGTTACTTACCTTACAGATCATGAAGTCACCTCATTTCCACTCCATTCATATGCAAATCCATTGTATTCATGCACTGGCTTGTCTGGTTGTCATGTTTTTATTTGAACCTGCCCTTCCCTTATCTACATTGAAATAATATAATTTCAGTAGTCCTCTATTATGATTCATTTTTTTCTATCTCGCATAGCTCATTAGTACTCCCTTGTGGTTGAATAAATATGCATCAATTGTAGATCCTATTATACAACAATGAATCATGTGAAGCAAATAAATACCATCAAAGGATACCTTACAACTTACAATAATGAACACCTTGCGAAACAGCTGTGAAAACCAACCTGGCAATACTGAATATTTTAATACATGAACTTTGATCGTTTTTGGTATAGTTGCGTCAATTGATTTTCCCTATTTTTTTGTGCACTCACATGGTAATCATAGTCTAAAATACGGAATTCTGGTGTGTGGAATATAGAGGAGATGGTTGCTGTGTGGGTGGGAGGTTCTGCCTGTCACTTGTTCTCAACAGGCAGCCAGTCTCAGAAGGGGGACTTGAAGAGGGAGACTGCAAAGTTCAGGCACTGCTGCTCTCTTTGTTCTGAGTGTTTGCAGTGCTAGTGTTTTTAGTTATTCTGTGAATCTCACATATTATGTGCCCAGTGTGATAGAGCAAGAAAACTTTCTTAGCAAATAATGACGACAATAGCTGTAGACGATGTCATGAAAAGTTGGAGGGTGGTTGGTAATGGAGGACATCAGGTGGATCCACGTCTGGGTGTTGGGCAGAACCCCTAGCTCTTGGAGAACAGGAGCAGAGTTAAAGGGAACAGGGTAGGAGACGTAAACAAGCAAACACACAGGTTACACTTTACCGTGAGAAAATTTGATGGATTAGTGCAGTGTTATAAATGGTAGATATGCACTTTTCAACACTTTTAGAAGGTATAGTCTCAAGCTGGTCCCTCTCCAACTCAGCACACAGAATCAGACTGATCCGAACTCACTGGTTCTGGTCAATGGGATACCTCCTGGGGGGCTCGGACAGTCGATGGTCCTAAAGTCATTTGGAGAGGTAAATTGAAGAGGTACATTTTTATAAGCTTAGCATAACTACCATTTTCTTGCATTCTCAAATGTCAACCAAAGCTTAACATATTGGGCTTCACTGAAGTGCAGGGCGTCAGTGCTTCCAGTGGTCGACCGTCCAACTGTAGAAACTTGTTGGCTTCGACCGAGGTAACCCTAGGAAGACGAAGAGAAAAATCAGTGTTAGGGAAACTAAACTAGCTTCAGGTTAATTTGTGTGCAAATGCAAAGAGTTATTGTCTGAGATTTTTTATATTCACTTTAACAGATGGTGACCCCAGCTAGGAGCGAAAGAGCAGCGAGGTTTCCCAGGTCTCGCCTTCCTTTCATCCTTCTTCCAAACCAAGTAATTCGCCCGGATGTCATAGCACTTGGTCCCCTTCTTGATTCTGCTCCGGTAGCTCTCCTTCTGTTTCTCCTGCGCCTTGTCCATGTTCAGGAATACATGCAATTTCTAGTTCATATTACAAATACATTTCTTCCATATCTCTTGGAGTGCCAGAAAATAAATGAACAGCGGACAATCATTTTTACCTGGTCAAAAACCTCCCCACCCTTCTCAGTCCGTGCCTGAATGTAGTACTCAAAGGCGGTCTGATCTGGTTCGACATCTTCCACCACATCGGGTGGGGTTTCCGTGATCTGAAGGTACATTATACCTTGTTCCAGCATTCATGACCACGGCCACTCAAGATGACCTCCTTAGTAAAAATCACCCTCCTGTGTGCCTGGCCATCCTTAGGTAGATATGATTGCCTAACAAGTTGGAAGAGAAGAGTTGTTGAGTCACCTAGTTAAGGGCATTTGGAATTACCATAATTGCTTACACCTATCCATTTGATTGATCAGGTTTAACTTATAGCTAGACACCTCAATATGACAGACATATAACTATATCAGTGGAGGCTGCTGAGGGGAGGATTGCTCATAATAATGTCTGGAATGGAGCTACTGTAGCTGGTTAGCTGACTAGGCAGGCTGAGGTACAGTTGAAATCGGAAGTTTACATACACCTTAGCCAAATACATTTAAACTCAGTTTTTCACAATTCTTGTAAAATCTAGTAAAATCCTAGTAAAAATGTCCTGTTTTAGGTTAATCTCAATGGCGTCCTTTATTTTAAGAATGTGAAATGTCAGAATAATAGTAGAGAGACTTATTTATTTCAGCTTTTATTTATTTCATCACATTCCCAGTGGGTCAGAAGTTTACATACACTAAATTAGTATTTGGTAGCATTGCCTTTCAATTGTTTAACTTGGGTCAAATGTTTCGGGTAGCCTTCCACAAGCTTCCCACAATAAGTTGGGTGGATTTTGGTGTAACTGAGTCAGGTTTGTAGGCCTCCTTGCTCGCACATGCTTTTTCAGTTCTGCCCACAAATGTTCTATAGGAAACTCCAGTCCCGAAACACTACCGGTGAGGTTATGGAACTGAAACAACAGGAATTCGGTAAAACGGTGTTGAAACCTTCATACGAACCCCAGTAACAGGTAAACCTTCTGGGTAAACGCTGGTTCGAAAAACTTCCTGACTGATGTCTTGAGATGTTGCTTCAATATATCCACATAATTTCCCTTCCTCATGATGCCATCTATTTTGGGAAGTGCACCAGTCCCTCCTGCAACACAGCACCCCCACAACATGATGCTGCCACCCCTGTGCTTAACAGTTGGTGGTGTTCTTCGGCTTGCAAGCCTCCCCCTTTTTCCTCCAAACATAACGATGGTCATTATGGCCAAACAGTTCTATTTTTGTTTCATCAGACCAGAAGACATTTCTCCAAAAAGTACAATCTTTGTCCCCATGTGCAGTTGCAAACCATAGTCTGGCTTTTTTATGGCGGTTTTGGAGCAGTGGCTTCATCCTTGCTGAGCGGCCTTTCAGGTTATGTCGATATAGGACTCGTTTTACTGTGGATATAGATACTTTTGTACTTGTTTCTTCCAGCATCTTCACAAGGTCCTTTGTTGTTGTTCTGGGACTGATTTGCACTTTTCGCATCAAAGTACGTTCATCTCTAGGAGACAGAACGTGTCTCCTTCCTGAGTGGTATGATGGCTGCGTGGTCCCATGGTGTTTATACTTGCGTACTGTTGTTTGAACAGGTGAACGTGGTACCTTCAGGCATTTGGAAATTGCTCCCAAGGATGAACCAGACTTGTGGAGGTCTACAATTTTTTTCCTGAGGTCTTGGCTGATTTCTTTTGATTTTCCCATGATGTCAAGCAAAGAGGCACTGAGTTTGAAGGTAGGCCTTGAAATACAGTCACAGGTACATCTCCAATAGACTCAAATTATATCAATTAGCCTATCAGAAGTTTCTAAAGCCATGACTTAATTTTCTGGAATTCTCCAAGCTGTTTAAAGGCACAGTCAACTGTTTAAAGGCACAGTCAACAATCTAAAAACATGTTACATTATTTGTTCCTATTTAACAAAATATACTTATATAAAGACAAATACATGGTAAAGAAAGTGTTATCTTTCCAGTCGTTTTGGTCCTCTGAAGCAGCAGGTAGTCAGCAGGTTGTCACCATCAAAAACGCTGTCCTTGGAGAGCAATTCTGAGGCATAATTTTGCATAGACTGAGCTAGCATTTGAGGTGAAATAGAACTAGAACTGCCCACATCATCCTTTTTTATAAGCTTAGGATAACTACCATTTTTTTGCTTTCTCAAATGTCAACCACGAGGTAAAATAGAGCCAAGCAACCAGCATAGCAACGGACGCTTTGGTTCATTACGTAATCCGGTCAGAATGTTGCAAGTTCTATTGTAGCAACAGCCCTAGCAACAGAAGCTAGAACTCATCGAATCCCATTGGCATGACAGGCCCCGATGGTAATAAATGTATAAAACCAAAAGCTTACCTTGACTTGGAAGAGTTCCATTGTTGTCTTTCTCTCTTTGAGTCACCACATGTTCTGCACTGCTACTCACCACATGTTCTGCACTGCAGTGCTAGCTAGCAGTAGCTTATGCTTTCAGTACTAGATTCATTCTCTGATCCTTTGATTGGATGGACAATATGTCCGTTCATGCTACAAGAGGTCTGATTGGTGGGCATCACTATGAAGTTGTTATAATTACTGTGTAAGTCTATGGAAGGGGGTGAGAACCATGATTCTCCTAGGTTTTTTATTGAAGTCACTGTACCCAGAGAAGTATAGAAACTAGCTGTCCTCCGGCTACACCATGGTGCTACCCTACAGAGTGCTGTTGAGGCTACTGTAGATCTTCATTGCAAAACAGTGTGTTTTAATCAATTATTTTGGGACGTGAATATATTTAGTAAAAAAGTATCTAAAAATGATAACTTTTTAAATGTTTAATTTATTTTTATGAAATTCACTGAGGAGGATGGTCCTCCCCTTCCTCCTCTGAGGAGCCTCCACTGGTGTTGAGGTGCATGAAGACATGGACCAACAATTGCTTATTTCTTGAAAGCAGTATCCAGGTGGCAAGAGCAAGCCATTTGTGTCTCCTAAGCATATCATACAGGTATGTAGCTATTATCTTTAAAAGTGAAACAACTTCAACAGAGGTAAAAACTGAACCGTGACCTAAAAATCAAGGTACAAACAACAAATGTGTGAACCATTAATATCCCCCAAGACCTTACAGCATGAGTAATCATGGTTCTTCCTGATTCCGATAAGCATTTATTAGCACCATTTAGCCTGATGACTGATTAGGACGTGTCATCGGAGATGATTGCTACTGATGTTGAGATACATACTTCCTCACCACCTGCTGTTCTTGATTATGTGCAGAGTGCAGAGCAACATTCCAAACAGGATATCTTGCACGTTAACTGTAAGAACTTTACAGGGAAAACTTTGCCCATGTGGCAGACAGATTGATCTCATCCTTAAGAGGTTATTTATCTCAAAGGTGTACTCATTGCTGCTCTTCTAATCCTCCACCGTTTAAACCAATCCAATTGCCTTTATTTACTAGAACTATTGATTAAACCTTACTTTTTATGTAAGGTCACTACGATTTATAACAGAGATAAAAACACATGGGGCACAGCTAAATATCCTACTGAAAAAAATCATGCAACAATATACAGGACTATGGGGTGCAAAATGAATCAAAGTTTACAGAGTTTAAGTCACCCCCATTATCAACACAACAACAACTTGAGTTGCAGTAATTTCTTGCATTCTCTCCTTCAGGCCTTCCCTTCAGGCCTTCCAGTTTAGCCTTTGTACCCTTCTTTCCAGTGTTGCCTCGCTCAACCCTTATCTTGCTCTTCATCATCAGCACGAGCCACAGCAGCCTGCCATTTTTCCCTTGATGAAGGAGGCAGGAAACGTCTTGGGGACTTCAAATTGGCTGAGATGGGCTTTTACTAACGGCTGTGCTGGTTGTGAATAATAATGGCGCCATCTCCTAAACACTTCCTCTCCTAACCACTGTAGACGGAAGGATCTTCCTGCATGAGTAAGGTTGACTAATATTAAGTCAGAACCGATGCATCGATGGTGACTAATGCATAGAGACATGGGATATTTGTTCAATTTGAAATTAAAATGGAGCTCCCCGTATCAGAAATGGTCATGAACGGAAAGACAGTTGTGATGACAGCGGTAGAGACGCCAGAGGTCACAGCAAACAGAGACCATGATAAAATGCTGCACACTGAAAATTACTCATGCTTAAAAGCACCCGTGTCAATTCTGTGATGTACAAAAGGGAGCGACTTGTTTTCAAATCGAGGGTCACTGGGGTGTTAATAACATTGGAGACTGATGTGAAATCTCTGTTTCTAGACATGCAGTACTGTAACTGAAGACTTCAATGAACCAAGCCCCAACAACCAAATCATTTTTTGGTTACTTACTTTTAAACCTGATCTGATGTAACTAATTCAGGCCCCCAGTGTCCGGCCAGGAGCTCTGTCAAGTCACTACAAATCAAGATATTTAATTAAATAGTGATCTATTCTGACTACTACATTTGTTGTCACACAGGACCACGTGCTGACACAAACCGATCATGGGCCGGCAGACTACGAGGAGGCTCCCGGTTGACTCGCTCAGGCAGTATGAAAATGACTACATCGACCATGATCCTTAGCAATTTCTTTTGGTGCCATTCAGCCCCATTCAGCAATTTGGCGTACTTCAAATTCAAATACTTCTGGCTTCATGCGCCTTCAGGAGTTCCCATAGCGCTGACATCATCCACGTATTCCTATCTACTGGTTTTAATGTCTATGAACTGATCTGTAATCGTGGTGAAATGTAGCTAGACCAATTGCGGTTTAGTCCGAATGGATGGACCTATCACAACTGTGAATTGGTAATGATATTTGAATAGTTGTGTACAATTACTAAAAGAATTTGAGTACTGTTCCTGGTAAGCACCTTCCATTGCTGAGGTCAGCTAAATTCTACAATGAATATGGAACCCCACACCATAGAAATGGAATCATACTATTTATATGCCCCACACACTGTCTGGAAGTATGCATCAATATGATGTGTTACAAAGAAACATGTAGAATAATATGACAATGATTTGGTGAACCAGTGACAGTTCTTACTATTCACATCATGTACAGTACTTTTTGAAAAGGTTAAATATAGGATTTTATGGAAAAAGAAAACAAGGACAAGATGATTGATTGGACATTTTGGTCAGTCATTTTGACATTAGGTTATTATGGGGGAAATCATTGCCTTTTGAACAGAGCTGAATGAATAACAAAAAGGATGCTCCTTTTTAAATGTATTATTTTGTCGTGATAGGGCACTGCGTCTGGAAGGCCATAAGACTTGACATTGCACTCAGCGGCATGTTAAGTAACACAACATTACACATGCAGAACACTGGGAAGTGGAATTGGTGTTGATGGTAGAGTTGATTGTCTGAAAACTGTCTGCTGGGCCATCGATCCAACACAAAACTTCCCTACACATCCGTCGCTCTACCAACCAATCCCATCCCTGCTGATTGATGTGTAGATAATTGAGCTGTTGCTGGGGGTTTCATGTTTCTCCTCTTCGCCTTGTTTCTTACTTTGGAGATTTTCATTGTATTTTACTTGCCACCATTTACAACAAAGAACCTCCTGACTGTTATTTATGTCAATATTCTGACCGATAGACAGAGACATGCAGACAGGGACACTACTATCTACTGCTGCTGCTGGTGCTGCTCTGAGCATGTGATACACCACTGCCATCCCCATGTCCAGACTAATTCATCGCTGGGGAGAGGAGAGACCACCTGCTGCCCAGAGGAGGCTGGTGGGAGGAGCTATAGGAGGACGGGCTCGTTGTAATGGCTGGAAAGGAATCAATGGAATGGTACCAAACATATGGAAACAACGTGTTTGACTCTGTTCCATTGATTCCCTGCCAGCCGTTACAATGAGCCTGCCCTTCTATAACTCCTCCCAACAGCCTCTTCTGCTGCTGCCCTATAGGGCAAGTGTAGAGCTCATGTTTGGGCCCCTAATGTGTAGTGATGTCAGGAAGTTATGTGCTCACTTACTCTTAAGTCAGTGATACAGGTACCACCAGGTACTGTATAGCTTAATCTTAGAACTTGTTGCTGAAATCCCTAATAGTCTAATTATTCTTCACCATATAACGGGTCAGTGGGAAGCACTGCATGCAGGGATAAGATCATTAGGACTATATATTCAAATAGAGCAGCACTTCTTTTGCTTTCTTCTTGGATTTTTTTAATCATCCCTCATTAATTCATTTACACAGGTTAAATACAAATGTACTACATCCTGTCTGTTATTTTCAAAAGCACTTCTATGCGTTTCTTTAAAATATGTACACAGTTGTTTTACCTTTTCATGCTCTCACTTGATTATAAAAGCCCTCCATAGTGTACAATTATGTTAGACCTTTGTGTTGTGTTAACTGTACAAGAGGAACCTCTATTCAGCCAGCCATAAGTGCTCTATCAGAAGTGGTGTTTCCTCGTATGACAGAACAGTATCCTTTGAATATAAAGTTGTCAGTAAATATAACCTATTCAGAAGTGTATGCCGTGTTATAACAACAGTATTAACATTCGGTTTGTAACAATACCAGGTTATTTCAGTGCAACTGGCAAAAGCAACTCAATTATTGTTCTCAGCATCTGCTATTTTCTTGAGACACTGTTCAATTGCTATCTGCCTTCTTCACAGACCAAGCAAGCACACACCAAGTAGCAAACGGAGGTGATAAATCTTATTAAGTTTCCACACAATAGCAAAATATGCCACACTCCACTATTGATGATAAGGATGTAGAGGTATTTGGAGAAGATACAATCATAGGCAATATATTCTTCAATTTTTCAGCTAGGTTATTTATTCATTTACCTCAGAGGTTTGGTCTTTGGAGGTTTTTAATGTGAATATTCTTGGTCCACAACTGTATTCAATAAGACCTATGTGAGGAGTGCCACTGCAAAGTGCTACAAAATGAAATAAGAGGCATTAGGTCAAATGAGAAAAGGGGATAGCTAGATCCTCCTACTTTTTAACATCTTCGAAAAACAAAGAGTCGTGCTCTTGTAATGAGAGGGGAGATGCAATGTCCAGTTAACAGATGGACAGACTGGAAAATCTCTCCCTGCTTGAATTGACCATTTACATCCAGAAGGTACTGCTATAATAATGATCATGAAAATGGGTTTTCTCTGTGGCCTGAGTGCTAGCTGCCACTCTGCAGAGGCCATTAGGGGCATGGCAGTCCCCCACTCTGCCTCTCCATCTGTGAATGGCCCAGCAGCAGGTTAATGCTGCCCACACAGAGGAGACCAGAGCCAGCATGTTAATAATTAAAGAGGCTCTGCCTCCCCTTCCCATTGTCCTCTCATGATAGCCATAAGCGGGTTGATTATCCTTTTCAGTGTCGACTTGGCGAGATTATCATCTACTGCCTGCTGATACAGGGCTCATCACATAAACGCTCACTTTCAAGCAAGCCGCATCATTGCTCTCGGGCAATGGAGGCTCCGTCGGAGAGTTCGGCCATACACAGTGATAGCCTCTGTTAATGCTTCTACACAGCGCTCTACAGTACATGTTGGCAGGGGTGTGATGTGTCATTGTAAGACTCCAGTTGTTGTGGTCTCTGTTGCATGACGTCCTCCTCCCTATGTGAGCGTAAACACAATGGCCTGGCTCTTTTCAGCAACGCCACATTTCAGATAAAAGTGTACACTACAATGGACAAACGATCAAGAAAATATACCTGTTCTTGGAATCTTGGATAGGAATATGGATGACAGAACATGTTTTATTGGATCATTGGTCAATAGTGAATAGATCAAATATAGCAACAATGGAGTTGAATGTCAATTCCATACACATTATATCACTCTTTTCAGGGAGTTTTATGGCATAAAAGTAAAAAATATCTCAGGTCAAATAAGGACAAAAAACTGAATGTGAGCTATATGTTCGTCACTACAGGTGTTTGCTTGTCCATGTGCAACGTGGTCTCAGAGCATTTCGTATTATTCTGTATGTAAATCAGAGACACTCCATTTAGTATGATATGTTACATTTCGTATGGTATGTATTCATTTGTGGATGTCCATCATCCATTTCGAATTATATGTTTGCAGAAAGTATGAAATGTACGAATTCCAATTTGTTGTGGCTAACGTTAGCTGGGTGGCTAACACTAATGTTAACTTACTGGATAACGTTAGCTAGGCTAGGGGTTAAGGTTAGGAGTTAATTTGAAAGGTTAGGGTTAGGGGAATGGTTAGCTAACATACTAAGTAGTTGCTAATTAGCTAAAAAGCAAAAGTTGTATGTGATGAGATTCGAACACACAACCTTTGGGTTGCTAGACGTTCACGTTATGCGCCCCACCCCGACCAACCACACTTCTTTCGATTTTGCCTTAAGTAACATTCTATCTTATGTAACCAAACATAACATATAATACTAATTTGAGTGTCCCGGATTTACATTTACTATGTCTAGTCCACGAGACCAGTCTGCCATGTAGGGCCAAAGGTGCCTGCTTGAAGGAGTGACAGGGCTGAACATCTCTGCTCATGCCAGAGATCCCTTGAGGGGAGGGAGAATCAGACCAGTGAGTGCACACAGCTGTGAGTGCACCCTTCACCTCCATGCTAAGCTTACCTTAGCCCCATGAAGCCCAGTGGAGAGCACTTATTTGGGGACCCTTCACTCCATGGTACGCACCTTCAATAAGCATGTCTGAGCTGCCGTACTCGCTCGGGACACGGCCCTGGGGACACAGCCGGGGTGTGTTGAATAGGATAAGAAATGATTTTGCCATTTGTTTCTGGCGTCCCATTTCAACACGGATCAATGTCCACTTCGCATCAATTTCACATGAGTTAAGAGCCAACCGCAAACACAGCCAGCGGGCTATGACAGTCTGCTGCTTGGTTCTGTCGGCAGTAGCAGGTCTCTGGGGTCACTGACCGGACTGAGCGCAAGGCAGACTTACGGTGCAATGCCCTCCTTCCTTCCCTCTCTACATAATGCATGTGAAATTAAGCATTTTATGTGTCAATAAAGTAAGACTGTTCCTTTCAAACCAACATTTACTATGCTCTCTATTAAGAATTCTGAACTAGCTTTACAGTGAGGACTCCTTAAGGACCCTGGCCATCTCTGAAACCGTCCTTTTACGTCCGCTACGTATAATGTGAAGTCGTATGGATTCGCTCAACACAATTAATGGAATAAATCAAAGGCAAACATCTCTTTATATATTTATAAGCATTTAATAACACCATTACTCTTGTAGACATTACAGTTATTGGTTGTGTATATCCATTGTACTGTATGTCGCAAAGCTACATTAAAGCAGCAGAAAACACAATGTGCTTTGCCATTTTGACGTTGGAGAACTGTTACTGTAGCTCCCAAGGTTCAGACCACAACATCAAGATTACAATCTAGGGATGTTTACTGCATTTGCCAAGAGGATTCAACGTGGAATATCTGTATTTTGAAAAATGTGGCATTGTATGATATTGTTGTGTGATGGGGTGGGGTGGGAGGACACAGGGTAAAGACTGATAGCAACTCAGTCATACTTGAGAAAAGAAAACTATGATGCATGATATAAGGCTCTCTACAATATGTCATGCAGAGGGATCACACTGTTTAAACTGTCAATTCATGAACCTGTGATTGAGGGAATATGATTCAAGTCTAACTGTGTCATCCATAATGTACAGGAAGATCCAGCATATTTTGTCACACTTTCAGGTGACAGGAAGAGGATATAAATGACAGTGGAGTGGTTTATAATGAGCTGAGAGTGGGAGGAAATGAAACGGTTAGGGTTGAGGTGGCACATATACTGTATCTACGACTACCATTTGACTTAATCTCAGTCAAGCGTACTCATCATCCAACCAGAATAGAGAATAGAGTGGAACTGTGAGGAAGTGGTGAGATACATTCATTCACACTAGTGATGGGTCGTTTGTGAACGACCTGCTCTTTTTGGTGAACGTCGGGAACCGAATCTCTTCGGGTAAAAGAGCAATTTTTTGCATACTGCTACTGCCGTTAGAGACAACCATTATCTGTAGGTAAGTAATAAAAGCATACTCTGAAGATGGTAATTCCTCACTGCATGAACAATAAGTAGTGAGGAGAGATCCTCATATTTTTTTGCAGGCAATCTAATCATTTTGTCAGGTAAAAAGGGAAAGGGGATACCTAGTCAGGTGTACAACTGAATGCATTCAACCGAAATGTGTCTTCCACATTTAACCCAACCCGTCTGAATCAGAGAGGTGCGGGGGGCTGCCTTAATCGACGTCATCGGTGCCCGGGGAGCAGTTGTTGTTGGGGGTTAACTGCTGTGGTCAAGGGCAGAATGGAGGATTTTTCCACCTTGCCATATCGGGTATTTGAACCAGCGACCTTTGGTTACTGGCCCAACGCTCCTGCTAGGCTACCTGCTGCAAAATGTATTTGAACTCATTTTAGGTTTTACATTAGAAATGTAACATTTTTCATGGTTATATGTCCATTTTTAAGCACTATTGAATGAAGAGCTGTTTGGGAGGCACATTAACGGCTCCTTTAGTTGAACGGAGCCAAAAGATCCGTCTCACCGAAAAGACTCAGAATGCCCATCACTAATTCACACCAGGGTCACTGCAATTTAGATACTGGATAATTTTGGGGGGGAAAGGTTATCTGAAGTTGGTGCTAAACCGGTTACATAAACTGAGCACTTTATTATGGTTAAGACAGCAATTTGCCAGCTCATCTTCGGATGATCAGTTCCCAAGACAGATATTTATTCATGGTTAGCTGCTTTCACATGAACTACTTTAGTTTAGATATGATTTTGATATTGGCTCGCTGAGAGGTGATACCTAGAAAATTATATGCTTTTCAAAGAACCCAGCTCTTTCACAGAATGCCTTTTTTCACAGCTTTCAAGATGTAATGAGTGGCCATCAACTCAGGCCAGCTAAATGTCTGACTAAACGTTTAAATTAAACTTTTATAAGATAAATGGCATCATAATGTTAATGAATAGCCAGTTCTATCATCCTAGAAAGTAGAAATATCTACTGGTGTGAGAAATTTCCACAAGCCCAGTACTATGATTTCTGCTTTTTAAATAGTTATTATTCAATGTCAACGTTTGACTCACTTCTTTACTAATGTCAATACAGTACCATGGACAACAAATATAAACACAAACAATATAATCCTCCAGCCATTACCTCAATTCAATACTATTTCTTCCCAGACCCTTTTCTATCATTATGATTTTTATTTATGACTGTTCTACCAAAGACATGGATCAATGTCTTGAACTGTACTGTATCCCTGTGAGAGCTCTGCTCTATCAGTTGAGCCCATTTGAAGTTAACCGCTGACCTCAATAAACAGCTAGACCTTGGCCAGACAGTTTATGCCTTCAACAGCAAGGCCTTATTGCTTCACCAGACAGGATGTTGTTTTACTCACGATATCTCTGTTTCCAATGACTACACTAGAATGTGGAGCTGAGAGTATCATCAAATACATGATCTACCATTCTGATTTGAACAATACTTGTTACACTGTACTTACAGGAGTCATTTCACAGTAATAAAAACACTGTTAAGTGTCTCTGTCATACAGTATATTCCACAATAAACTGACAAAGGGATGAGTCAAAAGTACCAATTTCCTGCAACTTCCTAGGTGATGCACGCTAACTACTGAGTTCTCATCTCACCTCAGTTTAGTGGGTTACCTGCAGTACCGTGATGCTCTTGATGTGCTAAGAGGAGTGAAAAAACAAGCAATATCATTATTTAGCTGGTGTGTTATAGGAGAGTTGGCAAACAGAGATCTGTACAAATGTGATAGAATGCCACTAAATGAGTTGCGGCTCAATCCCCTGTTGAGAGCGAGTCAGACAGAGCTCGGGGGCCATGCTGATTTAAATGGGCCTGGGTTGATGAAAAATTGACATTGTTCTACAATCTCTCCAGCCAGGTTGCAGGTGCACACTCCAGGCCACCTTTAACTCAGTGGATCTGACAAACACTGATCAACGACACACAGCAATGAGAAGTCTAGCATAGACCCAATATTACACTGCCTCTTATGGATGCAATCCACACAGATGGATTTCCATCAGAAAAGCTCACCCAGTGAGAAAATTGGTGGAAAAAACGTTGTTCAAAGAAGAGATGCAAATAGCACTGTCTTTACTCAAAGACCATGAATTCAGAGAGCGGATTCCCAAATTTTACCTTTTCACAAATAGTGTTGAGGACCTAATTTCCCCTGGAAGAACAGACCTTGACAGAATCCTCAAATTTGGGATCCACAGTATTCCTTTAAGAAAACATGTATTTCTTAAAGGAATACTGTGAGATTATGGAAATTACTACTTACTCAGTAGTAGACATTTTCTACTAACCAAGAGTCAGATGAGCTCGTGGATACCATTTGTATGTCCCTACGTGCAGTATGAAGGAAGTTAGAGGTAGATTCGAGAGCCAATGCTAACTAGCGTTAGCTCAATGACTGGATGCCTACAGGTACACTAGAGTATGCTACCGTACTTGTAGACTTCCAGTGGTTGTGCTAATGCTAGTTTCCAGAATCTCGCAGAACGTCATTATAGGTCTATGTACAACGTACATTTGATTGTATATAATATATAGCCATTAATGTACATGGTTCAGGTCCATACAAGTAGAGACATCCACTAGCCAACAGCATTTTCTCTGTGTGGTGTTTCTGGAAATTATACACTAGGAACAATGCATTGTTAAAACCCTGGTAAAGGCTAAAGTTCCATCGGATGCAGGAAAAGATGCCTGGTCTGTTTCTCTAGTCACACAATATTTTAAAGATGTTGAAGTGAAGCTAACCAATCAACCATACTGCACCTAGTGGGGCACATCACACAGCATAGAAGCAACAAATGCTGCAGGCAATTCTTTATGGCTGTGTCCCTCTAACCTGCATACTTGGCAGAACAAAAGCAAAGGCTGTAAAGCAGACTGGGAATACAAGCCACATATGCTTTATTAATGTGGACAGTCTGATGATAATTACACCATTTTGTGTGTTGTTGTAAACACTGGAACTTAAGTTAAGGTCAAGTGTTACAGTCCTCTTCCATTTCCAGCAATGGGTTTGCTATGTCATACGTCCTTTGTGGTAGCAAATAAGTTGTGGTTTTCAGTCCTATTCTTCAGTACACATGGAAGGTGCGTCACAATTGCTAAATGTAATCGCTACATTTTTTTGTTGTTGACAGTTTGACACCACCGTGCTACTGTAGCTAGCAAAAGAGTGTAGGAGTGGTTGTTAACAATAAAAGAAAAAAAGCATATTGGCTAACTGTGGGGTGAAACAATTATTTATAATTGCTAGCAAATGAATGTTTTCTCCAAAACTGACAAGGTGACTCTAGTTTTGTTTACATTATTGCAGTTTGTGAAATCTCCACTTTCCAAGCATATTACAGTTGCCTTGACAGTAGAGTGAAATTAACATTAAGGCTCAAATGGTCGGGATCATAAAGGCCTACATCTAAATAAATATCATGTGTAGTGCTACTTCTGGTTTAGCTGGGTTAGCTTTTACTTTTGTTTCTGTCTATTCTTTTGCTTCTGTGGGATTCGAAGTATGTGTGACGTGCAAACTGGGCTTATTTAGAAGAAAGACAAAGTGGGGAAGGGGGATAATGTTTCCATGATGGAATTTTACCCCTGAATAAACAGGATTGACTACTAAAGTCACCTTGTGCAAACCAGAGCCAAAAATGGAGGGGATAATTGTTGTATTAATCAAAGAGGGGAAAATTGACTGACGTGTTGGGGGTGACTGGTCTGTGTAATTTGTCTCTTTAGAGGCTTTGGCTGGGTCCTGAGCTTGATCCAAAGTAATGGCCTTTTACCCAGACTACATTTCTTTTCCACCTGCAAACCGCACAGGAAAATCTCCACTGCTCTGTATATTGATGTCTAGTGAGAATACCCAGTCGTTCTCACCTGGAACACTGCCAGAAATGACAAAATATCTGCCTTCCTCCCTAGCTCATGTACAATGACAGACTGGGGCTAAACAAGTAAACCCTCTGAATAATTTCCCTAGGATTAAGAGACCATGACAGATCAGTCATAGATAATTCTACACTGTTCAGAAAAATATATACTTCTACCACTGGCTTTTGCTATGAAGTCTATACTGTTGGGGTAAGAAACGCAATGTGCGCCAATGCCATGCATTAGATATTTGGAACTTTGAACTGGGGCTGTGGTGGTCATGAAATGTTGTCTGCTGATTACTGTCATGCAAAAGACTGCCAGTCTCACGGTAATTGACCATTAATAAACAAACATGTTTAGCATCTCCAGGCCTCCACGCATACAAACTGCATCCAAACACTGATGACCTGAAAATTATTGTCTAGCAATGATCAACAACCAATTTGACAGAGCTTGAAGAATTTTGAAAAGACTAAGACAGAAAAACTCACAGCTGTAATAGCTGCCGTAGGTACTTCTACAAAGTATTGACTCGCAGGTGTGAATATTTATGTAAATGAGATATTTTAGTATTTTATTTTCAATAAATTTGCAATCATTTTTAAAACATGTTTTCACTTTGTCATTATGGGGTATTGTGTGTAGATAGGTGACAAAAACAATTTATTTAATACATTTTTTATTGAGGCTGTAACACAACAACATTTGGAATAAGTAAAAGGGTATGAATATTTTTTGAAGACACTGTATGGCAGTGTGCAGTGGGAGAGAGTATGACGTCTGCCTTTAATATTGTAAGATAAGGAAATTGGTCATGACTCATGAGTCATTGTTTAGTAATTTACATTTTCAATGTGATTAAAAGCTTTTCAGTTGGTCATATAGTATTAAATTAGTAATTTACACAGTATCCAAATTGATTGTTATACTACTGCCAGGTTTGAAATTACGTTATTATTGCTGTGATTAAATGAGGTATAGATAAAGATCACATGATATTTAATTAGCTCGAATTTCACACTTTTTATTAATTTGATTATCATCACAGGACCATCATACGAATTCTGTCTGGTTCTGTTCTACCAGGGGAAATTAGGTCCTCCAAACACTATTTGTGAAAAGGTGAAAATTGAGAAATCTGCTCTCCGGCAGGTAATTTCGCAATCCTTAAGCACAATTAATGGAAATCATTAGGTCTAATGAAATAGTGGAGCACTGATCTGCTCTTGCAAAGGTTCCCACATTAGAGCTTGCCTCACAAGGTTAGCGATGTGACTTTGCTCTGAAGTTGGCTGTAGAGAACCTTCCTTTGAGATCGTCTGTCTGTCCAGGGGCAAGCAGCTTAATACTTTCTTACTCAGAGCTAACACAGTTGATTCAAGAACCACACACGACAAACATCCAAACAGTGGTATATTTCCACATAGTTGTTGACTATGTACTGTACAAAAGGTAATTCACTAATGAAGAATTATATAGAAACAAAAGGTATATATTATGATCCTTTTAATCCTACTTTGGAGAATGCAATGGTTTTGTACTAATAACTTTCACCACTGAAGTTGGTCAACATCTTCACTGAATTTTCTAAGGTCGTTTTTTTAAATCAACTATTAGCTAACTACTAGTTCATTACTTACACTGGCTAGTGGGAATGTCCATCCAAGCCTCCTGGATAAGCATTCATTTGAAAATCAAGTTCTGTTTTCCCCCCAATCAGCAAACTACACCTATTGACCAACAGCCTTTTTTTTATCCACAAGGCAGTAAGATTTCCAATAAACATAATTGTGTGGATCCTGGAAGTAAGCAGATTCACGAGGCCAGCCCACTAATGGCGCAATTCCACTAGCACGGACTAGCCTTGTTGTTTCTTAGTTGTTTTCTATTTGCCATGGAACTGGAAACAGGGATAGTCCGATTTGAATATTACAGTCGGTTGCCCTGGGCACCCATTAATGTAAGGCCCTGGTTAAGCACTTGTGAAGGTCGTCCCCCTCAATCAGCTCTGCTGGTTATCATGTCAGTACAGTAATCATGACTCAAGAGGCTGTGCAATGAACTTCTTAACCCATTTCCTTTATTGCTATTTAATTTAGTGAGTGCAAACAAGTCATGGGGAAATAATATAATTCAATTATAAGTAAATATACAAAGAGGAACTGACATTTCTTGGCAATTAACCACTCCAATGTAAACAGCTATGTTGACAATGACGTTACTTTAGCTAATATGGTGACAACGATGTAGGCTGTGTGTAGTGTTATATGGTTTGGCTTGTAACTTTTTTCCCACCTGGTCACATACAGCTGATGTGTTGTGCATTGAAGTCCACAAACGAAGGGAACAGGTGAGAGGAGGAGAGCACATAGACGCGAGAAGGAATACAAAGTGGCTGCTATGAAAGTGAACTATTTCTGTCTGTAATAAAGCCCTTTTGTGGGGAAAAACGTATTCTGAATGGCTGGGCCATAGTGGGTGGGCCAGGCTGCCAAGTGGATGGACCTATGCCCACCCATGGCTGCACCCCTGCCCATAAATTGTTTTATTTCAATTGACTGATTTCCTTATATGAACTGTAACTCAGTAAAATCTTTAAAATTGTTGCATGTTGCGTTTATATTTTTGTTCAGTATAGATATTCCAAAACTAAATGTAAAAAAAATCTATGGAACACAACTCTGTCTTCTCATATTGATGACAGTGCAGGATGTTCAGAATAATCATCATCTGAGATGAATAAAGCACAATTACAATTTCACCACCACAACAAAACGCTGCCTGTCTTCAAGGTGATAGAGCAACTTGTTATGCTCAAGTTCCTAGGCGCCCGAGCAATGGAGGGAATGGAGCACTTTCAAAATAGGGTGCAAATGTATGTTTTTGCACCCCACTTTTTTTCAATGATTAGCAATGTTTTGAGCTAGTCTCTATTCAAATAGATACTCAATGTCCATTTTATATATGATATTACAATTAACAGATTTGTATTTGCCATCCCCACCCCAAGAATGATTTGAACTACTTCGCTCCCGCACGCACTGTTTTGGTTCAGTTTATTTAGATCGCACTAGTTGCACCACCAATGTTTTAAATGAAAAGGCACCTGAAAAAGATGTTGATCTATTTTGTTGTGCTGTTGTTACGTTTGTATTGTTTTTCATGTCCGATGGTAAAAATTAATTGTATAATTTCACTTTGCCTGTAAGAATCATGATGTCCACGGGCATGTCTGATTAGGCTTCGCTGGCAGACTGACTTTGAGTAGCCTTCCATCAGCCTACCAAAGATTGCACCTTAGCAGAAATCTGCATGTCAGGTAGCTCGTGGGCTGTCAATGAGTAGCTGGCAAGTAGAAGGTGAGAAATAATCAGTAGGTCCAATAGTACATGATTCAATAATTTCTGTTAAGAGGCATTTAACACCATTCTACATTTTTGCCATCTATTTTCCCAACTTCAATTGGTTAAATCACATTTGCAACTAAATGAAAACATTTTAACAAAGTAAGTCCTGGCTGAGCCCCATATGTGAGCGCCATTGCCGCTTCACGGTTTTACAGTGTAGCCAAGCTCTGTCTGCATGTGCCTATGCACCAAATGAAAAGCACAGGATAGTTTTGATAAAACAGCTTTGCTTGCAATCCCAGATCCACCAGGGGTCAAATGCCACAAGTTGAAACTTGTGGCACCTTAGTTTTAGTTTTATCCCTATATAAAAATAGCAATAAAGTTAATGATTGAGTGACAGGTTTGCGTGAAATCTGTATCTTACCTATGCTGTTTCAGCACCATGGACAGAGCGCCCTAGGGAGTGTGTGTGTGTGTTTGTGTGTAGGGGGGCTATGGAAAGCTACTGGGAGGATGATTAATCATGAAACCAGTTTTACCATGGCAGTAGCAAATTGAGTTAGAAAACCATGATGCATCTGCAACAACCAACTATCATTCTGAAGACTACGATGCCTAGTTTATAGCAAATGTTTAATAATTAATTTGAAATACATTTAACATTTTCACCTGAATTTTGTACATTTTCACCCCAAATTCTCAGGTCATTTTATAAAATGTTACTTTAGAAAAACCTAACTTAATTCAATAAAACCCAAACTATGTTGCTGTAGTTTGTTCACCAATCATAATAATGGTATACCAGTTGAGGTTTACATTAAACTATAATATTTATTACATAAAAACATTACAGTAACGCTTTTTCAAGATGCTGTAAAAAATCAAAAAAGTCAAAGTTTTATTCACCCATGATGTATCATCTAGAGGAGCAGTCCTTGGATGAGCACAAGTGCCTTTATGTCTTCACTTATATGCCTTCAGAATGAACATCTTATTCTCAAACACCCCCTTTATGACACTTGACCTTCTCATTATTGAAATGACAAAAAAGCTCAAATTGGGAAAAACTTCAAGAACCATTAACTTACCAACATAGAGGCATGAATGGTCATAGGTGATGTGGTCAATTGTTTGCTGATTCATAATGGCTGTCTCCTATTCCTTGCAAATTGAGTTGAGGGCATCTCATTACCGAAATACAAACTTCTTATTACCACATCATTTTTAGTCCATTTCGGTAATGAGATCCTTAATTCGGTAATGATAATAAGCGAATTATTATTATTTTTTTATTTATTTCACCTTTATTCAAACAGGTTGTTGAGAACAAGTTCTCATTTACAACTGCGACCTGGCCAAGATAAAGCAAAGCAGTTCGACACATACAACACAGAGTTACACATTGGAGTAAACAAACATAGTCAATAAAACAAATGTATATACAAAGAGTGCAAATGAGGTAGGATAAGGAAGGTAAGGCAATAAATAGGCCATGGTGGCAAAGTAATTACAATATAGCATTTAAACACTGGAATGGTAGATGTGCAGTAGATGAATGTGCAATGTAGAAAAACTGGGGTGCAAAGGAACAAGATAAATAAATAAATAAATAAATAAATACGGTAGGGGATGAGGTAGTTGGTTGGGCTATTTACAGATGGGCTATATACAGGTGCAGGGGTCTGTGAACTGCTCTGACAGCTGGAGCTTAAAGCTGGTGAGGGAGATAAGTGTCTCCAGTTTCAGAGATTTTTGTAGTTCGTTCCAGTCATTGGCAGCAGAGAACTGGAAGGAGAGTCGGCCAAAGGAGGAATTGGCTTTGGGGGTGACCAGTGAGATATACCTGCTGGAGCGCGTGCTACGGGTTGGTGCTGTTATGGTGACCAGCGAGCTGAGATAAGGCGGGACTTTACCTAGCAGGGACTTGTAGATGACCTGGAGCCAGTGGGTATGGCGACGAGTGTAAAGCGAGGGCCAGCCAACGAGAGCGTACAAGTTGCAGTGGTGGGTGGTGTATGGGGCTTTGGTGACAAAACAGATGGCACTGTGATAGACTGCATCCAATTTGTTGAGTAGAGTATTGGAGGCTATTTTGTAAATGACATCACCGAAGTCGAGGATCGGTAGGATGGTCAGTTTTACGAGGGTATGTTTGGCAGCATGAGTAAAGGATGCTTTGTTGAAATAGGAAGCCAATTCTAGATTTGAGATGTTTGATGTGAGTCTGAAAGGAGAGTTTACAGTCTAACCAGACACCTAGATATTTGTAGTTGTCCACATAATCTAAGACAGAACCGTCCGGAGTAGTGATGCTGGACGGGCGGACAGGTGCTGGCAGCGATCGGTTGAAGAGCATGCATTTAGTTGTACTTCCGTTTAAGAGCAGTTGGAGGCCACGGAAGGAGAGTTATGGCATTGAAGCTCGTTTGGACGGTAGTTAACACAGTGTCCAAAGAGGGACCAGAAGTATACAGAATGGTGTCGTCTACGTAGAGGTGGATCAGAGACTCACCTGCAGCAAGAGCGATATCATTGATGTATACAGAGAAGAGAGTCGGCCCAAGAATTGAACCCTGTGGCACCCCCATAGAGACTGCCAGAGAAGTAATTGGTGAACCATGCGAGGCAATCATTTGAGAAACCAAGGCTGTCGAGTCTGCCGATAAGGATGTGGTGATTGACAGAGTCGAAAGCCTTGGCCAGATCAATGAATACGGCTGCACAGTAATGTCTCTTATCGATGGCGGTTATGATGTCGTTTAGGACCTTGAGCGTTGCTGAGGTGCATCCATGAACAGCTCTGAAACCAGATTGCATAGCGGAGAAGGTACGGTGGGATTCGAAATGGTCAGTAATCTGTTTGTTAACTTGGCTTTCGAAGACCTTAAAAAGGCAGGGTAGGATAGATATAAGTCCGTAGCAGTTTGGGTCAAGAGTGTCTCCCCCTTTGAAGAGGGGGATGACCGCAGCTGCTTTCCAGTCTTTGGGAATCTCAGACGACACGAAAGAGAGGTTGAACAGGCTAGTAATAGGGGTTGCAACAATTTTGGCAGATAATTTTAGAAAGAAAGGGTCCAGATTGTCATCGGGCCGACTAAACATCCCCAGGTCTAAAACGTCGAGTTTCAGAACATCAGCTAACTGGATTTGGGAGAAGGAGAAATGGGGGAGGCTTTGGCGAGTTACTGAGGGGGGTGCAGGGCTGTTGACCGGGGTAGGGGTAGCCAGGTGGAAAGCATGGCCAGCCGTAGAAAAATGCTTATTGAAATTCTCAATTATTGTGGGTTTATCAGGGGTGACAGCATTTCCTATCCTCAGTGCAGTGGGCAGCTGGGAGGAGGTGCTCTTATTCTCCATAGACTTTACAGTGTCCCAGAACTTTGAGTTTGTGTTACAGGAAGCAAATTTGTGCTTGAAAAAGCTAGCCTTGGCTTTCCTAACTGCCAGTGTATATTGGTTCCTGACTTCCCTGAAAAGTTGCATATCACGGGGGCTGTTCCATGCGAATGCAGAATGCCACAGGATGTTTTTGTGCTGGTCAAGGGCAGTCAGGTCTGGAGAGAACCAAGGGCTATATCTGTTCCTGGTTCTAAATTTCTTGAATGGGGCATGCTTATTTAAGATGGTGAGGAAGGCACTTTTAAAGAATAACCAGGCATCCTCTGACGGGATGAGGTCAATATCCTTCCAGGATACCCGGGCCAGGTCGATTAGAAAGGCCTGCTCGCTGAAGTATTTTAGGGAACGTTTAACAGTAATGAGGGGAGATCGTTTGACCGCAAACCCATTACGGATGCAGGCAATGAGGCAGTGATCGCTGAGATCTTGGTTGAAAACAGCAGGGGTGTATTTGGAGGGGAAGTTAGTTAGGATGACATCTATGAGGGTGCCCGTGTTTACGGCTTTGGGGTTGTACCTAGTAGGTTCAATGATGATTCGTGTGAGGTTTAGGGCATCAAGCTTAGATTGTTGGGTGGCCGGGGTGTTAAGCATGTCCCAGTTTAGGTCACCTAGCAGCACGAACTCTGAAGATAGATGGGGGGGAAATCAGTTCACATATGGTGTCCAGAACACAGCTGGGGGCAGAGGGTTGTCTATAGCTAGCGGCAACAGTGAGAGACTTGTTTCTAGAAAGTTTTGGGTTCCTTGTAGAACCCAGTGTGGAATGGGTTCTACCTGGAACCCAAAAGGGTTCTTCAAATTGTTCTTCTATGGGGGACAGCCCCCCCAAAACGTTTAGGTTCTAGATAGCACCTTTATTTTCTAAAATGGCAGTTTTTCAATGGCAAACTGAAACACTCATTACCAAAACATGCATTCTCATCTCTGAAACCTAATTATTATTACCGTAATACACCAATATTTAGGAAATATTAGGAAAAATAAAAAGTATGCTTTAGTAATTTTGGCTTAATCTGATAGTGTGCTTTTTGTTCTTTATCTAAATATGTGTACATAAAAATAACATGTATACACAAGTAATTATGACAAAAACTCAGAAAAGGTTGTGCAATGCAATCAGTGTTAAAAGGTGTGCTACCTTCAAGCGGCCAGAGGGAAAAGAGGGCTGTAAAAGAAGATGAGGGAGCACTGGGAGAGAAATGCCCGACATGTCCCTGAATCTCCAGCAAAGCGTTCCGGAGTAGGTAAGCGGGGTTCCGGGAAACCCGGGGTGGGCTGGGGGGGACGCGCTGCTGCCAGCAGGGTCACTGAGGGGGTCTGTCAACCGGCGCCGACAGAGATGTGAAAGTTGTTGTGAAATTGTTAGATTACTTGTTAGATACTACTGCATGGTCAGAACTAGAAGCACAAGCATTTCGCTACACTCGCATTAACATCTGCTAACCATGTATACGTGACAAATAAAATGTTATTTGATTTGAGGTTACGGTAGTGGCTGGCTGTCTAATAGACAATACGCGAACATGCTCCAGCAATGTATGGAATCCTTCCATAAGGTTGTAAAGTAACTCCTCCTGTCTTCCATTGGTGGATCCGTGGGAGGAGACTGTGTCGCGGAGCTGGTCCGAGTCTGCTGGGTCAGTCATGGCCAGTTCGTACTATCAGGACTCAGGATAAGACCCAGATGCAGTTCGAATCACTGATTTTTATTTACAAAGCAAGGGGCAGGCAAACGTCAGGTCAAGGGCCGGCAGAGGTCAGTATTCCAGGGCAGTGTCAGAAAGGTACAGAACGGCAGGTAGTCTCAGGTTCAGGGCAGGCAGAATGGTCAAAACTGGGAAGACTAGGAAAAACTAGGGCATAGGAAACACGCTGGTAGGACTTGACGGGACAAGACAAACTGGCAACTGACAAACAGAAAACACAGGTAGAAATACACAGGAGATAATGGGAAACACCAGGTGGGGCGGTGGAGACAAGCACAAGATATGTGAAACAGATCAGGGTGTGACAAACGTAAGCCTATGCAACATTAACCAATTAAAAACAGTTCTGTAGCTATGAGGTTTGTGCAGTAAGTTAAAAGACCAATCAATTATCACTGCATATTGGCTATGCTTGAATTGCCCAGCCAATGTTGTTTTTCTAAGACCATTTTGAAATTATATATTTTTTAATTAGGTATATGATCACACTTGTAATAGATAATTAGTTGTATTACGTGTGAGGCACAGCTAAGTGAGCATAATAATTTTTTTACTGGACTGATGGCCAGACTAAGGGGAGGGAGGGAGCAGTGATGAGGCTGCCTCTCACCTCACTCACCGTCCCTCTTCTCTCCGCTGAGAAAAGGGGACTCAGTCTTCCATGACCAGAGAAATATTAAATATTCCTCAATATAAAAAAAAAAAAAAAAGACACAACGCTAATAATAACCATGCAGCTTATTGGAAAACTTTACTATACTCATTCATTGCCGCTGCAGTGCTGGTTGTAGCGTGTGGAAGGAAGTAGCGAGAATGTTCAACGGCTTTATAAGCCATAAAATGTGCAAAGTGTTGACAGTACTGAAAGAACATAAACATGAACTTACACATAAAACCAGTGTCAGATGTCTCTGTGTAGCAAGTAGACAGAGTCAGGCTCAGGACAACAGAGATGAGTACTCACGTAACTTTACTCAAAGTACAAACTACCAAAATTGGTAGAAAAATCCACACTCACAAATAACAAGAACATCTAACATAGAACAAACCCACACAAAACCATGAGGGAAACAGAGGGTTTAAATAAGGAACATATAATTATGGGATAAAAACCAGGTGTGTATAATGAAGACAAAAAACATAGAAAATGAAAAGTAGATCGGCGGTAGCTAGAAAACCGGTGACATCGACCGCCGAAAGCCGCCCGAACAAGGAGAGGGACCACCTTCGGCTGAAGTCGTGACAACCAGCAGCTCTTTGCTGTATTCATTGAGTCTTTCTGTAGTCATGGTTTAAAAAGTTTTGAAATCTCACAGTATCAACTTTGCTGTGCATTCGATGCTTCATTTTACAGTTTATCGCTCTAGGAAAGTGTGCAGACATGGTGATCTGAGCTATCTGATTGGCCAGCGGTAGGCCTTTTAGGTACACTTTATTTGCTTGATCGTGATAAACCGGTTGGTGACCACTGCTTTAGAGTGTAGGGCACTGTCCATTGTGCTGATACAGCGCAGCCGAGATGGGATACTGATTTTGCCCCAACCTGTCACTTCAAAAGCACTAAATGGTCTTAGAGTTTCGGCATTTTAACATTATGTTTATTGTGCTACAGCGTAATATAAGCAGAATTCAATATAATTCCAATGCAAGAACCCCCCAAAATTGTGCCCCCTCACCGATTTCAACTGCCCCCTTAGTCACTTTATCCTGTCGCCGGGTCTCTGCTTGGCTTGGTAAGTAACAAATAAATAATTTCTACCCACTTTGCATCAAATATTTATGTTGCGGAGTCAAGTTAATTTGAAAAATGTTCATGGTGACAGCACTTAAAACAAAGGTGCCAAAAAAAGTAAAGATCCCCCCTCCCCTCCCAAGCTTTTGCACCCACATTTTTAGACAAAGTCAGGTGCCCATGCTCAAGTTGTATTACTAATAGAGAGTACATTGGAAATTAATTTAATAATTCAAATTTAACAGCAATGAAAGTTTTAAGTTCACAGTGGATTTGTTGTTTCAGCTCTCTTGACGTAGTCAAGCTTAGAATAACTGTTGTTCTTAACAAAAACTAAATGTTCCCCATACCAAGAAAAAACTGATAGGTAAAACATTTATAAGGTTCTGATAGTCACAATTAAAAAATGTCTATGTTAGAAAATGTGGGAATAGCTAATATATACACTATATATGCATATATAATATATAACAGTTTATTAGGTACACCCCTTTGCCTCCAGAACAGCCTGAATTCTTCAGGGCATGGACTTAACGTGTGCCAGGAAAACATTCCCCACACCATTACACCACCGCCACCAGCCTGTACCGTTGACACCAGGCAGGATGGGGCCATGGACTCATGCTGCTTACGCCAAAGCCTGACTCTACAATCAGTGTGACACAATAGGAACCGGTTCGCAATTGGAACCGGAATTAGCTTGCACAATTCTTAACATTCTCCTTCGACCTCTCTCATCAGCGGTTTTCGCCCACAGGACTGCCGCCAACTGGATGTTTTTTGTTTGTTGCACCATTCTCAATAAACCCTAGACACTGCCTTGCCTGAAAAGCCCAGGAGTCAGGCTGTTTCTGAGATCCTGGAACAGGCATCGACGATCGTACCACGCTCAAAGTTGCTTAGGTCACTAGTTTTGCCCATTCTAACGTTCAATCGAACAGTGACTGAATGCCTCGATGCCTGTCTGCTTGCTTTATATAGCAAGCCACGGCCACGCGAACCATTTCCGTGAACGGGGTGGTGAAACTAATATATAGAGTGTATATAGGATTACAAATACCTGTATGCTGTAGTGTATAAGACATTCACATAAGACATTCACAAGCATACCAAACCATTTTGACAGCAATTTTCTAGAAATCACAGAGCAGGGGTAATTGCCCCAAAAACACATACAACATTGGCAGAGGTAATGCCTATGCATATTTTGAAACAAATTCATTCATCCTGGTTGCTTTTCCTCTGCTTTTAGACCAATGGGAACATGGGCAGCATATGAACATAATCTTATGAATTAGCAATGGGTTATATTAAATAGGTATTTCCTAACTATTGATTAAATACGGCAAACTATAAGGGAGAATCCATATTTTAGGCATTCACCTGAATATAAACTGCTTTGACTTTGAAGAGTGTGGCCTTAAATCATTTGAAAATGAAAGCACCCATCCACTGCTTTAAAAATATACATTTTCATCCATATGAAATAGTCCTGGTCAAATACGTCAGATCAATGCAAAATGATGCAAAGAGACAAGCCTGACTTAGTCACACAGGAGCTATACCAATTTGGGTAATAGACCTCTCTGAGTTAGATCCCAGTTCCCTATCCATGTGATGATCTCTGAAACAGACAAATGTCAACAGAGCAGTGTTCATTGGGAAAGGGAAGGGAAAGGGGGATACCTAGTTGGTTGCACAACTGAATGCATTCAACCGAAATGTGTCTTCCACATTTAACCCAACCCCTCTGAATACAATTTAATGTCCGGCATTTCATGCTAATCTAAAACGTATTGCAAATACTATTACAATGTGCACTGGAATAATATATGAAAAATGCTGCCGCCTTATGCTAGTTTGAAATTGGGAGCGTTTGGAGCAATATCTAAATTGCTAAACCTGTAAAGCGGATTAATGTGGATTCACTTAGTGCCGTAATTTGAGGGTGAAGGAGCAATCCAGCAATTAGGTGCGGCTTATGACAGATAAACTCATGAGATCAGTGGCTAGAGCAGAGGCAGAGACCTCACTGAACCTTCTCCAATCAACTTTCAGCAAAGCTTGGCTTGCCTTCCCTTCCCTTGACATCCCTTCTAGAAAACAACCTGTCTGTATGTCCTACAGCAATCTGCATCCCTACAGAGACTGGGCTGGGGTGCTGTAGAGCCAAGAACAGCCGAGTGGTCCTGTCAGAGTATATCATCTTATCTTTTGCCTGTAGGGAGGGAGCATAGGTGGCTTGCACCTGGGTCTTCAATCTAATCTAAAGTAAAACAGTGTAGAGATGTTTCTTGTCAGGGCTGTATTTAATAGAAAATGCTCACAACCAAATCATATCTCATTTCTGTATGTGTCTAATACATATGTTAGTACACAACACTTGGCATAACATAAACGAAGCATCTTTAAAAAAAAAGATAAAGTGTCAGTAGTAATAAGGGGAAAACCAAGAGTCAAGGTCTGAGGACATCCGGACACCCTACGGCAGGGGCATTCAAATCCGAGTCTGGAGGGCCGGAGTACTGCTGGTTCTCTATTCTAACTGGTTAATTGCATTCAACTGGTGTCCCAGGTCTAAATTAGTCCCTGATTATAGGGCTAGAATTAAATCCAGAAATGGAACTGGCTTCAAGGGCCAGATTTGAATAGCCCTGCCCAACAGGGATTCAGATATTTTTGATAGAATGTGTAGAATAACATGTTTACAATTTTCCCTCGAGGATAATGCCAAGAGCTCTTGGCTTGACGTGTCAGTGGAAATTTTTGATGTTAGTAGATCAATGGACATCTTAGGCGCTGGCAGGCATCATGCATCATATGGGGCCACAGGCTTCAGAGACCTATTTATAGTATAGGTTGGAATATCTCTCTTGCATTTGCTTAGATTTATCAGTTATTGTTACCTCTCTCCTTTGGGGTTCAATGAAACTCTATGTCAGTGTATAAGAACTAACAACCAGTCTTGCTTTTCAAGTGTCTGTTGAGGGAATAAAGTTCTCCCAACAATCAATTGAAGATATAAATAAATACACGTTTTATATAAATAAAAAAATATACTGTATATCTTATACCCTAGAGATTTAACCTGACAGTTGTGCTCATTAAAGCGTTGTAGTCCATCACCTATGATATTAATAAGAGACTTAGCTTTGTAAAGGTGCATACACAGCGGTCGCCTCACAGTGCCTACCAAATGTGAAATATCATAAATAAGTTAGTGAGAAAAACAATCGCTATGGCTAATTATCGTTGCATGCCAGAGCCTCGCTATACGCTGGAGATTGCTTTGTAGTCCTTGTTGTGAATGGGGACACAGTGTTGCAATCATGCAATGAGAGCTAGTAATAAAAAACAAACTATCACTAGCAATAAGTACCCCTACACATAGATGACTGAACTGTAGCATTATTTGCCTGGACTTGTGGCTCAACCCAGTCTGAAAACCAAGCCTGTGTGTGTCTGGCATTGCAGCTTACAGACGAATGGACTTTCTTCCTTAGTGTCACAACAGTCAGATACATGAACACATCCCCAAGGCCTTTCCTTTGTACTCTCCATTCTCCTCATCCACCCTCCAACTGCATGCCTCAAACTTAATAAATCTATACTTGTATCCAGTGAGAGTACTGCTCAATCTTCTGAATCTTAAAATCCCATATGTTTTAAACAATGTGTCCCTGTGGTAAAGGAAGTGCTTATCGCTGTAGTTTCTTCCTCATTCGGCATTGTTTTTGACGAATGAGGAAGACACCTTACCTCCCTCTCATTATCCGTAGAATAATAGTCCGCCTGCTGATAGGTGAAAAGCAAGGCCTTGTGGGAGCTGGATACTAAGCCTAATCTGCAGGAGCTTTGTAATGATCTTCATGGGGACTATAAAGCACCATGTCTTAATTTACCACAAAGTTTTGTATATTTGTGCTGTGGCTAGTAGTAGGGAAAGGGAAAGGGGGTACCTAGTCAGTTGTACAACTGAATGCCTTCAACTGAAATGTGTTTTCCACATTTAACCCAACCCCTCTGAATCAGAGATGTGCGGGGGGTTGCCTTAATCAACATCCACGGCGCCCGGGGAACAGTGGGTTAACTGCCTTGTTCAGGGGGCGGACTATTATTCAGGGGCAGAACAACATATTTTTCCCTTGTCAGCTTGGGGATTCGAACTTGCAACGCTCTAACCACTAGGCTACCTGCCGCCCCAGTGGTTAGAGCGATGGACTTGTAACCGGAAGGTTGCAAGTTCGATGCGGTTCACCTTTATTTAACCAGGTAGGCTAGTTGAGAACAAGTTCTCATTTACAACTGTGACCTGGCCAAGATAAAGCAAAGCAGTTCGACACATACAACAACATAGAGTTACACATGGAATAAACAAACATACAGTGAATAATACAGTAGAAAAAAGTATATATACAGTGTGTGCAAATGAGATAAGATAAGGGAGGTAAGGCAATAAATAGCCCATGGTGGCGAAGTAATTACAATATAGCATTTAAACACTGGTATGGTAGATGTGCAGAAGATGAATGTGCAAGTAGAGATACTGGGGTGCAAAGGAGCAAGACAAATAAATAAATACAGTATGGGGATGAGGTAGTAGGATGGGCTGTTTACAGATGGGCTATGTGCAGGGGCAGAGATCTGTGAGCTGCACTGACAGCTGGTGCTTAAAGCTAGTGAGGGAGATATGAGTCTCCAGCTTCAGTGATTTTTGCAGTTTTTTCCGGTCATTGGCAGCAGAGAACTGGAAGGAAAGGCGGCCAAAGGAGGAATTGGCTTTGGAGGTGACCAGTGAGATAAACCTGCTGGAGCGCGTGCTAAGGGTGGGTGCTGCTATGGTGACCAGTGAGCTGAGATAAGGTGGGGCTTTACCTAGCAAAGACTTGTAGATGACCTGGAGCCAGTGGGTTAGGCGACGAGTATGAAGTGAGGGCCAGCCAACGAGAGCGTGAGCTAGACAGCCATTTTTAAGTCTTGCCATAGATGTTCAAGCTGATTTAAGTCAAAACTGTAACTACGCCACCCAGGAACATTCAACGTCGTCTTAGTAAGCAACTCCAATGTATATTTGGGCTTGTGTTTTAAGTTATTGTCCTGCTGAAAAGGTGAATTTGTCTCCCAGTGTCTGTTGGAAAGCATACTGAACCAGATTTTCATTTCGGATTTTGCCTGTGCTCAGCTCTGTTCTGTGTCTTTTTATCCTAAAAACTCCCTAGTCTTTGCCGATGACAAGCATACCCATAACATGATACAGCCACCACCATTCTTGAAAACATGAAGAGTGGTACTCAGTGATGTGTTGTATTCGATTTGTATTCAGGACATAAAGTAAATTTCTTTGCCACATTTTTTGCAGTTTTACAAAAGTTCCTTTTTGCAAGTTTTGGAATATTTTTTATTTGTACAGGCTTCCTTCTTTTTACTCTGCCAATTAGGATAGTATTGTGGAGTAACTACAATGTTGTTGATCCATCCTCAGTTCTCCTATCCCAGCCATCAAACTCTAACTGTCACGGTTGGCCTCAAGGTGAAATTCCTGAATGGTTTCCTTCCTATGTCGCTGGTGTCGTTGCAGTGACTGGGTGTATTGATACACCATCCAATGTGTAATTTAATAACTTCACCATGGTCAAAGGGATATTCAATGTCTGCTTTTTTATTTTTACCATCTATCAATAGGTGCCCTTCTTAGCGAGGCATTGGAAAATCAAATCAGTTTGAAGTTTATTCATCACATGCGCCAAATACAACAGGTGTAGACCTTACAGTGAAATGCTTACTTACAAGCCCTAAACAACAGTGCAATTTTTAAGTAAAAAATAGGTATTAGGTAAACAATAGAAAAGTAAATACAATTTAAAAAAAACTGTAAAATGACAGTGAAAATAACAGTAGCGAGGCTATATACAGGTGGTACCGGTACAGAGTCAATGTACGGGGTCACCGGTTAGTCGGACTAATTGAGGTAATATGTACATGTAGGTATAGTTAAAGTGACTATGCATAGATGACAAACAGAGAGAAGCAGCAGCGTAAAAGAGGGGTTGGCGGGTGGGGTGGCGGGACACAATGCAAATAGTACGGGTAGCCATTTGATTACCTGTTCAGGAGTCTTATGGCTTGGGGGTAAAGCTGTTGAAAAGCCTTTTGGTCCTAGACTTGGCGCTCCGGAACCGCTTGCCATGCAATAGCAGAGAGAACAGTATGACTGGGGTAGCTGGGGTCTTTGACAATTTTTAGGGCCTTCCTCTGACACCGCCTGGTGTAGCGGTCCTGGATGGCAGGCACCCTCTGTATTGCCTTGCGGTAGGAGGCCGAGCAGTTGCCGTACCAGGCAGTGATGCAACCAGTCAGGATGCTCTCGATGTTGCAGCTGTAGAACCTTTTGAGGATCTGAGGACCCATGCCAAATCTGTTCAGTCTCCTGAGGGGGAATAGGTTTTGTCGTGCCCTCTTCACGACTGTCTTGGTGTGTTTGGACCATGTTAGTTTGTTGGTGATTTGGAAACCAAGGGACTTGAAGCTCTTAACCTGCTCCACTACAGCAGAGAGAGAGAGCGAGAGAGAGAGAGAATTCACACAGGACACCGGATAAGACAGGAGAAATACTATAACAGACTGACCATAGCCCCCCGACACATAAACTAAATTAAACAGCACACGTCCTGGTAATCTGTCTGAATGTTGACCTGTTTAAAGGTTTTACTCACTTCGGCTACGGAGAGTGTGATCACACAGTCGTCCGGAACAGCTGATGCTATCATGCATGCCTCAGTGTTGCTTGCCTCAAAGCGAGCATAGAAGTGATTTAGCTCGTCTGGTAGGCTTGTGTCACTGTGGCTTCTGGTTGGGGTATGTACGTACAGTCACTGTGGGGACGTCCTCGATGCACTTAAGCCAGTGACTGATGTGGTGTACTCCTCAATGCCATCAGAAGAATCCCGGAATATATTCCAGTCTGTGCTAGCAAAACAGTCCTGTAGTTTATCATCTGCTTCATCTGACCACTTTTTTTATAGACACTGGTGCTTCCTACTTAAATTTTTGCTTGTAAGTAGGAATCAGGGGGTTAGAATTAGGGTCAGATTTGCCAAATGGAGGGCAAGGGAGAGCTTTGTACATGTCTCTGTGTGTGGAGTAAAGGTGATCTAGAAGTTTTTTCCCTCTGGTTGCGCATTTAACATGCTGATAGAAATTAGGTAAAACTGATTTAAGTTTCCCAGAATTAAAGTCCCCAGCCACTAGGAGCTCCACCTCTGGGTGAGCGGTTTCCTGTTTGCTTATTTCCTTATACAGCTGACTGAGTGCGGTCTTAGTGCCAGCATCAGTCTGGTGGTAAATAAACAACCACGAAAAAAAGAGACCTCTCTTGGCAAATTGTGTGGTCTACAGCTTATCATGAGATACTCTACTTCAGGCGAGCAAAATCTAGAGACTTCCTTAGATTTCGTGCACCAGCTGTTGTTTGCAAATATACACAGACCCCCCTCGTCTTACCGGTGTGTGCTGTTCTATCTAGCCGGTGCAGCGTATATCCCTCCAGCTGAATGTTTTCCTTGTCGTCATTCAGCCACGATTTGGTGAAACATAAGATATTATAGTTTTTGATGTCCCTTTGGTAGGATATTCGTGATCGTACCTTGTCTAATTTATTGTCCAATGATTGTACGGTGGCAAGTAATATTGATGGTAAGGGCAGATTTCCCACTTGCCGTCGATGGATCCTTACGAGGCACCCCATACTGTGTCCTCCATACCTGCGTCTCTTTCTCTTGCCAATGACGGGGATTTCGGCCTTGTCGGGTGTCTGAAGTACATCCTGTGAGTCCCGCTTGTTGAAGAAAAAATCTTGGTCTAACCCGAGGTGAGTGATCGCAGTCCTGATATCCAGAAGCTCTTTTTTTGCTGTAAGACACGGTGGCAGCAACATTATGTACAAAATAAGTTACAAATAACATGAAAAAAACCCACATAATAGCACAATTGGTTAGGCGCCCGTAAAAAGGCTGCCGTTTCTTCCTTTGTGTTTGAAATTCACTCCTCTACTGAGGGACCTTCCAGATAATTTTATTTGTAGTCATTCAAAAATCGATGAGTGAGTCCATGCAACTTATGTGACTTGGAAGAAATGTTTTACTCCTGAACTTATTTAAGCTTGCCATAACAAAGGGGTTGAATATTTATTGACTCAAGACATTTCAGCTTTTCATTTTTTATTAATTTGTAAAAATGGTGAAAAACATCATTCCACTTTGACATTATGGGGTATTGTGTGTAGGCCTCACAATCTCAATTTGTTCCATTTTAAATTTGGGCTGTAACACAACACAATTTGGAAAAAGTCAAGGGGTGTTAATACTTTCGGAAAGCACTGTACATACAGCAAAGTCATTATAACATTCCTTATAGCCAGATGTATAATCATCACATACAAGAGTGATGGAGAAATAATTCACTTGGAGGATTATCTAGTTTGATTTTATTATTAAAATATTAGAAAATATATTACAAATTCAATTCTGAGCCCAGAGGTGAAATTCCCTGGACTCTTATGATGGTTTATGTACTTCTTTCTATACAGTATGCATATTGCCCTCAGTAGTCCTGGGTAATACCAGGAGCATTAACACTCAATTGATATGCCAATGGAGTTTAATAGCATGGCTTAACTGCAATACTCAATTAAAAATATACGTTTTTCAGGTAACCCAGTTTCTTAAGGTTAGTGTAGAGCTAGGCAGAAAAAGTTAAATGCTATGGATCAGATATAAAATATAGTATGCTGGCGGGATGCAATTCCAAAATGTTCCTGGATTGTTTGACAAGGGTGTCAGTAAAATGGAAACAGTGTTGGCAGTGTAGCATAACTCTTTGGTAATTCAGTAACAAATAATGAACTCAACCTATGGGCAGGCCTAGAGACAATAAATGCCTTCAATGGGGTACTCTGTCTGATGCAAAATTTTTAGCTTTTGTGAAAGACTAGGGAAGACATGGAAGGGGTGTATTTCATTAGAAATGTGTTTGAAACATTGCAGAGCTCACCCTGGTATAGTAATTGTAACATCCAACACAAAGCAAGTGATACTGTTGTGCAGAGGAAAGATTCAGCTGTGAAGAATAAACAACTGCAATCGATCAAGGTATTGTCAGGGATAAAGAAGCCAGGGCCAAAATCAACCCCACATGCAGAGAGGGACCCATGGAGCTTAGACCACTTGATAAGTAGGTGTTTTTTATTCTCGTTCAGCTTGATAGAATAGCCCAGGCCAATCAATGGAGCACAGAACAAAAACAAGCACAGGTAAATCCACCACTGGCCGCCTCATCGAGGTTGAGATTTCAAACTTTGTGATGAGGTCCAGAGTTTCAACTGTCACATCAGCACTTTGCACTGGACTAATCAGCACAAACTGCTTTGTTAACAGCTGTCTTGGGAGGTGCAAGGCTCAACTCTTATTTCATTGACCTCTGACTGCAAGGTTTAATTAACTCTGCAGTCCTGACGGGTGTCTCCAAAGAGTTCTTCCAATTTTTATGTGGGGAGTTCTTGACAGACAGATTCACTTGAACCTAATTGGTTTTGGCACAATTGCCTATTAGCGATCATCTGATTGGCATCAGATAACAAAGTTACTTAGTCTTGAGAGTGATTCAGATCTATCTCTGGGCCTACAATACGTCTTCACATGCCAAGTCATACTGCTGCTCAATTTCAGAATGCGTTGTTACATCCTCTCAGGCACATTTCAATCACTTTGTGGTTGATGTCCTATGTGAAGGAGTCTTTAACCTATACTGGATGTAGGGTCAGGCTATAATCTAACATTTACAGATGCATTTTTATACTTTGTATCTTTTGAGGGGACTGACATCCTTACACACACTTTGATATGGACAGTGTACAAGTGGAGGTAGACAAAATGCATCGCCCTTACCTGAGTTTTCTATCAAATAAGCTGGGTAAATACCTTTTGTGTTTGTCCAAATCCCTGTCTTTGGGTATCTTGAAATGCAATTCAATTAAAATGTTCATTATTGATTAAAATATGATTTTGTTTGGGTACGGTTGGCTTTTATGCACAAATAAACCCATCACTCACTGAACTCCCACGAGTGCTCCTGCTGTCTTTCTGCTAACAGACACTGTAAATTATCACTCAGCTTCATAATTACCTAAATCCTGAAAGCGTTTCACTAACGAGACAAATAACTTTTTGAAACTTTGATTCATAGCAACTGTCCCTCAAACCACACAGGGGAAGTAATAAAGTAAGGAAGCAGTTTAAAAGTTGGGATGTTCTGGTAGAAGGACGTGTCTGACAGAATCTGTCTGTAGGATGGTCGTCCGTAAAGCGGAGCGGAGTGAGCGGACCTCCCTGGAGGCTGCCGCTATCTGCTGTCCGACGAGGTCTACTGAGAGGATAAGGCAACGCTGCCTGGTGATGCCTCCCTGCACGCCTCCCCCGGGATGCCCTGTGAACAGCCTGTCACAAGCACTGAGTACCCAGGCTCCAACTCACAAACTTCTCGCTTTCATTTACACCAGCCTTTAATATGCATACATTCCATCGTTTTCACAAGATGTCGTGTTCTCTCTTTTGGCTATTTTCAGAAAGTTGACACCTCTATAGCTCACCACCTGGCTGGCATCAGCCATTATATTTTGGTGATGATGAGAAAACTCTACCATGGAAACCGATAAACAGGGTGCATCATTTAATTTTCATTCACCCATGTTTACCTGTCTACAAATGGTTTTGCCAGAATATGTGTCTGTTATAGTATGTCTTTGACACTAAACCATAGATTTCACTGACACACACAGTAATTATTGATTCAGGTGTACTGTTGAAATTGTGCTTTAGCTGGGCAAAACAACAACATAAATCTAACTCCCAAGCGATCAGATCTTGTCTCCAGTATATGACCGGTGAATTGCTTAATAAGAAATATGTGAAAACTACCAGATGCCCTAGTAACAGTCCCAAACCCCCATCATATCCACAGCTAGGGCCCAATTAGGGCAGCTTTAGTGACAGGTCCTGCATTACTGGGCTCCACAGAGGAAAAAGAGATCTCCTGGACTGTGTTTATCTCCATTGTCAATTCTTGCTTCCCTGACACAATTAAAAATAGCCTTTGATGGTCTATTAATAAGAGCCAAAACAACATAAGCTGCCTGGCCAATACATGTTCAATTAGGATTATCCAGAGGAATAATTTATGGGAGTTTGGAGTTCATATCTGAGTGAAGCGTGTCAAACTGCACAAACTTCCATAAGGGGTTCAAATTTGCAATTAACTCAAGCGACAGCGAGGAGAACAATGCACCTACCCAGGTCAGCCTCCCCCTAAAGCTTTTCCATTATTTTAACAAGCAAAACAGCATATTGTGTTAATAGATTTTTTTCCCTGTCCTCTGGAGCTTGCGGTTCCTGTTGTCAGTCTTCCTGATTGTAAAGGAAGACAATTTGAATTAGAGACACTACATTAGTATTCACAATATGTTCCCCAGTAAAACAATGTCTATTCCCCACAATGTTGCACCTTCGACTCACCCCTTACCTCATCTTAAATGTTCACAATACAGCCATTAATTCCCAAATGACTCTCCCTGTTTATAAGATACAACCCTCTGTATAAGCAATACAACTTTGTGTAATCTTGTTGTGAACATTTGGGACTTGTTAGTCCTAACATATGATAAGAACGTTTGGTTTGGTCAACAAATTGTGTATAAACATACTGTGTGGAAACTTTGTATCTAAAATTGTATTTTTATATTCAGGGAGGTATAGAGAAAAATTATGTATAGCATAGCTTGTGAATACACCCAGCAATATGTTGGAATCTCTCCAATAAGGCTTTCATTTTGTATGATGTTAGCAGAGCTTCTCCGTATGTCATTATTCATACAATGACTCATCTATAGTTTACCTAGCTTCATACTGGAAACCAATCCACTGTCAAATACAATTAGATCACCACAATTCCTTTGAATTAAAAGAAGACTTCTGGCATTTCTTACTGTGGTGATGAAACGTTGTGTCTATCGCTCCACTTGTTGTTGAAGCAGATAAGAGGTTTGGAGAGGGGAGAATATCAATCTGAGTTGCATAAACTGGCTCCCAATGTTGGAAAGATGCCTGGTACGGAACCATGAATCATCAGAACACAATGCTGCATTTAGTTGAGGGACAAGGCAATCCAGTGGGCCTTCAGGAAGCCTGCATGCAACCGCTTCACCTGCAATGCTCCTGCCTCATCCTTCACAAGACAACATTCAACAACATGTGTCCTGGTGATGAATCTTTGCAGTACACAAGCAAATAAAAAGGGCCATGATTAATCTTCCGTTTTGAAGTTGGTGAAGTGAGTTTGGTCTGTACTTTGTCCTCAAAGTCACTGGTGTTTTACTGTAATTCCATCTGCTGGAATTACAGGATACTGCAGTTTATTGCAATTCCACAGTTGCCTTCAGCTGCTGCCTACCAGTCAAAGCTCAAGACCCCTGTTGTCAGCCAAAGGCTCCTCCCACGGTGGAACACATTTCACAGTGGGGCCGAGCAGATTCCACCTCACCTCATATTATCTGCGAAAATCCAGTTAGCAGCAAAAAAAAACTCAGAGCTTGTACATGATCTGCAGTTTAAAAAATCTATTTGTTCCCAAGCCCACACTCAAAACAAAACCTGCTGTAAATTGTGTCCTGCTCTCGACTCCTCTCTACTTGACTAAAAACTCCAGACAACAGACATTGGAAGCAACTGGCTGAATGCTAATTTTGCTGCCACTGTTAAATTTGCTATTTGCTAACAGAGAGAATTGGCCCTCTACTTACCATAAGAGGGGTATCAGTGATCTCTGTTTGCCCATTAAACAATTCATTGATTGGTACTGACTGGAGCCTGGAGGTTCAATTAGGTCAATCTGTTTTCCTATCTAAATGAAAAGTAACAGTAAGATGGAGGTTAACGGGAGGTTGGTACATCCTCATACATTAGATGAGAAGCTGCTGTCTAGAGTTAAAAAGGGATGTGAATTTACAAATCTGCCTATTAAGACAGGAAAACAACACTTTTACCTGATTGAAGTAGTCGGAACAGATCTGCTAAAACTCCCATTTGAAACCCTGTGAGCAGTCTAGGCTCATTTAACTCTAGACAGCAGCTTCTCATCTAATGCATGAGGATGTACCAACCTCCCGTTAACCTCCATCTTACTGTTACTTTTCATTTAGATAGGAAAACAGATTGACCTAATTGAACCTCCAGGCTCCAGTCAGTACCAATCAATGAATTGTTTAATGGGCAAACAGAGATCACTGATACCCCTCTTAAATGGTGTGTGTTGCAACAATAAGATGGAAAACAACATCGCCGGTTGAGGTGCAAGTCAATCCAGCAGATAAGTGAGTAAAACAAACAGAGCAAATGTTTTCCTGCCTACCTCATCTGAGATGCAAAACCTGCCTCTGAAATTGCATAAATAATCAGTGTTGTACTACACAAATGTATCCTTCATAACAGCCATGCATATTGAACACTCCACCCACCAATATTTCAAGCACTTAAAGCAGATTGGAGGTTGTAACAGATGTTCACATTATTCTCAGATGAACACAGACTGGTTCCAGGGCTCAGGTCCCACCCTCTGCAGTATCTCAACTAAAGCGAAATAGTCTCAGTTCTTCGGCCACACAGCATTTGTAAGTTATATTCTTCGAGAATAGATACAATGTAACATAAAGCAGGAAAACTTTCAGACTCATGAACAACTGAATTGATCCACTCGTTCAAAATTGACAAATTATTTAAAAGTTCTAGTTCTCATGTTGTCTGGTAACCTTTGTGTTAACTTGGCGCAGTCTTAAGAAATGACAACATTCTCAACTGTTGGTCTCACCATTGTGCACATGAGATGAATGTTGTTACCTGGTTCCATTGAATGCCACCTGGCTGTGTTCCCTGGGGACAGTGAACAGAGGGGCTTTTATTACTTGAGCAATCCGCTGAGAGCACAGTCAATTGAAAAATGATTATGTCCCAGCATCTGCAACTTGCTGTCACCATTCAAACAGCATTACAGCAGCTGGCACGAGGACACCTTGTTTTACAGCTGTGCTTGGAACTCAGAAAGCATTGCTGTCTTTTTTGTGTGCATTTGACGAACAAAATAGTAGTCCTCAGAAAATTAACCAGCATATTTGATTACACAATAATCAGCCCTGCATGTTGTAGACATTACATTTTAGTTTTTTTTTTGGTGAGACATAATGCCCTTCTAGTGCCTATACAAATATTAAGCACAAATACATTCAAGGTAATGCGATGATGGTGGGGCAACTTTCCCAATGGGCACAGACGTCATTTCAACATCTATTCCACGTTGGTTCAACGTAATTTCATTGAAATGACATGGAAACAACATTGATTCAACCAGTGTGTGCCCAGTGGGTTAGCTCACCTAAGCAAGGTCACCCTTTCCACCAGTCAAAGGGGAGGGAGTGTTCACACGTCTCCTAGGGACATTTCAAACTGCATTTCTGTTTAAAATACAACACAGAGTGGACAACAAAACAGGATCCGGAGGACATCTCTCATTTCCTTCCTAGTAGTAGAATGAAAGCCCAATGTACCAGCATTATAGGGCAAGCATTGAAATCTGCTTTAAATGTCAAGAATAATCAGTTTGAAATGGTTTGGAGATGGTTTGGATGCTTTTGTATCTTCTAATTGAAGGACTTGTATTGCTCCCCTATGGCTGTCCTTCCACTACAGCTTTGTCATTGTGAGTGACAGGGAAATTATTACACGGTATATAAGACACTTTATCAAGACCTGAGAAAAATTGCTTGCCGAAGAAATAACTTATTTCATGGGAGGAAAGTCCCATGTGATCTCACTTCCATCATTGAACTTAAATTTGAGGAGATGTAACTCCTGAGCCCTCTGTCACCCACCTGCAGCTGGGGCCCTGAAATTACTCATATGTCTTTAGCAGCTCAGGAAGTCTATTCTGCGTGAACACAGCAATCAAGAGCAGAGTCATTTACGTCCCAGGGTTCTCTATCAATCAACAATTCTACCTGATTACTATTGTGTTTTTGCCTTGAATTTAAATGTGTTCTATTGTGGAGTCTTCAGCAATTTGACACAATTCTGAAGATTTCTAGGGGTGTCTGCATATAGCTGATTCTCATGTCATTTCAGTTTAAGATGCACCAAGTGTCTTTGTATTGTACATCATGCCAGTCTTCTGTTCAAGTCATCAGGACACTGACACATCATAATGGCATGACAATGGGGCTGCTTTGGCTTAAATAAGATCTACTCATATCGCTGTTACTTTTCCCAGGTCTCCACAAAGCAGGCCTTGAACATTTGGTTTTTAGTTGTGAATAACAAACGTTCATATTTGTATTTTAGACAGGTGGAAATAAAGGATCAATCTGAATTTTAGTGTCAGAATAATGATTATATAACACATTTGTCTGTCATGCGTCATACTTCAGGACAGGAGTGGTAAATTAAAACCCATCAAGCATTGCAGAAATGTGACAGGCAACCACCTCTTGAAGAGTTTAAGTGCTCAATGCAATATGTATGGAAAATATTTGCCACCAGAAGAACATGATGAGCTTTTAAGCAATGGAAAGACATTGAGAAAGTATTAGTGGTTTATGAAATGAGTTTTATAACTGAATACATTATTATGTTTATAGGGAGCGGATGTGGGGATGAATCCTTAACTGACATCCTCATGTCCTCCATCCGCCATGATGTCACTCTGGCATAAGAACAAAGGGAATCAAGTACTAAGTGTTGACCTCTCTCAGTAACAACATGTACTAAGTGTTGACCTCTCTCAGTAACAACATGTACTAAGTGTTGACCTCTCTCAGTAACAACATGTACTAAGTGTTGACCTCTCTCAGTAACAACATGTACTAAGTGGTGACCTCTCTCAGTAACAACATGTACTAAGTGGTGACCTCTCTCAGTAACAACATGTACTAAGTGGTGACCTCTCTCAGTAACAACATGTACTAAGTGTTGACCTCTCTCAGTAACAACATGTACTAAGTGGTGACTTCTCTCAGTAACAACATGTACTAAGTGGTGACCTCTCTCAGTAACAACATGTACTAAGTGTTGACCTCTCTCAGTAACAACATGTACTAAGTGGTGACTTCTCTCAGTAACAACATGTTCCCAACCACAACAGCTCTCTCGTCAACCTGTACAAAAGAATGGACAAATACAGACCTAATTTCTCTGTAACACATTGTTATTCTGTAAAACACATTTCCTTAATGTTTCCAGGAACATGACAATATCTCCAACCCTGAGAGAAAGGCATAGACAGCACTTTGTAATTTTACAGATGGTTCAATAGTCTTGTAACAGAGGGGATTGGTGGTGTTAAAATACATCCATTTTAACATTCTGGTACATCCTTCTTTGAGGCATAGAATCTATTTTCTATTCTGTAGCTTTCTCACAGGCACAGCACAACATACTTGTTAATGCATTATCCTGCCAACAACGATAACATGCAAGGTGGGAACATTATACACCAGGCCAACAGCCTATATTCTTGTGCTGACACACTGTCTCTTATCACCTTCTAAGTACTAAACCTCTTTTTACACCTAGTTAGTACTGGACCATTTAGATTTGACATCGATTGGGCAATAGTTGCAGCATTTTAAAACTATATTCAGCTAAAATTATAATAATTAAATACAGTGTACAATTTTCTAAAGATGCAGTGCCTTGGACCACTGTGACACTCGGGAGCCCCCACTTAGAAATGTCCACTGTGCTCCGTCCACATGTACATTTCAAGTGCTAATTCGTTTTTTATTCCACAGTCTGTGGCTTCCCATTCATTTCTCTGTGTACATGCTCAGAAGAGGAACGACAGAGAAAATATATACAAACAGAAGTCAGTAGTGTCTGGTTGCTTCTGAGGTGTATTAGCATAAGCCCATCTGATTGGAATGGAAGCCACACCATGTAGGAAGAGGCATGGGAAAGATGTGGGCTGTGCCGGTGGTGGGCGGTTGTCAGAAGATATAAATGGTAGTGCGAGTAAGAACCCTTAAGCCCTGTGCACACTGGCGGCAGTGGAGCACAAATATAATATATGCAATTCAATGGATACACTTCCACTGACAGAGGGATTACACCGCAGACAAACCCAGCAGATAGCCTGGAGAGCAGTACTTTCACAGTATTGACCAGTGGCTCTCTCTGTTAGCTCTGTCAGTCACCGGGCAGCTTTGCCAGGCATGCGACATCAGTTATATATTGTGTGTCAAGGCATCCTCATGCTAGATTCTATGCCAGATGTAGCACAGTAGAATGTCAAGTCACGTGACTTCAAATGTGTTTTATGAAGTATGACCTTTGTGTGGTTTTGCATTGCATCTCTTCATTTTCACTCATGCTGTAAAAAAAGATGTCAATACCTTCTCAAATATACACAAAATTCCAATCACATATTATAAGTTTACAGGTATGTAGCTAAATGCTTTTAGTTGCCAGATATTAATCACATTTAGAGAAATAGACTTACCTGACTTATCTTTTCCTAACTAATTAATAGGAGTCATATTGGAGCAGACAAGTATACAACTGAGATTCACAGCCAATATACAGAAAATACAATTTGAGATTCACCTTGAAATCCTGACAAATAGTTAAGAGTTGTCTCATGTTATTAAAGGTCCAATGCAGCTGTTTACATCTGAATATCAAATAATTTCTGGGTAACGATTAAGTATCTTAATGTGATTATGTGATTATTTTCAATGGTCAAATGGTCAAAAATAAACAAAAATAGCAATTTATCAAGCAACAATTTAGCTAAGACTGTATGGGAGTGGTCTTAGTGGGAAACTGAAAACTAGCTGTTATTGGCAGAGAGGTTTGGAACTCTTTCTTATTGGTCTATTAACTAATTTATCGCTTGGTGATGTCACCAGGCAGACAAACTCCATCCCACCAAAACAGGCTGAAATTTCAGGCGGTCTTTTCAAACAGCTCTCACACTGAAAGGGCATTATCATAATTTTCACATTATTATTCCATCCTAATAGTGTGCAAATGTACAGTTGAAGTCGGAAGTTTACATACACCTTAGCCAAATACATTTAAACTCAGTGTTTCACAATTCATGACATTCAATCCTAGTAAAGGATCACTACTTTATTTTAAGAATGTTAAATGTCATAATAGTAGCCTTCCACAAGCTTCCCACAATAAGTTGGGTGAATTTTGGCCTTAAGCCATTTTGCCACAACTTTGGAAGTATGCTTGGGGTCATTGTTCATTTGGAAGACCCATTTGCGACCAAGCTTTAACTTCCTGACTGATGTCTTGAGATGTGGCTTCAATATATCCACATAATTTTCCATCCTCATGATGCCATCTATTTTGTGAAGTTCACCAGTCCCTCATGCAGCAAAGCACCCCCACAACATGATGCTGCCACCCATGTGCTTCACGGTTGGGATGGTGTTCTTCAGCTTGCAAGCCTCCCCCTTTTTCCTCCAAACATAACGATGGTCATTATGGCCAAACAGTTCTATTTTTGTTTCATTAGACCAGAGGACATTTCTCCAAAAGGTACAATCTTTGTCCCCATGTGTAGTTGCAAACTGTAGTCTGGCTTTTTTATGGCGGTTTTGGAGCAGTGGCTTCTTCCTTGCTGAGCTGCCTTTTAGGTTATGTAGATATAGGACTCGTTTTACTGTGGATATAGATACTTTTGTAACTGTTTCCTCCAGCATCTTCACAAGGTCCTTTGCTGTTGTTCTGTTATAGAATTGCACTTTTCGCACCAAACATGTTCATCTCTAGGAGACAGAACGCGTCTCCTTCCTGAGCGGTATGACGGCTGTGTCGTCCCATGGTGTTTATACTTGCGTACGATTGTTTGTACAGATGAATGTGGTACCTTCAGGCATTTGGAAATTGCTCCCAAGGATGAACCAGACTTGTGGAGGTCTACAATATTTTTTCTGATTTCTTTTGATTTTCCCATGATGTCAAGCAAAGAGGCACTGAGTTGTAAGGTAGGCCTTGAAATACATCCACAGGTACACCTCCAATTGACTCAAATGATGTCAATTGGCTTCTAAAGCCATGACATCCTTTTCTGGAATTTTCCAAGCTGTTTAAAGGCACAGTCAACTTAGTGTATGTAAACTTCTGACCCACTGGAATTGTGATACACTGAATTATAAGTGAAATAATCTGTAAACAATTGTTGGAAAAATTACTCATGCACACAGTAGATGTCCTAACCGACTTGCCAAAACTATAGTTTAGGGATAGTCCCCCTTTTTTTTTTTATCGCCTAAATGACATACCCAAATCTAACTGCCTGTAGCTCAGGCCCCGAAGCAAGGATATGCATATTATTGGTACCATTTGAAAGAAAACACTTAGCAGTTTGTGGAAATGTGAATTGAATTTAGGAGAATAACGCAATAGATCTGGTAGAAGAAAATACAAAGAAAAAACAAACCCTTTTTCTACCACCATCTTTGAAATGCAAGAGAAAGGTCATAGTTCTAGCCATCACTCTGGTTCCGATAGTGTCCACACGATGACAGCAGTGCATCTGCAAAGTTTCAGATGGATAACTTGAAGTATGAGTGAACAACAAGACTTTTAGTGTGAAGTCCCCAGGTACATTTGGGCAAATCGTGAAGGAGAAATTTGCATTCATATTACATTTTTCTGCAAGAATATCGTCAAATCTGTAAACTAGCTTTCAAAGTATTAGTATCCATAATATAAGTTCAACAAGTGCAAAACAACCAGTTTTCATAACTTCATAACCTTGTACGCATGCTGTCGTACAAGGTTAGCAGCTACATTTTACGACATATACATGGTTTCCTTAAAGCCCAGCTCATTGGCTATCTAGCTAGCTTTGTTTGACCCCGATTGGTGCTTATTTGACAAAGATACCATCGTTCAAGTGATGGCCGCCCGCGTCAACGGCGTGCCATGAAGACGTCGCTCTCTGACCAAAAATTGTGTCCTATAGGATATACTACACCCCTAATGAAATAGTGAAGTCTTGTTTCATTCTAGGATCTCTGAGGAATAGATACGAACGTGATTTGACTTGTTGAAACAACGTTTAGGGTGAGATTTTCACAGATTCCTTTCTTTGCAAATTGAGTGGAAATACAAAATTGATTGTGCATGCTATATGGACCTTTTTAGGATATGAAAAATTATTTTATCTAACAAAACGACACTTCATGTTATCTCTGGGACCCTTTGGATGATAAATCAGAGCAAGATTTCAGAATGTAAGTACACATTTCACCTTCAGAGGGGAATTTATCAAACCTATCGCAGTGATTGTTGTTAGGAGCTCTCCTCAAACAATAGCATGGCATTTTTTTTGCAGTAATAGCTACTGTAAATTGGACAGTGCAGTTATGTTAACAAGAATTTAAGCTTTCACCCAATATAAGACACTTATATGTACCAACATTTGTTGTTCCTCTAAAATCTGCAATCTTGACATAACGCGCTGCATGATTTACAACTGTCCCGTTGACGGAATGCCAATCCTTAAGAAGTTTTAACAATAAATTTGTGGAGTGGTTGAAAAATTAGTTTTAATGACTCGAACTTAAGTGTATGTAAACTTCCAACTTCAACTGTATATAAAATACAGAAAATCCAGTTTTTGACTGAACTGGGCCTTTAAGTTTTGTCGTTAATTGAGTAGATATAGCGATCTTAGCAAATATCAATTTGCTGCTAATGTTAGACTTCAAGATCAATTAGAAACTTAAACGGATTCTGTTAGTGTTTGCATCAAATAACCAGGATTAAGATGTCCAGAACATGGCCAGAACATGTGATATTTTTAAGTAAAAGTTTGTAAAACATTGAAGGAAACCGTATGTCAACTAAATGACAAGCAACCTTATAACACGACAATCATCAATAATAGTTTATTCATACTTACATTAGTGAAAATCCAACATTGTCAAAATATCTTGTTGAAAGGAAATATGGCAGATGGCAGTGCAACATAATACCCATTGTAAAATTAAGTGTTTTGGCTAAGACACACATGAGTATTAGTAAATGGTCTAATAGGTGTTAAAAAAAAACAATAGCTGGAACAGTGAATTTTTATAAACCATCTCTCTCATGTGGGAGTTTTTCTGATTTTCTTAGATTCTCTGGGGAAGGGTCAATCAAAGCAACTTCAAACTTCATATATGAATGTTCTGCATGAGCTGTGCCTATTAAAAAAAGTCATACATAATGCATTGAAAACTAAAGCTGCAAAATTCTGAGAAATAACATTTGAAAAATTTGACCGAAGGTCAAAATGGTAACATTGATATAATTTGATGCAGAAATGCTTAACTTCAATTTGAAATGGGAAATATACGACTGAATATTTGCTTGTGCGTATGCATATACTGAATAGAAAATCAAAGGGTGCAGTAAGCATGATGAATATAGAAGAGATGTATATATCCCTGACTATTTTCCACCCCCTACTTGTGAATGTGACCTTTATTGAACTTGTTTTTCATTTAGTTAAAGAGTAGGTCACCATATTCAAAGGGTAGAGACCCTGTTTAAATTAATAATAGCTTTGGTATATTGTAGTTCAGTGCAAACTCCTCATTCCACCTTTTTTGACACTTTTTGTTTTGTCTTTTTAGAATGTAGCACAGGTGCATACAAAGCTCTTTACTATTGTATTGGTTGGTCATCTTCATCGATGCTCAGTCTCAAGTAAAGACTCTTCACAATTAACATTTTGGATTTGGTTCATGTTAGTCTAAATTACATAAGGGGCTGGCATAATAGACTCTGTATAATATTAGATGATGAACTGAATCATAATAGTTTTCAAGTTTGCTATGTCACTTTCAATTGCCTTGCACCTCACTGCACAACTGTGATTGTCTTGGATGGGAAAGTACTGTTTCATCACCTAGACCGAGAGACGGATTGTTCCCAGCGGGGTATGCAGCCCTTTTGCTCTTACCAGCCACAGGGAGAACTAGGCTTTGGTAAAGAGACTAGGATACTACCCAGACAAAACCTCACAGATTTTATCCGCACAATAATTCAGACAGTTATTTATTAAATATGTTTTGTTTCTCTCTATGTACTCCCCCCACCCACCCCTCAAGACGTTAATTCATCCTAGAATAGACAGTCAAATGTTAGATGAGAAAGTTCCCCAGTAACCTAAATGTCAGGCCACCAGTGGTCTAGTTTTTTCTGTGTGATATCCTAAAGCATAAAGGAATATAGACTTTAAAATTGAGGTCAAAGTGTCTCCAACTACTCTCAAAGAGGAACTTGGATATATTCTTATCTCAGAGGAGGAGTAGCTTGCACAGCCAAAGTAATAGGGGAAATGATGAAGATGAAAACTACAGCTTATGACCAAAATATACTGTAGAGGTGAGACATTTATTAAGATTGGTGTTTTTCATTTTAAAACCACGTAACCACATCCTCTTAAAACAATGGCAGAGCATCTGGAACATACATTATTTAGTGTTCCTTCATAAAGTTGAGAATATAACAAACATTTATCATAATGTGACCATCACGGTCACCTAATCATCCCCAGCTTACAATTGGCTCATTCATCCCCCTCCTCTCCCCTGTAACTATTCCACAGGTCGTTGCTGTAAATGAAAATGTGTTCTCAGTCAACTTACCTGGTAAAATAACGGTAAAATAAAAATATTTTTTTTTTCTAGGAATGCAATTTTTTCACTTTTGTAATCTTTTATGTCTGCATTCCTCTTTATCTGAAAAGAAGAATATGTCCCTGTCTGACGCAATATCTCATAAACAATATGTAACTTATTACGGGTTACATGACACCATAAGAAAACAGGCAACAAAGTGCCATCAGCTATACACTTTAGGGGAAATGTTTATCTTCCAAAGGACATGTTACATTTGAGTTGAGACATAAATTAATGTGGTCCTAATTTAGGAACAAAAGCAGCGTAAACTGCTGTAGGACACATTGTTTCGGTCAGCTCATTAATTGGCTGGCAATTAAGGGAACAAATCCCCCAGGAAGTTTTTTTTCTGCAGCAAATGTACAGTATGTAAGCGTCATACTGCACTCTTGGATCTATTAGTCACAGTGTTGTGTGTCAAACAAAAAACGGCTTTAGCTTAAAGACTATGTGATAAGTCAGTCATCATTTCAATTCATGCAAGTAAATAGGAGGCGCTTTTGTGGATTAAGCCAGCTAATGTGTGCAGAGTTCCTCCACTGAGAAATAAACAAAACAAAAAAAGGTGAGGCGTATCAGACTATATGATTACTAATACTAGCTCTCTTTGGCGTTGAATTCCTATATCCATGCCAACATGAACAACAGTATCCAATTAACACCAAGACAGCAAGCACAGGGAACGAGATGGCATTGGCAGGAGTGTATTGAGTGTCCAAAGGATCACATTGTTTTTCATTTTTGGCTTTCATTTGGAGCCAATTGGACTTTAATAGCAGGGTTTCATTGCAGGGAAATTAAACCCGAAAGCACCAGTGGAGTCTGAAAAATGAGGAAATGAAATCTGTGAAATTGGTTGACAATTAAAGTAAACAGTGAGCCAAGTCCCACTCAGGCCTTGTTATGAGGAAAGGGCAGTTTGTTATGTGGAATTATATTCCACATTATGGGGAGGCAACTTAAAATTAAAGTGTTCATTCTATACAAAACACCCCTAATTGACGGCTCTGTGGTGTTGGAATATGATAATAGTAGCATGTAAGTTCTTTCTGCAGCGATCTTTAGAGGTGTCGATCTCCATTTTTGTTTCAGACTCCCTCAATGGGACAATTCTACATTGATCCCACATTTTAGTTCTGACCGCCTCGGTATTAACTCTGTATTTACTCCTTAAGTGAAAAGTGAAGGTGTGTCAAAACTCAAAATGTGTATGATAAACTTTAAACCTGTGGTTCTCAATCCAACTCTCGAAAGAATAAGGAACAAATACAGCTGCAACCCAACTCATCAAGTTATGCTGCAACACTAAATGAGAACAGTTTTACAATAAGCATGCAATTTCACATACTGTAGTAAATTACAATATTACAAATGTCTTTGAATACAGTTCCATGTTTCACATTCAACTATAACTGCGATCCATTGGAGGTACTGTATCACCCTCAGCACCCTCTCAGTCAATGCCTCGGCATTAGTATGGAAATAGTGAGAGGATCCAAGGATATGACAAGCAGGAACGTCCCTGTAATTAACTCTAATCCGCTTTAGACCTGCTCGCCAATCTGTTCCCCATGTCTGGTTGGTACATCCAGCATACAAGCTAGTCACAGCAACCTGCGCATTTCAACAATGATTTGAGCATGATTCACACAACACAGAAATCTGAGTACAAATTGTAAACATGGGCAACTTGTTCACCCTTCATATCTGTGGTGTGGAGTCTGCAATAACCAGCTCCTAGGCTTAATGAGAACAATAGCAGGATGTTCAAGATTGCACCATATATACTGTTGAAGTCAGAAGTTTACATACACTTAGGTTGGAGTCATTAAAACTCGTTTTTCAACCACTCCACACATTTCTTGTTAAAAAAATATAGTTTTGGCAAGTCGGTTAGGACATCTACTTTGTGCAAGACACAAGTAATTTTTCCAACAATTGTTTACAGATTATTTAACTTATAATTCACTGTATCACAATTCCAGTGGGTCAGAGGTTTACATACACTAAGTTGACTGTGCCTTTAAACAGCTTGGAAAATTCCAGAAAATGATGTCATGGCTTCAGAAGCTTCTGATAGGCTAATTGACATAATTTGAGTCAATTGGAGGTGTACCTGTGGATGTATTTCAAGGCCTACCTTCAAACTCAGTGCCTCTTTGCTTGACATCATGGGAAAATCAAAAGAAATCAGCCAAGACCTCAGAAAAAAATGTGGCTCATCCTTGGGAGCAATTTCCAAACGCCTGAAGATACTACATTCATCTGTACAAAAATAGTATGCAAGTATAAACACCATGGGACCACGCAGCCGTCATACCGCTCAGGAAGGAGACACATTCTGTCTCCTAGAGATGAACGTACTTTGGTGCGAAAAGTGCAAATCAACCACAGAACAACAGCAAAAGACCTTGTGAAGATGCTGGAGGAAACCGGTACAAAAGTATCTATATCCACAGTAAAACGAGTCCTATATTGACATAACCTGAAAGGCCGCTCAGCAAGGAAGTAGCCACTGCTTCAAAACCACCATAAAACAGCCAGACTACGGTTTGCAACTGCACATGGGGACAAAGATCGTACTTTTTGGAGAAATGTCTGATGAAACAAAAATAGAACTGTTTGGCCATAATGACCATTGTTATGTTTGGAGGAAAAAGGGGGAGGCTTGCAAGCAAAAGAACACCATCCCAACCGTGAAGCACAGGGGTGGCAGAATCATGTTGTGGGGGTGCTTTGCTGCAGGAGGGACTGTTGCACTTCCCAAAATAGATGGCATCACGAGGATGGAAAATTATGTGGATATATTGAAGCAACATCTCAAGACATCAGTCAGGAAGTTAAAGCTTGGTCGCAAATGGGTCTTCCAAATGGACAATGACCCCAAGCATACCTCCACATTTGTGGCAAAATGGCTTAAGGACAACAAAGTCAAGGTATTGGAGTGGCCATCACAAAGCCCTGACCTCAATTCTATAGAAAATGTGTGGGCAGAACTGAAAAAGCGTGTGCGAGCAAGGAGGCCTACAAACCTGACTCAGTTACACCAGCTCTGTCAGGAGGAATGGGCCAAAATTCACCCAACTTATTGTGGGAAGCTTGTGGAAGGCTACCTGAAACGTTTGACCCAAGTTAAACGATTTAAAGGCAATGCTACCAAATACTAATTGAGTGTATGTAAACTTCTGACCCACTGGGAATGTGATGAAAGAAATAAAAGCTGAAATAAATCATTTTCTCTACTATTATTCTGACATTTCACATTCTTAAAATAATGGACGACATTGAGATTGACCTGAAACAGGGACTTTTTACTAGGATTTTACTAGAATTGTGAAACACTGAGTTTAAATGTATTTGGCTAAGGTGTGTGTGAACTTCCGACTTCAACTGTACCTTGGCAACATTGAGTTCCACTGATGATTGTTCATACATAACACAAAATGTTTGTAATTAACTGTTGTTGACAGAGACACTGGCTGCTGTTTTTTCTTCATAATATTTTTAACATTGGTGCTCAAAGGACTGTTGTTTGTGGCATTTGAAAGTACCCAGGACATAGACCTTCTCAAAGCCATATTTATATTTAATCATAGGGTTCCGTTAGAGGTGAAGGTGTGTAGAAATGCTTCTCTCCTAATTACAGACTGTGAAAGCCATAAGACATCATTAGAATTTAGCAACGGCAATAAAGAGTGCCTATAAGTCTGCCCAAGTTTCATTTGGTTTGAGGAAGTATGGTTGGGGGCACGTTCATAAACCCAACACATTAAAATAAAATAAAACATTTTTGAAATAAAATATCCATCCCTGTTTCCTTTTTGCCTTCTACAGACTAAACATCATCATCATCACCATCATCAGTGCCTGCAGGCCATTGTTTATTTCAACCACTCTATTTTGTGCCATCGCTGTAATAAGTATGTGTTTTTAGGTCAACTACTGTGGTAGTGTCTGTGTACTTTATTTTAGGACAAAGGTGACCACAACCTCTACTTTCACAGGGTGAAGAGTGCAGTGCTTGTTGGCCCACTTGGTCCTCTGAGCCCAAACAAAGTGCATGGCTGTGGAGCCTGAGATGTAGTTCCTGGATGATACATACACAGGGTGATGCAGGCATTCATTATAAACAACCTCCTGTATTTATATTCAGCAACAGAACATTATTCACTCATTGTTTCCTCTCAAATCTGACATCACATTCATTCACGTGTTATGTTCAAAATCAGATATTGACAATTGTTATTGATATTTCTTTTTCACCCTTAGGCATTGACGTACAGGCCTACAGTTACAGAAAAACAAAGCGAGTGTGCTTCGAGGCGCATGCAATTCACGCAGTCTAACATCACTTCATCCTCAGGAAAATCAGATGGATACATATTGACAGAAGGGAAATGGGTCCAGATTGAGTGAAGAAGGTGAAAATGAACCCCCATGCCACATGCTGCATCTGACCAAATTCAATGTGAAGGCTAGCAAACACTTCTCACATTTACTGTATACTCTTATTTTTTCCAGTTCTCAGAAACATGGGTATTTTACAACAAGGGCGAAGTACGGCTTACAATTCGCAAAGTGAAATATCTTTCATACATGTTTAAATGCAAATCAGGATATCAGCCACAAGACGGTTTTCAGACATTTCACAGAGTATAGAAAAGTAGCTATATCCAGCTATATGCAAGTCATCCAACCAGAAGGGATTTGTTTGTGTTTGGCTGTCTATTTTAAACCAGCATCCTGATGATTCGTTATTCATCAATTTCCACTGTGATTGCACATCCTGTGCGACAATATAGACTGAGCTCATTTCAATTTTGTCATGGATAATGCCACTTCATTTTCTGCCGCTGAATCACAACAAAACATCCATCAAACTACCCTCATAATATCATCCCTGACAGGGCATTTAAAAACAAATACAGAAAACACAGGCTAACTCTCAATGCTTTGGAAGTGCATTTGACTCAATCTCAGTGTCAGTTATTGGATGTTAAATTCAAATTCAGCACCAGCTATTCTACAAATGGATCTCCATCATTACCCAAGATTATACTGATTAACACTGACATTTCATTTTGGTTCTGTGGATGACTTGCAATTGCAATGTTTCTGTGTAACTAAACAAATGTGCACAGTACAATAAAGAGCACAGACAGGATCATTGCGTCATAAAATCCATATCTTGGGTCTTTGTGCATGTGTGTGTCACTAGCTGACAACTGAGTACCATTGGTGCATTTTTGACACAGCAAGCAGGAATTTGGAATAGATTTTGCAAAGCTAACTATCTGGTTCTAGAGACCAGAATGAGAAACCACCCTCAGCTGGATGAGCCATGTTTGGATGTTTATGTAGAATCATGGTTTCGATAAACACTGATGCAGCCATGCCTTGCAAACAGATCTGCTGTGCTTCCTGTCTGAGAAAGCCAAGGCCTCTGTGTAAGCATAAATCAATAAGTCTGAACTAACATCTTCGCCTGGAATAAAGTTGAATGACTTGGAATAATGCCGACACCCTGACAAGAAGGAAGAGCAGTACACTGCCTTAGAAGACACACAGAGAACTGCTCAATGCCTGTCTTGTTGCTAAAACAAGATAATAGGGAAACTAACGTATACGCTAGGAGTCAGGTGGGTTTAATAATGAGTATAAGCAGATAAACAAACCAGGAGACACGTACTGAACGTGAACAAATACAATAGTGATGGAAAACTGAGGGCTAAATAAAGGGGAAGTAATCAAGGTAATGATGAATTCCAGGTGTGCATAATGATGGGGAACAGGTGTGTATAATGATGGTTGCCAGGTGTGCGTAATGTGGGTTGCCAGGACCAGTGGTTAGTAGACCGGCGACATGGAACAGGAGTAGGCGTGACAGAAACTCAGCCTATTGACATAATTAATAATGTACAGTACAACAAGGACATACTCTACTGTTTATGGAAGAGCATACCAACTGACACAGTGGTCATGGTAAATAAGCACCACCATCAATAATTCCCCATGTATATCTACCTAACAAAGCAGGTGTTGTGCGTGATAAGAAAATGAAATATTAGTCAATAACTTACAATATTGGGAACCAAAACTGGAGGCTTTTTATTTTTGATTGTATAAAATGTATATTCATAACTGAGGCCTAATATGGACAAAGACCCAGCAGTTATAATTTGAGGGAAACCGCTATCTTTTTGTCCCTACTTTTCTCCCCTCCACCCTGTATTAATAGATCACGTGTTTTGGCTCTCTCCTGATCCCTTAGATATCTATAATAGGCTTTTTAAAGTCAAATCAATAACTTAGAGCAAAAGGAATATAATTGCCTCCATGTTAGCATGTAAAACAGACCCTTGAGTCCAGCTACATAACTCAGCTCAAACAAACAGTGTCCAGTTCTGTACAGTGTAGAGCCAATATAGCTAATCAAGAGGTTACTGAAGGACATATACAGTTCTTAATTTGTCTTAGTCTCGTTGCCCATTCAATCTTGAGCTTTAGCTACAATAATTTTTTACTAAGAGAGAAAAAAAACGAAACACCAAATTACCAGAGCCTGTTAAAGGACTAGTTCACAATTTTACAATTTGATGTTAGATGGTTCCTTACCCTAAAAGTAGTCTATGGACCAGGAGAAACTGTCATCCATGGTTCAGTTATCTTAAACAGCCATTACGAACTTCAGTTAACTTTAGCCACCGCTAAAAATCTATGGAAGTGATGGGGGTATAGGAGCATGTTTAGAAAAACAATGCACAAATCCCCTGAAATCAACTCCATATTTGGTTTGATGTTACTTAATTAAAGTTGATTTGGCCATAAACAAACAACAACATGCTCACAAGCCTCCCATCACTTCCATTGAGTGTTTGTTAATGCTGGGTAAAGTTAGCTCAAGTTTGTAATGGCTGTTAAAAGAAAACTGAACCATGGATTACAGTTACTCCTGCACCCTCCCTCCGGCACTCGACATCGCTGGTCTACTAACCACCGGTCCTGGCAACCCACATTGCACACACCTGGCAACAATCATTGCGCACACCTGCTCCCATCACTACACACACAATCTCATAATTTTCTCCTTGATTACACCCCCTTTATTTAGCCCTCAGTTGGCATTAGGTGGTATTGTTCTCTCTCACGTTCAGTACACTTCTTATGTTTGTTCTTGTTTATCCGTTCATTATTAAACTCACTTGCTTCCTGGCGTATATATTATACATAGACTACTTTCAGGGTGAGGAACGATCTAACATTGTAGTTGTAAAATAGTGAACTACTCCTTTAACAATATCACCATAGCCTAATAGTGGAAACTACACTGTGAAAACAGGGGTGCCCTGTCGAAATGTAAACTATATGCCTCTTATTTATGGACGTTGAGTCTGCAACTTGGCCCTTTGATTAACTCACTTCATTTGGATCATCTCTCTGGGGCTTGCCCTTGACCCCAGCTTCAGACTGCACTGCAGGCTGGCTATTTGTGGCTTGTCAGTTGTGTACTAAAAAGCTTTCTGTTTACAGTATCACTTTTGGCATCAATTAGAGCTACATAATGCCCATCATCAATTTATTGTAGGCATTTATGAGAAACAAATCTCATAAAAATATGAAACAATTTCATACAAAAAGTTTTAACCATTTGTTTTTCTTCTTGAACTCACAGTGCCTGATGTTGTTGGGCCAGGCGACACACAAGGGCAACTACATTACAATGGCAGTTTCAAGGGTAACTTCAATAACAGAGCCAATGAAAGTATAAAGCAAAATGTCTCCTTACTCAGAACGTGTAACAGAGAAATGCAGCAGATTCAGAACGTAATAGACCTTCAATCTTCTCTTTACAGCGGCAACCCTAATGACTCCTTGTCGATACAAGGGAGAATCCTCTGGAGCAAAATAGAGTAATTACTTAGAGACATTCTCATCATTAAAATAGCTACCTTTGACATGGGTACCCACTTTATTGATCTCCTGGCCTTGCAGACTGAACCACTTCAAAGTCTAGGCCTGGTGAAAAAGCAAGATGTGTCAATATTGTCTCTTATGGAAGAAAAAAAATTGATTTTTCAATGAAAATTCCTGTCTCCTTGTTTAACTTTATCACGTTTATGCCAGACTAATTATCTTTTACTTTCATGCATCGACAGGGAGAGCGCCTTTGAATTACTTGCTCAACTCTTGTCAAGCTCGGCCTATCAAGAAGCAACAGCATGCATTATTCATCTCTACAAAACTCCCTGTGCCGTGTCAGAAACTACATCAACAGCCATGACTAGTCCTCTGATGGCTACCGTGCCATCAGAAAGTATTCATACCCCTTCACTTTATCCACATTTTGTTGTGTTACTGCCTGAATTTAAAATTGATTAAATTGAGATTTTATGTCACTGGCCTACACACAATACCCTATAATGTCAAAGTGGAATTATGTTTGTACACATCATTACAAATGAATTTAAAATGAAAAGCTGAAATGTCTTGAGTCAATAAATATTCAACCCCTTTGTTATGGCAAGCCTAAATAAGTCACATAATAAGTTGCATGGACTCACTCTTTGCGCAATAAAAGTGTTTAACATGATTTTTTAATGACTACCTCATCTCCATACCCCACACATACAATTATCTGTAAGGTCCCTCAGTCAAGCAGTGAATTTCAAACACAGATTCAACCACAAAGACCAGGGAGGTTTTCCAATGCCTCGCAAAGGGCACCTATTAGTAGATGGGTTAAAAAAAGCAGACATTGAATTTCCCTTCGAGCACCAGCATTCCGGAGTCGCTCTACACTGTTGACGTTGAGACTGGTGTTTTGCGGGTACTATTTAATGAAGCTGCCAGTTGAGGACTTGTGAGGCGTCTGTTTCTCAAACTAGATACTCTAATGTCCTCTTGCAAAGTTGTGCACCGGGGCCTTCCACTCCTCTTTCTATTCTGGTTAGGGCCAGTTTGCGCTGTTCTGTGAAGGGAGTAGTACACAGCCTTGTACGAGATCTTCAGTTTCTTGGCAATTTCTCTCATAGAATAGCTTTCATTTCTCATAACAAGAATAAACTGACAAGTTTCAGAAGAAAGGTCTTTGTTTCTAGCCATTTTGAGCCTGTAATCGAACCCACAAATGTGGACGCTCCAGAAGGCCAGTTTTATTGCTTCTTTAATCAGAACTACCGTTTTCAGCTGTGTTAGCTGTGCTAACAAAATTGCAAAAGGGTTTTCTAATGATCAGTTAGCCTTTTAAAATGATCAACTTGGATTAGCTAACACAACGTGCCATTGGAATACAGGAGTGATGGTTGCTGATAACGGGCCTCTGTACGCCTATGGAGATATTCCATAAACAATCTGCCGTTTCCAGCTACAATACCCATTTACAACATTAACAATGTCTACACTGTATTTCTGAGCAATTTGATGTTATTTTAATGGACAAAAAAATGCTTTTCTTTCAAAAACAAGGACATTTCTAAGTGACCCCAAACATTTGAACGGTAGATTTGACAAAAATGTTTTATAAATTTGACCAAAATGTTTTAAAAAAATAGTTTGACTTTTTCATTACGGGGTATGTGAGAAAAGGCCACTGTAAACCGATCTGCATAACGGCACTATAAGTCTATATCTATTCAGCATTCATCTTAAAAACACAACACTTATATACATTTGACATACTTTGCTTGTATCAAAAACTGTTTTCCGGCCCTCTCTCTCTTGCTGTTGTTTCTTTGGAAATGTGTTGAGGCCTCTAGACATTGATGTTCACATAATGTTCTTATGTGTTTAATGTTGCTTTGCTCCTAACGTTGTGTGTTTGCCATCGTAACCAGGCAAGTTGTTTTTTATTCAATGAAGATGGTCTTGTATAATTAACAGGCATACATTCTGTGGAACTGAATGTATTATGATGACTTGGCCAGCAGAGCCTGGGTCTTTTACATTAGAAGGCAAGCTTTTCCCAAGTCATCTGACTGTCAGCTCAGCTGTTGTTACCATGGCACCCCTGGCTGGTAAAGACAGCAAATGCAAGAATAGAATAAGAATAAAGAAGAATGGTTGTGTTCTTTGCATAATTTGGAGACCATTTTGTGACGACTCTCAAGAGTACAATATGCAAAGTCCAGTTAAGTGAATTCACCTCAATAGGTGAATTTGAAATAAATTGACATGCCATATCTTTGAGCCAGAACTGTTCAAATTATGTACATTACACAGTTATTGTATCTAACTTTGCCACATCACTTGGATAATTGTGTCAAGATAAAGAGAGCATATAGTAGATAATTAAGTTCCGAGAAAGGCAGGATATGAATTGAAACAGGCTATCGTTGCACATTAAAGTAAATGGAACTTAAAGAATAGACCAAAATAATAACTGGCTTATTTCATTAAAAATAATGCGTTAACATTTATTTCTTTCTGTCGAGTATTTTTGATAAATGTTTTCCTTTTGCTAAAATTCATAAAGGGAATACAATTCAATTACAGCTGTAAAAGTTTAGAATCACAAAGGCTTTTGGGACATGAGGACAGCATACATTTTTTTCTTTTAAACAGCTATCTCAGAACCTAAACTCTTTGAGAATACTGCTGAAACGAGAGATTCTCCAAGCCCACTTTCTTCATCACGTGTCTTTGATAGACATGGTGCTGGTTCCAAAGAGTTGTTGAGGCTGCTTGTGGAAACCATTTATTGTGTGGAAAGAATTTGCAGCTTTTTCCCCCCTCGAGGACTCAGCAACTTCTCTTTAATGAAGGGGAAATATCAAACACCATCCCCATCGGTACACATTGCCTGTAGAGCCTTTCACTTGTTGTTTCACAGCAGTAGAATTACAGTTTAGCTTTTTAGTCTTACCACCAGTGTGCATTGCACAGTGTGCATTGCACAGCACAGAGTGTAACAAGTCTGTGGGGTCTAATTGAAGTCCGAACAACAGATTGTCTTTGATCATCCTTCCAGATGGAGTGAAGTACAGAGCGATCTCAATGTCAGTCACTGGAGCCAAAACCTTTGTCTAATCAAAAGGTCTACCTAACGACACCTCTCACAATGGAGGAAAACAAAGCGATGGCTTTCTGGCATCAGAACATACATACTAATTGTGCCCCCTTGACTCAGACAAATAGTGACATAACTAAGAACATTAGTTTTAAGTTTTAATGTCACATGCACAAGTACAGTGAAATGCCTTTATTGCAAACCCCAAAACGCAATAATCATTAACAATGTAATACTAGTGTCATGATCCTCTGGAGAAATGGACCAAGGCGCAACATGCGTAGCGTTTCACATATTTTTAATCAATGTGAAATGTACAAAAACAACAAAATGAAGACCGGACAAATCGGTGTGCTCACAGGCACTAACCAAAAACAATAACCCACAAAGGCAGGTGGGGAAGGGAACAAACTAAATAGGATTCCCAATTAGAGGCAACGGCTAACAGCTGCCTCTAATTGGGAACCAACACAAAACCCAACATAAAGACACCTAGAAAACCCTAGTCACGCCCTGACCTAACACACCATAGAGAAACCCAGAAGGCTCTCTATGGCCAGGGCGTGACAACTAGAAAAAAAACAGAAGAAATAAGAAGAAATATGAAGAACACAATAAGTAAGTAAGTAAGCATTCTATATACAGGGTCAGTTCCAATACCATATTTACAATGTGCAGGGATACTTGGAGTGATAGAGATAGATATGTATAGGGGTAAGGTGACTAGCCAACAGGATATAAGATAAACAGAGTAGTAGCAGCTTGTATGTGAGTGCGTGTGTGTGTGTGTATAAATGTATGTGTTAGTGAGTAGAAAGATGGAGTGAGTGTGTGTGTATAGGGCCTTGTGAGTAGAACTTTTTGAGAATTTGAGCGCCCAAGCCAAACTTTTCCAACCTTCTAAGGAGGAACAGGCGCTGTCGCTCCTTCTTCATGACTGCGCACGCGTGTTTGTTTAAGTCTAGTGATTTGGACACCGAGGAACTTGAAGCTCTCAACCTGCTCCACTGTGGCCCCATCGATGTAGTCCACGATCAGCTAATTGGTCTTAGTCAATGAACAGCATTCTCACATGCAATTGAAGTTGGAAGTTTACATGCACTTAGGTTGCAGTCATTAAAACTTGTTTTTCAACCACTCCACAAATTTCTTGTTAAAAAAATATAGTTTTGGCAAGTCGGTTAGGACATCTACTTGTGCAAGTAATTTTTACAACAATTGTTTACAGACAGATTATTTCACTTATAATTCACTGTATCACAATTCCAGTGGGTCAGAAGTTTACATACACTAAGTTGGCTGTGCCTTTAAACAGCTTGAAAAATTCCAGAAAATTATGTAATGGTTTTAGAAGCTTCTGATAGGCTAATTGACATCATTTGAGTCAATTGGCGGTGTACCTGTGGATGTATTTCAAGGCCTACCTTCAAACTCAGTGCCTCTTTGCTTGACATCATGGGAAAATCAAAAGAAATCAGCCAAGACCTCAAAAAAGAAATTGCAGACCTTCACAAGTCTGGTTCATCCTAGGGAGCAATTTCCAAACACCTGAAGGTACCACTTTCACCTGTTCAAACAATAGTTCACAAGTATAAACACCATGGGACCACGCAGCCATCATACCACTCAGGAAGGACACACATTCTCTCCTAGAGATGAACGTACTTTGGTGCGAAAAGTGCAAATCAATCCCAGAACAACAGCAAATGACCTTGTGAAGATGCTGGAGGAAAAAGGTACAAAAGAATCCATATCCACAGTAAAACGAGTCCTATATCGACATAACCTGAAAGGCCGCTCAGCAAGGAAGAAGCCACTGCTCCAAAACCGCCATAAAAAAGCCAGACTACGGTTTGTAACTGCACATGGGGACAAAGATCGTACTTTTTGGAGAAATTTCCTCTGGTCTGATGAAATAAAAAAAAAAACTGTTTGGCCATAATGACCATCGTTATGTTTGGAGGAAAAAGGGGGAGGCTTGCAACCCGAAGAACACCCTCCCAACCATGAAGCACGTGGCAGTATCATGTTGTGGGGGTGCTTTGCTGCAGGAGGGACTGTTGCACTTCACAAAATAGATGGCATCATGAGGATGGAAAATTATGTGGATATATTGAAGCAACATCTCAAGACATCAGTCAGGAAGTTAAAGCTTGGTCGCAAATGGGTCTTCCAAATGGACAATGACCCCAAGCATACTTCCACATTTGTGGCAAAATGGCTTAAGGACAACAAAGTCAAGGTATTGGAGTAGCCATCACAAACCCTGACCTCAATTCTATAGAAAATGTGTGGGCAGAACTGAAAATGTGTGTGCGAGCAAGGAGGCCTACAAACCTGACTTCATTACACCAGCTCTGTCAGGAGGAATGGGCCAAAATTCACCCAACTTATTGTGGGAAGCTTGTGGAAGGCTACCCGAAATGTTTGACCCAAGTTAAACAATTGAAAGGCAATGCTACCAAATACGAATTGAGTGTATGTAAACATCTGACTCACTGGGAATGTGATGAAAGAAATAAAAGCTGAAATAAATCATTTTCTCAACTATTATTCTGCCACTTCACATTCTTAAAATGAGGTGGTGATCCTAACTGACCTAAGACAGGGAATTTTTACTAGGATTAAATGTCAGGAATTGTGAAAAACTGAGTTTAAATATATTAGGCTAAGGTGTGTGTAAACTTCTGACTTCAACTGTAGTTATTCCTCTTATCCAGGTTGGTGAGGGCAGTGTGGAGAGCAATTGAGATTGTTGAGGCAGGATACAAATTGGAGTGGGTCTAGGGTGTTTGATGGTGGAATTAATGTGTGCCATAACCAGCCTCTCAAAGCACTTCATGGTTACAGAAGTGAGTGCTACAGGCCAGTAATCATTGTAGAATGAAGCCTTAGAGTTCTTGGGCACAGGAATGATGGCGGTCATCTTAAAACATGTGGGGATTACAGACTGGGACAAGGAGAGGTTGAAAATGACCGTGAATATGCCCACCAGCTGTTCTGCGCATGCTCTGAGATCGCACCCTGGAATACCGTCGGGCCCCGCGGCCTTGTTGTCGTTGTCAAAGTATGCATAACATGCACTGTGTTCATCTGGTAGAGAGGCATTGTTGGGCCGATCACAGTTGGGTCTTCGTTTGTAACCCGTATTAGCTTTAGCTGCTGCCACATGCGGCGGACATCGGAGCATGTGTAATATGATTCCACCGTATTCCTATATTGTCCTTTTGTTCATTATACCTCAGATTTACATCACTCTATATCATCCATAGGTTCATATCCATACGCATGAATGAATGACTTGCCTTATAAATAATGCAGCAATATGGTTAATGCCCTGAATGTAAATAATGTTCACAACTTTATAACTCTCATGTGCGATGCAAAGGCAAGGTCATTTGACTTGCCAATTGTCATTGACAATCACCAACAGTGTTCTGTTAAGCTATGATTTAAAGGCACAATCTGTAAGATTTACCACTGTTCAATGGCAACTTAATGATATATATACCAGCAGGATCAACCTGTTGAAATAACAGATTGTGCCTTTAGGAGGGATATCTGGGTTCCTCAGTAAGGGCTTCAGGGTGATTCCCTTGAGTGAGAGACTCTGGTTTGATTATCATCCAGCTCATTCCTGGCATTTCTGAGTGTTCGGCAGCCCCTTATGTCTGTCACCCATCCGTCATTTCTCTTGACAATCGATTACATGTCTTAAACTTTAAAGTTCAATGTAATTAGTAATTATTCTTAACGTTTGAGCTGAGAATAATAGTTCATCTTAATCCTAATGGAAGAATGTCCCATTTTTAGACAACCTTTCCTGAGTGAATGCATGCATCATTCTCTCTAATGTATGATGAAAGGAAACGGTCATTTGTCTTCTCAACTTGTTTTGTTAAAAAAAGTTAAACACTTTTCCTATGTCCGATTCCCCCANCCCCCCGATCCAGATAGTCCCTTGTCAAATAGATGTTGGATTGAACACTCATCAGAGCTGTCTAAATGAAAGAGTTGCTTTGAGGGAATCTATTACATGATACACCTACAGTGGCCTCTTGATTTCTATACTCCCAGTGCCACGAGATAACAATTCGATGTCAACTATCTTCAAAGCTATGAACTCTGCATGGCTGGAATGGAAAGGCCTAGCTAATTAGCCAATTTCCATTGAAAAGATGAAAAGACAGTCAGTGGAATTTCTGTTTATCCTGTCATTTTAAACCCCTTCTTCTCACTATTTGATTGGCAGCAATAAACAAATTCATTTGAAAATATATGGCGCTGGATGCTGCAGAGCAGATATATGTTTTTTTATTGGATGAAAAAGTTTTTCAAAGATTTCATAAACATTAAGACCATGCCTTAGATTGTTAGCAAGCGAACTTCAAAGCCAAAGCGAATGCCGTTTTTGTAAGTTCCTGTGGCAATTAGACAAAACAAGAAACATCCCTGAGCAAATCATGTTTGTGCCACTCTGTATATACACACTTTCAGAATATCTTATTAAACACCAGTTGATTATTTTCCTGAGGATAAAACGGGTTTGAAATTGAATTTCTCTGCATGTTTTATTTATTTTACGGCAAATATACATTAAGATTACGAAGTAATTTGCTGTTACCCCCTTTTCCTCTTTGCAAATGTATCAAAATATCCTTGGCAGAGGCAATGCAAAAGACAGATTAAGCTTAATTAAATGCTCCATTTGGTTAAACATTGGGTGAATAAAGTAGCAATGTGCAACTAGTTTTTTTACTTCTTCATATTGAGCCATATGCAGTTTGTGATGACAAACTGGTACTGCATATCCTATGGCGTTGGCACATTCTGACACATTCTGATTCTGAAGAAAAATCGGTCATGCCATGTTTGAATTCAAATCCGATTCAAGTGAAGTGCTATACCTCAGAAATGCAAATCTTAAAAAAAAATCACAGCTAAACAAGACCAAAGTGTAATTTAAAACAGGTCACATGTATAATTCAAAGCTCTTGTGTAACAGCAAGAAGAGTCGTTTTCCCCCTTCATTTGTAGACCTCCTGCTGCTTTCCATTCTGAGAGAAATGTTAGATGTCTTACCAAAAAGTCTTGTCTCCTGCTGCTAGCCTGAGAACTATCACCAAAGGTGAGTCAACAGGAATGACCAGCAGAGCACCATGGGAGCTCTCTGGTTCTCCAGACAGCCAGTCAGAATGGTTTAGCAACCAACACCCCTCCATAAACACAGGGGAGGCGGTTACAACATACACCTCTCTATTCTGATTTGGGCCGTATAGTGGAACTTACTGTAGTGCTGTGTCAAACTCTGCCTTCAGCATCTTTAGAGAGATAAATGATTACATGTAGTCCAAAAGACTCCCTAGTTTACACTGTGAGTTCCACAGTAATCCAGGAGGGCATCCAGCTATAACCAGATGTGCAAAGTGAGGGAATTTGTCTTCAACGGTTTGGATTTGATATGCAGGGATCATTTATATCAATTAAGACTTGGCATGACGGTATGAAGGGGATGAACATTTGTACGCTTCAGTGATTTGTCAATAATATTCTTTGGGGAAAAAAATAAGTTCCCTAAACCATCATGAGTGAATTTTAAACAGGAACATTTTCAACTGTACACTTACTTACAAATCAGTCAAATATTTTAGTGCTTGCCCTGAGAGGTCCATTCTATATCATGTTCAAATTACATGTCATGGGCTAATTTGTAGGAGATAGTTAGAAAGTGCAGATAATAAATGTACTTGGTCAATTTTTGTGAATAAATCATCAACATCTCCCATGTTTTCCTTGTAGTGGGATCCAAATAATTTCCCCTGTCTGACAGGTAACGAAGCAAGATGCCCCAGAATTAGCCCTTGCACCATCTGTCTCACCACACGCTCCATTCCGGCAGTAACTTCTCATTTACACTGTCCACCAGCCTGCGATCCAGCCTTGCAACCCCAGAAACCAGTTACACACCTGTCCCTTGACAAGTTAATTAAATGAAAGGAATAATTGGTCCATGGTAGAGGATCCTAATAGCTATGTCAAACTGTCATGCAATTAAAATAGAAACTTCTAATGGGGACTGTATGGAAGTCCATGTGGCGTATAGGTACTTTATACAGTAAGAACATATATGGGGTTTCAGATACTATCTGAATTAAAGGAGAAACTGCCCTTCGTCTCTCTTTCTCCTCCCTCTCTCCAAGATGGAATTCAATTGATCTGCCTTAGACTAGCCTGGGAGACAGCTGATGAGGAGAGCTAACCCTTGAGTACTCCCGGACGGGTGTAATTTTGAACATTTACCAAAGAAAGACAAATGTCTAATTGAAGAGTGAAGTTTGGACACCTGTCTGAAGCCTTTTGCCTGATTTTAAGACTTCATGGTGTAGAGAGAGCTACTTAAGCATATACTGTTGTATATTGGCAACCTAATGCCTGAACAGGTATGAATATTCAATTGCATGCCTCATTGTACCCTCCCACATCCTTCAGGAGGGCCTGCACCTAGATGTTTGCAGACAGGTCTCTCAGTGTCTCTGTGTCAATTGGTGTAGCTGAACCATCAAAACTATGAACTGTAAGTGTCATTGATGACACAAAGAAAGACAAACATACATCAAGAGATTTCTGGATAAGAGCATCTGATAAGAGCATCTGCTAAATGTGTAAAAAGTCAATTTCAAGTTCATTTAACTGTCAGTGCAGTTATGAATGCTTGGCCAGTCAACCATCATTTGTGCTTGCTTATAAAATTGGATAAGAGGATAATGGCCTAAAGGTCTATTCAACAAGCTAGGGGTGTGTGTTGGTAGATGTAGTTAAACTTCATCCATTTCTTCTTCCTGATGCAGTGAACTGATTATTGAGTCAACTGTGTTGTCAACTGTGTCAACTAATGCAGTCACATTTGATCTTTTACGCTGTCTTTGATGTCATACAGATGTGACCACTGTGAATCAATGCTCTAAAGTTAGCGTTTTTCTGCTGTGTCAAAGTAAGATGACAAAGTAAGATGACTAGAAAATACCTTTTTTTTTTAACTTTTTTGTTTTACTGTTTTCACATCACAAGTTTCACATTTTGTTAAGCAAAGGTAATCCTTTAACAAATAATAGCCAAGTGTCAGGATCTGCATGCAATGCTCGGTTGGCAACTTTCTTAGTCCTTCTCTAAAGGCCGAATCCTAACTTGACAAGCACCAATTTCTCATGTGTCATCCAACTCTGAACTAAAATGACTGCAGACAACATCACTTTACATTCAGGCCCAAGCCGCTTCCTGAATTTAACCGCTAAAAGAGAGGCTCCTAATCTCCAGGATACAGACTTTTAGCATAAAAGCAAATTAACTCATTGCTGACGGAGCCAGGTAGCTACATCTATTAACAATCCCTGTGGGAATACATTTCCACCACAATCCATGAGAAAGTTTATTGGAAATCCCTAGTGCTGCCTGAAAGAAAGGAAACACATTAGAAAGTTAACTTCAAACAGCAGTGGAAGTTTGTTCGCAAGCCAGATGATTAAAGAGGTGATCTCATTTCCATAATTGAATTTGAAGGAATTTATAGTGCTTCTAAATGATTTTTTATTTATTTTTTAGCTTAATTGGCTACTATTTACATACAAGCCACCAGCTGTCTCCACAAAGGTAAATTAACCTGCAAGGCATTATGCCTAGCCCTTCAGCAACAGCAGTAACAAGTGCAAAGGGATTGTAGGATTGCATCTAAATATGTATCAGCAGCACACAGTGTTTTGGGAATAATATTAAAATGTGATCTAAATATCAAAAGAAGTGGATGATCAACAAGTAATGAGCAGAAAAGAAAATGGGTCAGATTTTCACATTTTTCTCCATCAACAGACAAAACAATTGGGATTAAAGGTTTCTTCTTTATTAACGTAATTTCAGCATGGCCAGAAATGTGTTCAACAAAGTACATTGTCATCACTCCTAAAGAAAGTGACATGTTGCCTATAGGAAATCAAATAAGCAGATTTAATGAATACATTAACATAAACTATATATTTCATTGGTGCCATAAATACATGCAAATCAAGTCATAATTAGGTTTAAAAATTCCATTTCATGGGATAATCAGACTTCAAAAAATTCCATTTTAGGTTTTAATCAGATTTCAACAAGGATATTAACTCAGTGGTAATTTGACGGGCATTTATTCATGCAGAGTATATTCAGCCTAAGCCTGAGAGCAGTTGATTAATTAAATAAAATTAAACCGTTGAGAGCTTTTATTCAGTAGAAATGTTAAAACACTGTTAGGCACTATGCTAAAAGAAAGATGTTTTGTTTCACCAATTTAGTATGAACAACCCCAATTGAAAGATACGGTAAAATATCTGATTTTTCTAATAATTTGAAAAGAATATGAATTTAAGAGGTTATCTTTTGTTGTGACCCATAAAATACTTACATATCGCATTCTTTTGTAACTTGTAAAGGCTGTACAAGCAGCTGGTAGACATTATACTTGGGGATGGCTGAACACAAAAGCTGGCATCAGAAGTCGTGTATCTATTGAATAGTAGGACTATCTTTACATCAGGGTTTGTAAAGATAGCAAAATGCCCATTTATAAACTGGGAGGTTTGAGCTCTGAATGCTGAGTTTATAATAGCAATAAGGCACCTCAGCGGTTTGTGGTATATGGCCAATATACCACGGCTAAGGGCTGTGTCCAGACACATCGTGCATAATTTAATAAACATTTTAATTTAACTAGGCAATTCAGTTAAGAACAAATTCTTATTTACAATGACGGCCTACCAAAACGCAAAAAGCCTCCAGCGGGGACGGGGGCTGGGATTAAAAATGTAAAATAAAAATATAGGACAAAACACACATCACGGACAAGAGAGACAACACAACACTACATAAAGAGAGACCTAAGACAACAACATAGCAAGGCAGCAACACACGACAACACAGCATGGTAGCAACACAACATAACAACGTGGTAGCAACACAACATGGTAGCAGCACAACATGGTAGCAGCACAAAACATGATACAAACATTATTGGGCACAGACAACAGCACAAAGGGCAAGAAGGTAGAGACAACAATACATCACACAAAGCAGCCACAACTGTCAGGAAGAGTGTCCATGATTGAGTCTTTAAATGAAGAGATTGAGATAAAACTGTCCAGCTTTCATTAAGAACAGCCCTTAGCCATGGTATATTGGCCATTTACCACACCCCCTCGTGCCTTATTTATGAATTTGAAATCATTCCCAATTAACTAATGCCTTATAATTGGTATACTAAACCCACCGCTATGTGCAGCAGGTAAAGCGGTCTATCAGGGCTCTGATAAAACTCCAGGCACTTAACAACCGCCTGTAATGTGGATTTACACTACATTACAGAAACTGGTGAAACGCAACATGTCCCTGAAGCTGGAAATTGAGGACTCTTCAAAGACAAGAATGGAAGGGCAAATGACTAGACACAAGGTAGCCTAAACTACACGGAGACTATAAGAAAGATCTGGATCTTCTTACCAAGGGAATGCACCAATATTGGAACATGGAATTCCAAAACAATGTATTTATTTACAATTGTGTTAAGCCTTTACCTTTTGCCTCTAAACAACAGCTTCTCCAGTTTCAACTGTTCTGCCTGTTTTATGAACATTTTAAAATCTTGTCCATGTTCTGTTATAATCTGCACCCGGCACAGCCAGAAGAGGACTGGCCACGGGAGTGTCGGACCAAGGAGAGATCCAAAGAAGGATCCAAAACCGGAAAGATCCCTCAAAAAGGATCGGTGGCACGAAAATGTGGACGTCACGAAAATGTGGAGCATTGCTTGCTGTTTGGGGTTTTAGGCTGGGTTTCTGTACAGCACTCTGTGACATCAGCTGATGTAAGGGGGGCTTTATAAATAAATTTGATTTGATTTGATGTCTAGTTTACTTCAGAAGTTCCTTGCACACTTTCCTGCTGGAGCAGGTGAAACCTTCACACATGTTGTGGTTAATTGTACTACAATGACCTCTGTGTCAGCAGCAATAACAAATCGAACTTGAGGTTACCATGGAGGTGCTAAGAAATCTGGACAGCATATCAGCTCACCGAGTGTACAACGTAATCTATTATGTCCTCTCCTACCTATGCACAATGTTTTATGGTAAAGGTGACTGGCTCCAAACCACTCTATGATGGAACTTGTATAGTCAGTGCTAGTCTCATTTATGGCAGTGAGGTTGAGGGAGTATTGAATAGAAATGCCTTGCTCATTCAGTCTGTTCTAAGGAATTTAACTGGACATTATTTGTGTCTTTGGTCATCAATGATTTGTGAAAAGTCGAGGCATTTGAAAAACATAATTCAAGGTTGAGTTCAGTGGTCAATACCATGTAGACAATGTTTAAAATGAGGTTGATTTGTCGTGCATGTACCTAATATTTTTGTGCAGGCTCTGATGTCTACATTACTATTCATTCTATGTGCTGTGTAACACAAGTCATGTGGAACCCAATACGCCAACAATGAACCCTTTACAATCTAGCTGCTGATCACTTACATAACTGAGGAGATAACAGGGAGGTATCCATAGCTTGAAAGTCACAGCTCACTGGCTAATTGTATGAAGGTTTATAATAGCATCATGGAGACAGGGCCCCTCCACCAATGTATGGCATCAAATATATGAAACCTTCTATGTGCATCTTTATGGTGAGGTTATTTTCATCATATTCTCTATTTTAAGGGACATTTGTATCTGTTTCTCCTGTCCCCATCACATTTAATTGTGTTCAGTCCATTGCACAGTTCTGATACATTTGCTTCTTTGTTCCTGGTAAAATCAGCAGAGTACTTTCAAACCCTGAGAGCCATATAATTACAGAAAGTAGTCAGTGACAAGAGAGAAAAACAGGCAAAGTAAATAGTGCCAAATCAACACTACTGTGGGCCTTCATCCCAAGGTATTTAGCTCTGTATCGGAGGGAAATCTCAATCAGTGGCAGTCCACTTGGCAAAAAGAATTCAAAATCACATAATTTCAAGCAGAGCATTCAAATGCCAGCCTGATGATGTATTGAAGAGCACATCCCCGCTCTCTGAGAGCGAAGACCAACACTATTTATAATGCACGGCTTCAGTGGCATTAGACTTTTCATTAGTCATGCTGTCCATGGCTCTTTCATCCAGCCCATTTTCCCTTTATAAGCCCTAAAATGAGAGAATGATTACATGTTACTACATGGCTGGCAAAACAGATTATAAGCATTACAAATGGCAAACTGGAATATTTATTATCAAACAAATACCAAATGTACTTTGTAATACTTCAAACATGCCTGACAAAGGAAAAATAATAGTTCTGACGTGCACAGAAATTTACTTGAGGAACACCGTGGCTCTGATGATAAGAGCTTGATACATACAATACGTTCTGGCTCATAGATGTTGATATCACCTTGTCTGTAGGTAAAGATGAAAACAGCCCCTACTGAGAAATTATTGGCCTGAAAATGCACAGCTTATTGATACCTCAAGGGCGCCATCTTCTGGTAGGCTAAATATTTCAGCTCAAGTGTGAAATTAATGATGCATGCTTGATACAAATTTCTTGTTGGATTTACAGATGTGGTATGGATGTGACTTGTACTTATAAAGTATGTCTAAAATATTTTAGGGAAGGTTTCAAGAACTGTAGATGTTGAATAATGCAAATCATTGTAGAATTTTCATAGATTTTAATGAGTTGGGTAAAGATATCATAGAACACTATAGATCTTTACAAAAAGTACATTCAGGAAGGAGAAATAGAGGGGCTCCTCAAGTGCTTTAGCACCTAAAGCCTTTCTTTGCAGGTGAACAAAGCTTACACCACGCATGAAAATATACAGTCAGACTATTTTATTTTTTCTGTACGACCTGGCAAGGAAAAACAACTCTGACGACTCCTTTCGGCTGGCTTTTGGTTTGACTGTCCTGACATCACGGAACACAGCTGAAAGCTTCTGCCGAAGCTCGTGCGCCAATGCACCGTCCCAATACTTACAAATCAGAGAGCCACCAGTCTGCAACACCTTCTCAGCCAAGTCAATCAATGACAATGACATTGTGATGAGTTTTTCATGGTCCATCTCCTTGAAACCACTGGCATTAGGTGCCATATCACTCATGATGACATGAGCCTGGGCACCAGGGAGAAGTTCAAGCAGCTTGGCATGTGTGACTGGGTCAGTGATGTCATGATTGGACAGGAAGTGAGCTCCATCTAGAGGTGCTATACGCAGAAGGTCAATTCCAACCACAGTGCCACAGGGGAATTCTCCATCTGGAAGTAACAGAACATGCAAGAGGTCATGAAGTGTAGAACTACTGTCATTACTCATTTTCACAGCTTCTTGTGCTAAAATGACATTGAATAACACTGTCATGGCTTGACAATTAATTTCACTGATGGCACACTGATGTTCTACAGACCAACAATGAACTTAAAATGTCAGAAAACACACCCAAAAATAACATTCATATTTATTATAACGGCACTGAGAGGGTTCAAGGTTCCGAGGCCTGTTTGGATCAATTTGTCCACTACTTCCAAAATAAAACCTTGTTGCTGAACTTAAAACCTCTCCACTGTCACTACCTACAACAGCCTCCACTCCCTCTGTGCCCTAGTATGTAGTCCCCAGTGTCGCTCTTCCTCCCTCGCCTGTAGCAGACACAGCCCTGAGCATGAATCTCTCACGCGTGACACCAGCAGTACCACAGCATCTTCTAGAGGAGGTGATCAGCCTGGTGCTTCAGCATAGGGATGAGTTTTGGGAGCCGCAGTGAGCAATGAATAATGTTGAGGAGGAATACCAGGCTCTCAGGATGGAAGTGTGTAAACTTAGAGGAACTGTCCAGCACAGTCAACACCAGCCACATGCACAACCTGCAGAAGGAGCTACATGAGCTAAGGCAGGAATTTCTCAGCCACAACCATCCACTCTACAAAGAGTCCCACAAAAACCAGGACAACAGCTGAATCAGAACCCACCAACCAACCCAACCAACCAATGCACTGACCCAACTGACTACCACCCCCAACTCACAGCCTATAATCTCCAATCACTCCTGCCATCCTCCATAGACCTGACGAAAAACCAGACATTATATTAATGATGGACTCAAATGGAAAGTTTATATTCGAAAATAAACTTTTCCCAAATAAAAATGTTATGGTGCCCCACAACAGAGAGAGCTTTGGAGATCTTGACTGTGGCCCAGCTTGTCTCCCCCAGCAATATCATAATTCACACGGGGACCAATGACCTGTGTGCCCAACAGGAGCTGGTGGCCACATCACTAAGGAGAGTGATAGAAAGGGCCTCCACCATCTTCCCCTTCGCGAATATAGTAATATCTACCCTGCCACCATCCAGAGGGTAAATGCCAGCCTCTCTCGGGACTGTGTGCTATGGCCCAACGTACACAAAGTCAAAGTCACCATTATTAGTCAGTTGTACAACCGAATGCCTTCAACTGAAATGTGTCTTCCGCATTTAACCCAACCCCTCTGAATCAGAGAGGTGCGGGGGGCTGCCTTAATCAACATCCACGTCTTCGGCGCCCGGGGAACAGTGGGTTAACTGCCTTGTTCAGGGGCAGAACGACAGATTTTTACCTTGTCAGCTCGGGGATTCGAACTTGCAACCCTCCGGTTNCTGTGTGCTATGGCCCAACGTACACAAAGTCAAAGTCACCATTATTAGTCAGTTGTACAACCGAATGCCTTCAACTGAAATGTGTCTTCCGCATTTAACCCAACCCCTCTGAATCAGAGAGGTGCGGGGGGCTGCCTTAATCAACATCCACGTCTTCGGCGCCCGGGGAACAGTGGGTTAACTGCCTTGTTCAGGGGCAGAACGACAGATTTTTACCTTGTCAGCTCGGGGATTCGAACTTGCAAACCTCCGGTTACAAGTCCAACGCTCTAACCACTAGGCTACCTGGGACTGAGCTGAATACGCCCTCTGACTTTAAATCCCGTAGGGGTCTTGGGCTAACGCACCTAAATGTGCAAAGTAGGATTTAAAATATGTACACAATTGACATTTGGGTGCAAGACTCATGTCCTGACATTCTGGTTCTCTAGGAAACATGGTTAAATGGTTCTGTATCTGATAAAGACATTGAAGTAAATTATTGTAATGTATTTAGATGTGACAGATTACAGAAAGGGGGAGGAGTGGCCATATATGTCAAATCTAATTTCATGGTGTCCCAATCTTTAAATATTTATATTCCCAATACATTTTTGCTCCTGGTTGTAGATGTGCCCATAAACCAGAATACACACTTATTTGTTGCTGAGATTTACCGCCCCCCTGCTGCCATGGCGGATGCTATTGGTGCTATATCTGAGTCTTTAGCACCTTTTTCGTCCTCGGAGTTGGTCATTTTAGGGGATTTTAATCTGGATTGGCTATCCCCGGCCTCAAATCAATTTAAGAGCATATACATTGATTTTAATCTGACTCAATTGATCTCAAAACCCACACAACTAAATTTGAAAAACCCTGTTAACTCCTCATTGATTAATTTAATTCTTACTAATAACCCCGAAAATATTTATTTTAGTATTTGCGTATGATCTCAGTGATCATTGTTCCATAGTATGTTATAGATATACAAAACAGCAAAATACTAATCCTTGTTTAACTAAGAGACATTTAAAAAAAATTATCCTCAAGGGTTTTTAAATGACATGTTCTACTCTGATTTAGCCACTATCTCCTGTATTCCTGACCCTGAGTTGGATCTACTCTGATTTCAGAGCACTCTCGTCTGAGTGTGCCAGAGCGCAGAATAACTGATGAATTTTCGAACGCTCAACACCCGTTGAATATGGCCGGTGTAAGTAAACCTCAGCAAAAAGTTGTATTTAAAATTGTTGCCAGCAGCACAGTTACAGTCACCAACACTCTGAATAACATGAACAGCCTAACCAGCTCTGCTAGGGCGAGAATAATGGTCAGAGTGAGGTGTTCTCTCATTTATTCCTGGAAGTAGCTAGCCTGCTAGCTAACTTTAGCCAGTGAGCTTGGGTGCTTGACTGCTGTTGTGAGGTCAGAACGCTCGGATCAACCCTACTCCTCAGCCAGAGCGTCCAGCGTGCACTCTGAATGCTCCGAGAGTGAAACGCTCTGAATTTACAAAACGGACAATGCTCTGAATTTATGAATGCCCAGAGCGCACTCTGAGCTCTCTCTCAAATGCACCCCTAGTGAATCTTTGTTATCATTTAAAAAATGTACTATCTGTGATGTGCTAGATGCCTTGCTTAAGATTGGGCTGATATGCTTGATCCATTTTTGCTGCAGCTCTCTGCCCCCCTGATAGCTGAATCATTAACCCATATGTTTAACCTGACGATTATATCTGGTACTATCCCCAAGGTTTGGAAGGCGGCCCATGTACTCCCCCTTCACCAAGGTGTCGACCCTTGTGACCTAAATAATTATCAGCCTACTTCTAAACTTTCTTGCCTAGCTAAAATATTAGAATCCTTGATTAATTCTCAGCTAAGATCTTTCTTATCTTTGAAATGTATTCTAAATGTGCATCAGTCGGGTTTTAGACCAGGTCATAGTACTATCTCTGCTGCATCCCTAGTTATAAATGATGTGGTTAACTCTATGGATAAAAGGCAATATTTAGCTGCCCTCTTCATTGATCTTTTGATACTGTTGATAATTCACTGCTAATTCAGAGGCTTTCCTCAATTGGTCTAGACCAGGCTGAATGTAACTGGTTTAAAAATTACTTGACAGATAGAACTCAATGTGTATCTACTGATGGTGTCAATGTGTATCTACTGATGGTGTTAAATCAGGTTTCCTGGATATTACGAAAGGTGTACCATAGGGGTCGATTCTGGGTCTTGTACTTTTTACATTAACAATATCGACTTGTCTGTAAAAAATATTTTACCTGCACTTGTACACCGATGATACTGTTGTGTATGCTATTGCCCCCACGGGTGACCAGGCTCTATCTGAGCTACAGTCTACCTTCATTGTATTGCAGAAAAACTTTATTGACCTGAAATTAGTAGCCTACTGAATGCAGGTAAAACTAAGTACATGTTGTTCTCTAGAGCAGATAAAAATAACTGATGATTTAAGCATATGTCCTTTGGATGGTGTTCATATTGATCGTGTCCCTGCTTACAGGGATAGATGAAAACTGTCTTTAAAAAGCATATTGATGAGTTAGTAAGAAGCTTCTTCTATAGAAATATAATGGGCTTCTTCTATAGAAATATAATGGGCTTCTTCTATAGAAATATAATGGGCTTCTTCTATAGAAATAGGTCCTGCCTCACGCTAAATAGTAGAAAGCAGATTCCACTTCTTTAAAGCTATTAGATACAATTTATCATGGCGTACAATTTTTTTATTATTTGATGTCACATTGCTGTTTTCATTTATAAAGCCATTTTACAAAAAGTCCCACTGTACCTAACATCTTGACTAAATCTGTGGAAAATCTTCAAAATGTTCTTAAATGTGATGTTTTGGTGCCTGTAGGGCAAGTCAAGGCTGATTGAGAACCGTATTACTGATGAATGTGTTTGTTTTTCATGACCATGTTGTTCTTTCTGCGTGTATTGTTTTTATTTCTATTGTGCGTATTTTCTGTAGTTTATGTAAATCAGGCCTCATCTGTAAAAGAGACCTTGGTCTCAGTAGGACTCCCTGATAAAATAAAGGTTAGATAAATAAACATGGCAGTCAGAACAATGTCAGATGCAGGAAAATATGTATTTGGTCTGGCTGGTAGGTTAATTATACCAGCATGTCGTGTGTTAATCTGCCAGTTGGGTAAATACAAGAAATACTCACTAGCCCCAGTTGAGTTGACCCTGTGTACAGCTATCTGGCTCCAAGCACCCGGTGCAGCACCACAATCTATTACGTTGAATCCAGGTTTTAAAAGTTTGTATTTGTCATCAATCTCCAGCAGTTTGAAGGCGCTTCTACACCGGTAGTTGTGCACATGGGCAGCCTTCACAAACGGGTCATTAAGCTGCCGAACTATCCAACGCTGATCAGCAGTACTCTTTCCTTTCAGATTATGCGCAGCCTTTTTTAGGAGATGTACAGAGGTATGTAGATATGATTTTTGTAACACTGAGTACCACATTATTTTGCTAAATGTAATGGCAAATATGTTCTAATCTGTGCTAATGCTGCTGGCAGACAGCATTTCGTTCGATTTTGTAGTTGCACTTCCTGATCACATGAGTTTGTTGGACGCTCGATTTAGTCAAAGACAGCCGACTCCGCGATTTAGCGCTCCCGGTAGTCCTGCAGGGCGACAATAGAATCATGCGTGATCCGCCAACCCGGCGCGCCGCGCGAGCTAAATTGAACGCAGCTAATTAATGTGTCCGAGAACGTCAATAGTGCACATAATCTGCGCAGATCTAGTTATTTTGGAGATGTTATAACGCGTGGCAATTATTGTTTTCAAACGTGTTAAATTATATGAGGATGCGTAATTAAAGATGTTACCGTAATACTACAGCAACTGTTATCACCAGCTATGGAATTGTTTTGAAATGGTGTGGCATTAGACTTCTGTTTCCAGTCGACAATATTTGAGGGTAACACGTTTTCACAGATCTTTAACGAAAACGACCATCATTATCCTATATTGTTTTATCCATGTCGAATGCTACAGGTCAGTGCCCGACACATTGAGTACGATCACGTGGCAGGCCTTACTGTCAACGCGGGATTGAAGAAATTCGTTATTTCTTCTGGATAACTCTAATCTATGAAAACCATTTAAGGACTAGATTGTCAACCTAAAAGTTGCTATAAAGGCAAGTTACTTGCATCGAGTTTTACTTCTAGTCTACTTGAAGAATGCAATAAAAGGCTACTAGTTTAAGTTTGCTGCTGTGCACTGCTGTGATGTCTTGCATACCAGAACTCTTACAATAGTGTTTTGGCAGAAAATACTTTATAGAATGCTTCTCAATAATCTGCAATGTATCATCTCTAGAGATACTGTAGCTTCGATGCAACCAAGAGAGTGAGGTCATCCATGGATTGTGGTCTACTGATTATTACACACTGATTATGCATATTACAGGTACAATGTTTACCAACAAGCTGCTGACCCTGGTGCTGGTGGTGCAGCCTGGACGGGTGCTGCTGGGCATGAAGAAGAGAGGGTTCGGGGCAGGGAAGTGGAATGGGTTTGGTGGCAAAGTCCAACCTGGGGAGACTATTGAAGAGGCTGCCAGGCGGTGAGATTGGTTTCAGTCCTCGGTAGATGTCTTGAAAGGTTTCCCTACAGTTTGGTTTAACAATTTGCATGTAAAATCATGTTAACAGATTTCAGCATTGGGCAGCATCTGATACTACATACCCCCATAAATGTCATGTTGTGATGTTACAGTAGGCATGGTCTGATTATTGCCTGTTATCTGAGGCCTACTATCTAGTTTTTTTCCTACTCGACACACTTTCCTGCTACTTTCCCTCTACTTACAAACGGTTTGTTTTTTTCCAGAGAACTGCAGGAGGAAAGTGGCCTCACAGTGGATGCACTTGATAAGATTGGAAATATCAAATTTGAATTCATCGGAGAAACAGAGCTGCTTGATGTCCATGTTTTCCGAGCTGACAACTACAACGGGGAGCCAACAGAGTCAGATGGTATTCATTCTCATGCATTCTATTTAGGGCCAAGTTTGTGACCAGGATAAACTCATAGCCCAATAGGCAATAATCATAGACCCCATAGTTTTCCTGGAAAAAACTGCTGACCCTATACTACATGCCTTTTTATGGATATTTCTTAGACTGATGTCTGACAAAGTTCACTAACTTGTACCTTTTCTCTTATAGAGATGAGGCCGCAGTGGTTCGACTCAGACAAGATACCCTTCAGTCAAATGTGGGTTGACGATATTCTGTGGTTTCCACTGATGCTTCAAAAGAAGAAGTTCTTGGGCTACTTCAAATTTCAGGGTCATGACTTGATCATCGATCACAAGTTGGAGGAGGTAGAAAAGCTTTAAGATAGACTACTGGCCTCTGACTCATTCATACTGTATCAAAGAGCATTCCCAAATGTTGCCTACCTGAAACATCCCTGGAGAAATACAGCAGAATTCCTACTGAGTCCAGGTCTTTGTAAATTTACAAACATTTTGTTGCCAGTGACCATATGCCTGTGAATCAGTAATAATAATTCCCACTGAGCCGAAACTAAATACTGGATGTGTAAATGTTGCTGACATATGTATCCCATTCAACTATTGTGTTTATATTACATTTTAAAGTATGTGGGAATGCAGTGTGCTCTTTAGTAAAGAATGCACTTCTTTTTTGTTACTTTATCAAACAGGTGGTATGGTAAACTGGAATGACAATGATTTGATTGTTCAACATCCTGTTTAATTCAATTTAGTATCAGGGTCATTTTTCTTTATTTTATATAACCTTTAACTAGGCAAGTCAGTTAAGAATAAATTCTGCGCCGCCCTATGGGAGACGGGTATCTGATACTTTTTATTTAACATTAAGTGAGATTCAACATAACTGTACAATAGTTAAACGTTCCTGTACCTACATCCTTCACCTAGTTCCTCTTTTCTTTCTCAAAGATCATATAAAGCATTTGTTCCTCTTATTATTTAAGACTTGCCCAAAAATAAGGTTATGACAATGGACACAATAAGAACTTGTGAGGAACCAATTAACAGTTCCAAAGAGAAGACAAAAACTAATGCATTGAATAACAAAACGTATTGCCCCCGGAGCGCTCTTATATTACTCAGTTCTAATTGGGAGACAACATTTTGTTACACAGCCTCATTTCATGTACTTTAATTACATGTAAAATACATGCAATTTGCACATCCTGCAAGAAGAGGGTGAATTTTGCAAGAGCAGGTTACGTAAACCTTCAATTGTGAGTGAAGATCAAATAATGAGAAACTTTACCAACATAATCTTATGCTTTAGACATGGAATCAATGTATACTGTTGAATAAGAGGACAATAAATCATTGGGTATATTCTTGAAAAAGATATATCAGAGAATATTCTTGAATATTACATAACTAGATTGACTATTTTTCTGTGTTTCTTCAAATCTACATTAAACACTGGACCACCATTGCATCTTAATTGAAACAAACATTGCAAACAGGTCAGAAGCATTAACACAGAGCACATTTAATTTCTACCTGAAGTAAAATATTACAGTATAATTACCTCATAATTGCACTAATGACTGTGGCATTGTAGCATGTTTCTTTGGTATGTTCACTATTGGTCACGTTGAGTGTTATATCAGCCATAAATCATTTACATTTTATCAAACTTCTTCCTCTTGATAGCTTGCTCGGCTCAGGCGTAGAAACTGAAGTAGCTTTTCACAGTATTGCAACTAAGATTCGATTGAGGCAAGGAATCTGAAGTTCTTTGCATGAATATCAAGACAACAAGCTAGCAAGCCCAGTTGCACAAGTGTGGTCAGTAGGATGATTAATACTTATGTTGTGCTTCACAACAAACCATTGAATAGCATGCTGCTACTACATTTACTTCAATATATATTGGTTTGCCTGTCTTTTTCAGAAATGAGGCTGTGCCCTGATTTAGAATCTTTCTAAACATCTTAAACATTTACACTCGTCATTTTAAACACAAAGGTTATATTGCCACCACCTGGCTGCGGCAAGGAAACGTATCTTCCCTGTTTGGCAACATCTTCAATCAGCTTAATTAGTGTATTCTTACATGCACATACATTCTTATATTTGTCTGCCTGCAATAAGACACTACATTATACCTCAACATAGGCGAATGATCCTCCAAGAAGTGTAGGTAAGAAGTCCCTCGTATGGTAAAAGGCAGTGAGCTACAAAATAACACAGAAAGGTCCAGCTTTTCAACAAAATGTTCCCTATATATCAATTATGAAATCAATATTTTCCTCTTCTCATACAGCAAGGCAGCAGTACACATTCTTCAAAGCACTCTTCCACTTCCCAATGAGCTCCTTTGACTGATCAACCTCCGTGACATCCCTAGTGAGGATGCACGTACAGTATAATATATCTTGAGCTGTAGACCACATCCATTCATTGAAATCAGTGATGTAGTGGTAAAAAAAAGGAAAAAAAGTGGGTAAACGGATCGCCAGGTAGCAGAGAAAAAAGTAGCGCTCCCTATACTTCAATGCATTTTTCCGCAAAAGGTGGATAAACTGTCCCACAAAGAAAGAAGAAAAGGTGAGTAAACTGCATTTACTCACCACTGATTGATACTTAAGGCACAGTTTGTAGTGTTTTTCAAGGTTTTATGAAAACAGTTCACCATCAGTCCCTTCTGAGACTTTGACTGTAATCTTGGCTTGCAAAGCAGCATATTCATCGCTTGTTGACAGAGAAGGGGACATGGGTGTCTACTTGGGTGTAAGAGGAGGGGATTGCATTTCATCGACACCGAAGAGACACCCAAGCTTCTGCTGGAGATCATTCCACACTGCACCCATCTAGTTACCGAACAAACAAAGTAGTCTGTTATAGTGACAGCATCCTCTGACCAAAATTCCAAGACAATCATCTTACAATTGTGTATCTATTAAAGATTAGAATCAACACACACATCAACACAATGAACTGTGTGCTCTACTACTTCAACTCAATCCTTAGAAATCCATGCCTGACACTGTATATTTCCAGGTGAGTCTCACCTCTTGGTGACCTTGGACCTGTGAGTTGACGAAGGCTCCCAGGATGTGAGAGGTGATGGGCAGGTATGTGAAGATGAGCTGAGTCTCCTGGTGAAGGCAGAACAGGGAGAAGTAGTTCCGCAGTTCCATGGTCTGAATGGCGTTCTCCTGCTGTTAGGGGAGGATACAAACCATTACTTCACAAACCACAACCATGTGATGGTTATCAAGAGGAACAACCTCATTGATCATAAGACTATGCTGTCATGGCCTTCTCTGTAGGAGTCAGTGTTGAAAAACATGACATATGAGATCCATTCTAAAGGCTGAAATGCCCAACTGTCAAATGCAATATCGTCCTAAGATGGTTTAGTATGAGAAATGTGGTAGGATATACAAGGATATCAATCCTTATACCAGGGTATCAATCAACTTCCCAATGATGGCATATAGGAAAATTCTGTTCCCTCCTTCCTCTCAATGTCAGAGAGGACACACTCCGAGGGAGGGAGGGTGGGTTGGCCTGTGATGTCAGGATAATGAAGATTAAATAATGTCAACAGTGTGGATTTGATGTGTGACAACCCTGAGTAAATGAGGAAGGAAGAGCGTTTTCAAGCACACGGAGTGAGTGAGTGAGAGAGAGAAAAAGAGAATGAGAAAGAGAACCTGCACAATGCGAGACTCCAGTTGCTCCACTGACACCTGCTCTTTGGGCTGCACTGTGGCACTCATCATCTGCCTCTTCATCATACCGTACTTCTGCAGCGCTCTCTGGTGTTCGTGCAATACTCCTTTCTCATGTCGCTCACACAGATCCTATGGGACACAACAACACACACACACACACACACACACACACACTGGGTAAGAAATAACTAAATAACTACCCTATTTTTACATTATAGTATTTAGCAGACACTCTTGTCCAGAGCGACTTACAGTAAGTAGTGAGTGCATACTTTTTTGTACTGGTCCCCGTGGGAATTGGACCCACAACCCTGGCGTTGCAAGCACCATGCTCTACCAACTGAGCCACACGGGTCAAAGATATATTGTTAACACTCTAAATTAAGTTGCTGTTATATCTGTGTAGTACATTTGTAATAACACTAGTAACATTGCATTAACATGACACATAGTTCTTCAGTAACTGCATTTTTTACATTTCTCAAACTCACTCTGTATGACTGCAGCAAATCCAAGAATAGATTCAGTTTTTCCACAACATCGTCCTCTTCTCTCCTCCCCTTAAGATATCAATGAATAAATTATTATGTTTTGCACGCAGGTAGAGTTTGGCAATAGCACAGTAGAACAGGTGGTACGTATACAGTGAGCTGGATTGTACCTGCTGAGCCCCTTTGTCGGCTAGCAGAGCAAACTCCACAGAAAGGCCTTTCAGAGACTGACGGAGAATGCCCCAGGTGCTTTGGGATGAGGCCAGAGAGGGAATGGGTGAACCATCGGAGCCCAGTGTACTGCAACAGAAAGCATAACTATAGAAGCTGGACCAGTACGGTGTCTTGGCTGACAAAAAACGATTTGAAGTGAAAACCCTGAAAAGGAAAAGAAAACAAAATCCTTCACAATTGCCAACATTTTCTTCCCCAAAACTGTTGTATGGGTGGGGTAGCTAGCATATTACGTTTCCTTGGGCCAAAACACTTGTGTAGAGAGGGGCGATAGAGAAAGAGAGCTTCATGCCCTTAATTAAATGCTGAGTCCTGTACCTGAGCTCCCTTCCAAACATTAGCAAATCAGTGGCGTTTTCCTTGGAGCGCTCGGCCATCTTCTCTGCCCGGTCCCGCAGCTTGTGAAAGCTGTTGTGGATATTCCTGATCAGTTCCCTGCTTGATGAAAACTGGGCCTGGATATCAGCTGGGAGATATTCCTACAGCATAGATGTATCAAGACTCACACTGCTGCCTCTTAGTAGGATTTCAAATAGTCATTTGATGCACTATTTCATAATAGAAACAATACAAACCTTTGCCAGAGTTGCCATTGTATTAGTCATGAATTCATCTCCCATTTTCTTGCAAGCATCACGCATTTTCACTTGAACGTCCTGAGAGTAAGAGAGAGAGCAAAGTTGTGTGAGCAGTACGGTCATTATCCATGGCAAGCCCAAGAACAAGGTGATCTTGGCATAGACAACTAGCAGAGATGAAGCAAGGTTGTCTTTTCAGTAGCTGAGACGTACCGAGCCGTTGAAGGTGAGAAAGGTCTTGACCAGTTCGTCCTCGGAAAAGAAGGGGTGTCGTGCCACTAGGTTGATAAACCGGCCCAGAGCACGGCGCCTTCCCTCTATAAAGTCCCTCTCAGACATGGAGGTCAGGACTGTAGACAGACAGAGGCCAGTTAAAGAGCCAGTATATTCAAATGTTCTGCTTACGTAAAACAGAAGAGATCATACCGTTTTATGTAATACAGTCCGGGTTGGCTCTTGAAGTAACTAATCAACCTGGATTACTTTAAAAAAAAAAAAAGTGTAATCTGATTACTTACATTCTTAAAAACAGCTAATTACTTTCGGGATTACTTCCTCTATCTATACTTCATCTTGATAAAACGTTGTCATCATTGCTGTCAGTTAGCGCACCATCAACACTTCTCATTTGCTCTCAGAGATTCTATTATTCTGCTGATTGCCCATCAAGGGTGGATGGCTTCTTTTGTGGTTGAAAGAATTGCTAAGGCTTCCAAAACATTTACACCTGGCTCACTGGTCAATGCAAATCATCTGGACTACAGAGTTCCTGCTTGCTGCTTTGAAGCAGTGCAGTTTCAATCTCTTTCCTTTGTGAAATGCTTTCTGATTGCAAAATATTTCAAAATGTAGGTCTAATCATGGGAAAAACACTATGGAATGCAAACAAAGTTGTTACTGTTTAAGAGATAAGGGTCTAAGCTTTCTGGTCTGAACTGTATTTAATAGTCAACAAAGGGCACTCACGTCGGGCATTAAAGGTGAGTGCATAGGCATATACATTAAATGTACTGTTAGATATACATTTCACGGCTAACTATCAGTAATATGCTATATTTTGAGTTAGCGATCTCTAACCACTTCCTCAGCTGGTGAATTAGCCCCAAATAAATTTTCATAGTAAAATAATAACAATTGCCTAGTTGCCAAACCCCAAATCCATGACAATCACCGGTTTACGTTGCAATTAAAAATAGCTGGAATCATGCATTTGTGCTTGAACATGATGTTAGAATACACCATGTATTTCTTGAATCATACTGTGTTAGTAGTCTAGTACACCTCTGAATAAAAAAAACATTGAATTACTTTATAAGACGATAAGGCTACCCTTTTTTTCTATTGCGTGACCCCACAGCAATTGTGGTGCAACCAAATCACGGGCTGGTGCCAAGAAGTGAAAATGTTAGTATGGAGCCCTGTGACTATGCTCTAACACAGAATATAACATGAATTATAGGATATTTAGGCTCTCACCCCATTTGGAAAAAATAATGTTACTAAATGAAAAAATACTATATTAAATAAACAGTTTAAAGTGTTTTCAAATATGTCTGGGTGCTAGAAATGAAAGTAATGCAAAAGTAATCCAAAAGTAATCGGATTAGGTTACTTATTGAGTATTTATCATGTAATTGTAATCAGTAACGGATTACATTTTTCATGTTATCCGCCCAACCCTGAATAAAGTAATAACATTGGTATCTAATAATGGTAATATAAATATAAATATTCTAAATTCAGAGTTCATGTCTGCTGTGGGAACACGGGTGAAGTTGGATTAATAGAATTGGAGTTCCTTTGGAGCAGCGGGACCCCAGCTCTGATGCAGAGTGAAACACTATTATTTACAGACCAAAGCCTCACTCTCCTCCTAATAAACATTCTGACTGACATCCTCTATATACCTCCTTTCAGCATTCTCTTAGGCGGCAGCGCAGGCACCATTCTGTAGGCAAACCTCTGCAGCAAGAGCTCGTGGAAGACATCGAAATCACTGTACCGCCGGTAAACAGATATCTTAAAATGCTGAAAAAGTTAAAACAAAAATGATCTGTGAATAACCCGGGATGTGCAAAATAACATATTGCTTTTGTGAATTCAACAAATATATTGACAATGGATGTGTTTGTCATGAGTTGGCTTTAGTTCCTACTGATTGTGAATGCTCACTGCACAGAAACAACACCAGCTCTGTTCAGCTTAGGCATCCAGGGTAAACGATGCAATGTACTGTATGTATACATTCATTCTTAGATGGACCCTTACCAACAAGCATTAAAGCCACTCGTTTCACCAAGCCAAAAATGCTGAAATATTTGAGGAGCCAGGAATAGAGCCAGAGGGAATTAAAGGCTTTTTGGAGTTATGATCAAAATTCCTATAAAAAATGTTTTGCTTGTAATTTACAATTGTGACCTATTTGAAGTAAAAAGGTAAATGCATGGTAAAGTATGTGCTTGACCTTTTCTATTAATAATTTCTTTGACTGTTCTTCTAACAAAGCCCATTTATGTTACACTCATATGTAATTAAATGCAGCCTTCACCTGGCTGGTGATCTGGTACTCCACATGTTTGAGGAACAGACCCTTCTTTTCAGGAATTAGCTCCACCTGGACTGTATCCCTGGCAAGCAGCTTGCCCAGGGTCTGGGACACCGTGAGGGGGCTCTCCTGAGTTAGCTGCATCCTCAGAGTCTGAAGGTCCTTGAACTCACCAAGTTGGGGCTTAGGGAACTCTGTCAAACAAACACCAAGTCAAACATGAGTAAGCAATGCTCTCATCTACTCATTTGTCTAGAAGGCAATCAGCACATCTATGCTCACAGACAAAGTGTACACACCCAGCTCTATTGAACTAATAGACATAATTTATGATTTCCTGTAGTGCAGGTTTGAATATAAAAAATGTTCCTACACACATCCATGTTGTGTGGGAAAAGCAAGCATGTTCCAGTGTACATTTGACGTTTCCCTCTGATTCTTCAGACACTTGAATTCTCCCATTCACATTTTTTCGTTTACTTTTATTTAATCAAGGGAGCCAAATTGAGACCAGTGTCTCATTTGCAATGGTGCCCTGAGGACAAAAACAGCATCAATACAACATCAAAATAAAAAAACTACAATTCAGCTATAAATACATTACAACCAGTTATTATAGTCAATTGAAACAATTGCACACTTCCGTGAACTCATTTACCAACAGAGTTTTAAACTGCCCTATTGGCACCAGGGAATCCAGGTGGAAATTGTTTGTAAGGTATTCCATAACTGTGGTGCGTTAAAACTAAATTTACTCAATTTTGTGGAGACAACCGGGACCTCAAGAGTTAAGAAAACCTCAGAACGGGATTGGTATCTCATATTGTAATATTTCAACAGGGAAGTGAGGTATTTTGGAATCTTGTGGAGCAGAGCTTTGTAAACAAGAAAGGAGTAATAAAGTAATCTACAGGATTTTATTGAGGTCCAGCCAACCTTCTGATACATGATGCAGTGATGAGTATTAAAACTGTCAATGAAGCGCGCTACGGTAGACGGCATGCAACGGTTTAAGAGTAGTGGCTGCTGCAGTCTGGGGAAAGTATTTGCCCCCTTTCAGATTTTCTCTATTGTTTGCATATTTTTGATACTGAATGTTATCAGATCTTCTTCCAAAATCTAATATTAGATAAAGGGAACCTGAGTTTACAAATAACAAAAAAAAGTTATACTTATTTTATGTATTTAATTCACACAGTTATGCAACACCCAATTCCCCTGTGTGAAAAATGTATTGCCCTTTACACTCAATAACTGGTTGTGCCACCTTTTAGCTGCAATGACTGCAACCAAATACTTCCTGTAGTTGTTGATCAGTATCTCACATCGCCTGAGGCAGCAAAGCATCCCCAAACCGTCACAGTAGTGTTTTTGGGGATGCTTTGCTGCCTCAGGACCTGGACGACATCCCTTAATAGAAGGAACCATGAATTCTGCTCTGTATCAGATCATTTTACAGGAGAATGTTAGGCGCAGCTGGGTAATGCATCAAGACAATGATCCAAAACACACAATCAAGTCTACATGAAAATGGCTAAAAAGCAATACATTTGAAGTTTTGGAATGGCCTAGTCAAAGTTCAGACCTAATCCCAATTGAGATGTTGTGGCAGGACTTGAAACAAGCAGTTCATGCTTGAAAACCCACAAATGTCGCTGAGTTACAACAGTTCTGCATGAAAGAGTGGTCCAAAATTCCTCCACAGTGACGTGAGACTGAAACAACTACAACTACAGGAAGTGTTTGGTTGGAGTCATTGCAGCTAAAGGTGGCACAACTAGTTATTGAGTGTAAGGGGGCAACTACTTTTTCACACAGGTGCATTGGGTGTGGCATAACTTTATTAATGAAATAAATGTAATAAGTATGTAATTGTTGTGTTATTTGCTCAGTGTCCCTTTATTTAATATTAGGATTTGGTTGAAGATCTGATGACATTCTATATAAAAAATATGCTAAAGTAGAGAAAATTAGAATTAGAATACTTTTTCACAGCACTGTATATAAATAGTAAAGAGCACAGGTCCCAATACCAACCCCTGCGGTACACCTTTCATAATATTGAGGAAACTAGACTTGACACCACTAGAAAGCACACATGACTCTCCCTAAACTCAAATGTCTCTTAAGTCTTTCAAACAATTATGATGGTGTGATTCACGTGATCCTGAATTTAACCCTCCTTGACATTCCACAGAGATATGAGCAGAGTTAATCGTCCTCCTACAACAACCAGGAAACCAGCTCTACCATAGCTCAGCAGAGAAAATGTGACATCAGTTTCACATAAAGCAGTCAGCTGCCATATTGGCAGCACTTTAAATAACACAGAGGGCCCTAAATAATCATATGAGCTTTGGAACAGAGCTCTAACTCAAGGCTGTGTTCGGAGTACTGGCTACCTCTGAAAAAACAAAGACGACGACTCCTCTCCAACTTAACGGTACTGTACACTGTAACACTCATGCTTTTCTTCACAAAAACCTAGCCGCAGAATGTGAAAGTAAATTGATTCATATAATCCAGAAATACTTAAGAGAGAGAGGGAAGAGTTCTTCCTGTAACTTTCATTATGGTTTTCACAGAGCTGTTCCAGAGGAAAAAAGGGGCAGGGAAAGGTTGTGTCTCTTTTACAGAGACATGGGAAGGGAGCTGGTGTATTCCCGGACAAATACCCAGAGGTTAGAGGAAACCAGCCAATAAATACAACACACTATGATAAAACTAGGACCAGCTTTTTAGCACAGCACACTTGCTTGTTTTGTGTGCTAATGCAATGTATACTTTAGCTTGTCACAAGCATATTCAACTTCACACAATAAATATATAGTGAACTGAACTTTCTCAAACAAGCTGTTCATAGGTGTCACAAAGGTTTTTTACCTTAGATACTTAACAGTCAAGCTACTCATTAAGCTACACATTTACTGCTGTGTCTTCACTTGAAAACAACTAGTTCAAAGGCTTACCTTGTATGCAGTTCTCTAAGAGTTTCGGGCTTGGTTGCTTTCCTTGCTGAGCAAGCGCGATCAACGCCAGTGCTTTATATAGGGACAACTTGCTTAAGAATCCATCAGTGTAGTCAACATGCTCAGCAATCTGAAAAAGACAAGGACATTACAGGACTCTCTTAACAGGTCATTGCTCAATCAAGGTCTAAATTCAGCAGTGGTTGACAAGAAAATGCAGAAAACACTTTAGTAATTATATAATACAGTAAAAACATCAAACGGAACCATGAGGTCTCAGCTGAAATACATTTATGAAGCGTTTCCATGGATAATGTGTAACACGTATTTTTCATGTCCCATGTGCTCTTGAATAACACAACATTTAAACACCATCCCCTCAAATACCATCACTTTTGAGTAAGCTTTACTGAAGCAAATACCACTAATTAAATGGCAGCAAGGAGATAGTTAGCAGAAACCACCCTTTCTAATAACTGGTGTTGGAACTAGTATTGTAATTACCCCCTTAGTACTTAGTGGTAAAACAAATATAGGCTTAAGAGGGTCTTCGAATAGAGTTGAATGGTTTGTATCAAAGAGCGCTAGATGTTTTTCAAGTCTTTTCTTTTTAGTGTCTACTTCCTATTCTGCAGAATTTCTTGTTCACTTTTCTTGGAGTTCCAAGAAGGGAAGAGGATAGAAAACCCAAAGGTCTAATACATAACAAACCAGTCTGTGCTTCTGTTTCACAACACAAACTTGAGCCTAAACAAACAAACAAACCACAAACAGCCAGAACTTCCTTTTCACATTTGGCGGGCATTCTAAATCATAGATGTGACAACAAGTAAAGAAAAAGTTGTGTTCACCTGGCCCTGCACAGCACTGGGAAGATCTGTTCTGCTGAGCAACCTCTGGAAGACCTCCACCTGCACTCGTTCATCTATCTTACTCCGAATGGCCTCATACACCTCCCTGTAGTATGGAGGCACTGATCCTGAGAGAGGAGGTGCACAAACCATTAGGCATGGATTTATGTGGATGAAGACATTTTTATTAGTTGCATGATTTGTGGTTAAACATCATGGCAAAATCAATTTCATTTAACCTAAACAAATCATATGTATTGGTCGCGTACACATATTTTGCAAATGTTATTGCAGGTGCAATGAAATGCTTATGTTTCTAGCTCCACCAGTGCAGTAATACCTAACAATACAGAAACACACAAACTCCAAAAGAAATATCAGAATGAGCAATGTCAGAGTCCGGATATATATAGATATTTTACACAGTGTACAAAACACTAAGAACACCTGCTCTATCCATGACAGACTGACCAGGTGAATCCATGTGAAAGCTATGATCCCTTATTGATGTCACTTGTTAAATCCACTTAAAATCAGTGTAGATGAAGGGGAGGAGACAGGTTAAAGAAGGATTTTCAAGCCTTGAGACATTGATTGTGTATGTGTGCCATTCAGAGGGTGAATGAGCAAGACAAAAGAGTTAAGTGCCTTTAAAAAGGGTATGGTAGTAGGTGTCAGGCACACCGGTTTGTGTCAAGAACTGCAACGCTGTCGGGTTTTTCACACGCAACAGTTTCCGTGTGTATCAAGAATGGTCCACCACCCAAAGGACATCCAGTCAACTTGACACAACTGTGTGAAGCATTGGAGTCAGCATGGGCCAGCATCCCTTGACACCTTTTAGCGTCCATTCCCCGACAAATTGAGTCTGTTCTGAGGGCAAAAGGGAGGGGGGGGGTTTAGCTCAATATTAGGAAGGTGTTCCTAATGTTTGGTATACTCAGTGTATATGCATATAATGGTGTGAAAATATGGACAGTGTATGAATAGAAAAGGTGTGTACAGCAGTAGTTATATAGGATGAGCCCTGACTAGAATACAGTATATACATATGAAGTTGGTAAAACAGTATGTAAACATAATTCAAGTGGCCAGGGTTCAATGAGTGTACACAGGGCAGCAGTCTCTAAGGTGCAGGTAGGGCTGAATTCAGGGCTTGTAAAATTATACCTAGGCTAAAAATAAGCCTTCAACATAGGAGCCACTAATAATATAAATTATTTTATCAAAATAGATTAACCTGCATTTTTGCAAAAAATCACTGATCTGGCTTTCAAATCAGTCTAAGAAAATGTCCTTTTTGTTATAATTTTTTACCAGAACCATGCACATCCACTAATAATGACCAACTTCTGGTAACAGGCATTATAGAAAAATAAAGGTGTAAAATTTAACTTTTGGGGGGACCCAGCATATTCACGTAGAAATGTGAGTTATAGATCTGCCATTCTCATTGAAAGCAAGTCTAAGAAGCGGTAGATCTGTTTTATTTGCGCTATTTCTATGCTTCCTGTACTTAAGTTTTGTTTTTGCGTTTTTTACTTTCGGTTATGTACATCAGCTTCAAACAGCTGAAAATACAATATTTTTCTTATGGAAAATTTATTTCACAGTGGTTTAGATTGGTACAATGACGCTCTACACTATATTTGCTTGTTTTGTCTCGAACTGAAATTAGGCAAACTATTCACATTTTAGTAACCAGGAAATGGCTGAGCGATTTCTGCATAGTGCATCTTTAACACAGATCTCATAAACAATCTCAAGCACAAGCCCAACTGCTAGTGAGTAGCCAACTAATCTTTATATTTAAAGTCCAGCCAACTTGGATCTACAGTGCATTTGGTTGTGTTACAGCCTTAATTTAAAATGTATTAAATTGAGATTTTGTGTCACTGGTCCACACACACACAGTACCCCATAACGTCAAATTGGAATTATGTTTTTAGAAATGTTTATTAATTAAAAATGAAAAGCTGAAATGTCTTGAGTGAATAAGTATTCAACCCCTGTTATTGCAAGCCTAAATAGGTTCAGGAGTAAATATTTGCTTAACAAGTCACATAATAACTTGCATGGACTCACTCTGTGTGCAATAATAGTGTTCAACATGAGTTTTGAATGACTACCTCATCTCAGTCGAGCACTTAATTTCAAACACAGATTCCACCACAAAGACCAGGGAGGTTTTCCAATGTTTCTCAAAGAAGGGCACCTATTGGTAGATGGGTAAAAAAAAAAAGCTGACATTGAATATCCCTTTGAGCATGATGAAGTTATTAATTACACTTTGAATGGTGTGTCAATACACCCAGTCACTACAAAGATACAGGCGTCCTTCCTAACTCAGTTGCCAGGGAGGAAGGAAACTGCTCAGGGATTTCACCATGAGGCCAATGTTGATTTTAAAACAGTTACAGAGTTTAATGTCTGTGTTAGGACAAAACTGAGGATGGATCAACAACAATGTAGTTACTCCACAATACTAACCTAAACGAGAATTAAAAGAAGGAAGCCTATACAGAATAAAATATTCAAAAACATGCATCCTGTTTGCAATAAGGCACTAAAGTAGAACTGCAAAAAATGTGGCAAAGAAACAAACTTTATGTTCTGAATACAAAACAATGTTTCGGACAAATCCAACACAACAGATCACTGAGTATAACTCTTCATATTATCAAGCATGATGATAAAAGGAAACACAATAGAGCTACAGTAAGCACAGGCAAAATCCTAGAGGAAAATCTGGTTCAGTCTGCTTTCCAACAGACATATGGAGACAAATTCACCTTTCAGCAGGACAATAACCTATAACACAAGGCCAAATATACACTGGAGTTGCTTACCAAGATGACAGAAGGCCGGTTTCCATTGACCCAGGTTTATTCTACAAAAGCATTGTTGCAACAAAAAAATCCTTGCGACATGTGTCATGGAAACAGCAGATATAGGAGAAACTTTCTCAAGATCGACAACATTTTTATTTGTTTGACGGGTGGATTTTTATTTTTGTCTAACTTTATTTAATCAAATGATGATTAAAACTGTGTTTTTAGAATAAATGATTATTGCCTAATCATTTTGAAGGTACGTGGGGCATGTGATGTAATTATAAAGCTCCACTTCAGGTTTAATTCTAAATGCCTATTGCTTGCTAAATAAATGTTTACACAAAAATAAATTATGTTTCTTCGCAGAACAAGGATTGTCCTGACTTTCAAGAATGCATGAATTGCTTCGCCTTGCTTTTCTGGTTGGTTGGCAAGTTTCACCATCCAATTCTTTCAGATCTACAGAAGTCCAAGTTTTACCATGGCACGGACTGCAGCGATATGCTGGCACATGAGAATTATTAGAATATGGCAAATATGAGTAAATGATTGCGTTCTATACATGTTGGCTTTTGTGGGCTACCGGAGACATGCAACAGATAGGTGGGGGGGGCGGGGCATACAGGTTGTCGCCATTTTATTAATGTTAAATTTGCCTAAATGGGTAATGGAAACAGTTCAACCACTACATTTTTATTCGACACTGTCGTTTTTTTCATTATGTCCAGGTGTTTTTATTGAAACAAGATAGTTCAATGGAAACGCACTCTAGCAGGCAATTGTCACATATATTTTCTAAATGTCGACCAAAAAAATGAATCACTGGACAAGTTAATGGAAACATAGCTAGTGAATGTCCTGAGTGGCTTAGTTACAGTTTTGACTTAAATTGGCTTGAAAACCTATGCCAAGACTTGAAAATGGCTATCTAGCAACAATCAACAACCAACTTTACAGAGCTTGAAGAATTTTTTTCAAGAAAAATGTGAGAATATTGTACAATCCAGGTGTGCAAACCTCTTAGAGACTTACCCAGAAAGACTCACAGCTGTAATCGCTGCCAAAGATGATTCTAACATGTATTGTGTCAGGGGGTTGAATACTTTTAGTTAAGATATATTAGTGTTTTATTTTTTATAAATGCTTTACCAAATGTTAGAATTTTTCTTCCACTTTGACATTAGAATATTTTGTGTAGATCGTTGACCAAAAAATGACAATTAAATACATTTTTATCCCACTTTGTTACATAACAAAATGTGGGAAAAGTCAAGTGGTGTGAATACTTTGTGAAGGCACATACAGGTAACTGCCAAAATAAAGGAAACGCCAACATAAAGTGTCTTAATAGGGTGCTGGGGCACCACGATCCAGAGCAGCTTTACTGCACCTTGGCTTAGATTCTACAAGCGTCTGGAACTCTATTGGAGGGACGCAACACTATTCGTTTGCAAGAAATTCTATTTTATATTTTGTTGATGGTGGTGGAAAACACTGTCTCAGGCACCATTCCAGAATCTCCCATAAGTGTTCAATTGGGTTGAGATCTGGTGACTGAGACAACCATGGCATATGGTTTACATCTTTTTCATGCTCATCAAACCATTCAGTGGCCACTCGTGCCCTGTGGGATGGGGACATTGTAATCCATAGCATAGCCATGGTAGCCAAAATAATGGCCTGCCCAGCAATGTTATACATGACCCTAAGCATGATAGGATGTTAATTGCTTAATTAACTCAGGAACCACCTGCTTTCAATATACTTTGTATCACTAATTTCCATTATTGTTTGTATCCCTCATTTCCATTATATGTCATTTTCATTATGAAAAAAAAGTATAATAACCTATCGACAACTTTCCAGTGGTAGTCTGAGTACCAACTAACTTTCCACTCCTGTCATTTGCCAAAAGGCTGGTAAACAAAAAATGCAAAACGGGAATCCTCTGCTCTCCCCACGCCCAATGTTAAAATGTTCCTAATCAAATGTATGGATTAAATTCATGTTTTTCTATCAGTCTAATTTGCATAAATATTGTGATTGGATGATAGCTGTGAGGGTTATAGAATCAGGATCAAAACTTATGAAGATTGCCTAACTTCTCTTAAGCAAATGACAGGACAGGCAAGTAGTAGAATATAATAGCTAAACAGATGACAACCAGGCTAGTCCTATGCTACGGAACGTTGAATTCGTGAGTTGGACAGGTCATAGAAATATAATCTAGATTGTAATTCTATGGGACAGGTAACATCCATAACAGGTGAGAACATGACAATGAGCAGACCAATGCAACAGTACAGCAGCATACCCTACTGTATAAAAAAACTACAGTTATCTGTCAAATCACCCTTAATTACACCTATTTTATGTTCTTGTCTATTACTGTTCTGTACTTGTATGTATTTGTAAGTTTTATGTGGACCCCAGAAAGAGTAGTTGCTGCATGTGCAGTAGCTAATGGGGATCCTAATAAACTAAACACCCTTGCTAAACTTGTAATCTAATGCTCAGATGAGTAGCATGTATTTTACAATTCGCAGTAAACCTACTATATTACTGTTTATCTTCAAGTTGACAGGTTTTATAGTTACATCACGAATCGTAGGCTACACTATTTAGCTCTGAACACTTCACACCGCGTTCTCTTAGTCTGAATTCAATCAACAAACATAACCCCCCCAAAAACATTATTTCGCCTGTCGCTACGTAGAACGTTTACAAAAAATCGAAAACACATTCTTAAATCCAACATAAAGATGTGGAACATAACATGTATTTAGCAAATTACCTTCATTGAGCTCGCCTGCCATAGTTCAGATTGTCATGTGAGCACGACAGCACCTCCATGTGATTTCCTGAAGAAAAAAAAACGAATAATTTCCGATTTCTTAAAGTTGTAGTGAACTTTGGACTTTTGCCAGATTTCAGACCTTATGCAGCAGTACTGTATATGTCCAAACATTATTGTAGGCACTACACAAGACCTGGATTACTGCAAACTGGATATTAGGAATCCAGAACATAGGAGTATAGGTGAACAAGTGTTTTTGTATATTGGCCATCCCCCACACAGGCTTGAAAAACCTCTAATATGCCTCTGCCTCGAATATAATTGCTTTCCCACTCTCAGTCCAACTATGGAAACCGAATAATTATGACATAGCCCAACCGCAGTGGTGTAAAGTACTTAAGGAAAAATACTTTTAAATACTACTTAAGTACTGTACTTTACTGTACTATTTATATTGTTGACTACATTCTTAAAGAAAATGGTGTACTTTTTACTCCATACATTTTCCCTGACACCCAAAATGTCAGGGATTTGAATGCTTAGCAGGACAGGAAAAAGGTCAAATGCACACACTTATCAATAGAAAGTCCCTGGTCATCCCTACTACCTCTGATCTGGTGGACTCACTCAACATAAATGCTTCCTTTGTAAATTATGTCTGAGTGTTGGAGTTGCACCTGGCTGTCAAAAAAAGTTATAAAAAAGGAAATTGTGCCGTCTGGTTTGATAAATATAAGGAATTTGATCTATAGCATTTACTTTTACTTTGTACTTTTACTCAAGTAGTATTTTACTGGGTTACTTTCACTTTTACTTGAGTCATTTTATATTAAGGTAGATTTACTTTTACTCAAGTATGACAATCAAGTACTTTTCCCACCTCTGTCTAACCATAACTTTATTGGAAAAAACTCTAGCCAAATAAATCAAAGAACATCTCTTTGAGGACCAGTGCACCAAATCTATTCATTGGATATTGATATACAAATGTGTATATCAATTACATTGTAACCAATTTTTACTTGTTGGTCGTTCAATGGGTTCAGACGGTCTAAATGTTTGAAGGGTGATTTGTGGATTTGTCTCCTCCAATAGATACCGAAGGAGAGAAAAAAACAGTCAAGTAATTAGCAGGACCCTAAATTGATCATTACAAAAATGTTGTTATTGTACAGTGTGTGTGTCATAATGATTTCCTGGATAGAGCCCAATAGTTTATCCCTTTACTCAGCAGGTCGACTCGACAACTCGCTCTTACTCAAAATATGCCGGGGTGTGTGTAGCTTCACCATCTCGCCACCAGAGGCCACTACACACAAATCATTTGCACGAGACAGAGGCGCTGCGAGAGGAGTGGGGTTGTTGTGGGTGCGAGCGGGACTGCAATCTGCATCGGATGGTGTGGAGCATCGTAGTCCCCTGAACAGTTCACCGGATTGTTGTATGTCTTTAGTGAATGAACATGAATAGTCGACTTTAAACTACTTTGCAATACAGTAAAATACTTGGTCGTCATCAAAGCATTTAGGAAAATTGAAGAAAAGACAAACGGCGCAAATGAAACTGGAGCAACCACGGACGGTGCACGGATATATCCCCTAAGCTAGTTAGCAAGCCAACTAGCCTGCTGCTAGCTTGAGAAATTGGAACACGAGGAACAATCAACTGGCTATGACCGATAACGAGGAAAGGACAGTCAAATTGTAATCCAGAAGGAATCATTGAGAATCAATCAAACGTTTTAGCTACGCAATTTCTCTTACGAAAGCATTCGAATTGAATGGATGCGTTCTGTAGAGTTGCTCAACAACAATAGTTAGCCGGCTAGCTAGCTAAGGTTACTTGCATGTTGAGTTGGGAAGATATCCAGCCAAATAACGTTACGTCATCTGTGCAGTAGTTAACCAGACAGGCAACTACAACAAGGTGGGTGGACTGTCATCTGCGTGGGGGTGTTCGTGAAGTTAACGTTAGTTTACTGGGTAGCCCATTATTCCTCCTTCAGCTTTTCTCGACACAGTTTAGTATTACAAATGACATAGGTGAACACGGGAGTGTTATAGGACAATGGATATAGTTAGCTAACCTTTTGTTAGTACCGTAGGAAAGACGTGACAACCGATATCTCAGGTAGAGTTTAACCTTGGACTACAATGCATTAGGTCTGCCGTTCTGCATTCGGACATAGGGATCTCTTTGGTTTTGCTGGACCGCTTGGTAACAAGAACTTTATGACGCGGGCTCAGTCCATTATTTCATTTTAGACTGACCATACAGGTCACAGTTTCCCTAAAGCGTCCACAGCCCTCACACCATGGCAGCGGTTGTCAACTACTCACCACCATGGTGGGTCAACTTGCTACACCGACTCCCTCATTTCAACCTTCAATTCGAACAGACAAGCAGTGATTTTCGCCCGGAGGACTCGTCATATCAACAGGTAACTTTATGACATGGACTTACTTGAACTGTGCCTTGTGAATCAGAAGCAATAAATGTCTGTCAAACATTATACGTTTGTAAACAAAGGAGTTGCTGTTGTTTGATGTATGATAATATTCTGGGATGATGCAATTGATTGAGGATTTTGGGGAGTTGAACAAATGGGGCAGGCATCAGCACAGACCAATGCAATGTTATACCCCTGTGCACTGACAATGCCCATTAAACTTGTTTGGTGCAGAGCTTTTGCAAGAATACTCAAGACTCATTATAAACCGTGGTTCTCTAGGCATGGTACAGTAAATAGGCCTAGACCTAGTCCCTACTGAGACTGGGGGGTGACTGACTGAACTACTCTTGCAGGCTATATTTCTCAAACTGTTGTCATGTTGAGTTCCCATTGCAGAAACAGCCACTTACCTTCTGACAAGACATGACATGTATGGATTCCAGGGATGGGTGGAGATGGATTAAAGACAGTGGTCTTTAAACCGAGTCATAACAGGGATCCCATATGTCATAAATTGCAGCATAATCATAGCTATTCATCTAGGCCTGTTTTCCAGTTCTCCTAATTAAGTGTGTGTGAGGGGGAGCATAATGCCCATTTACTGTGTGGCTGTTATGGCTTTGGCCTGTGCAACATCAAACAGAAACTATGAAGATTTTAAGTTAGCTAATCACAGGAGATGGGGATTTCCAAAATGAGCTTGTCTGCTTCCAAAGTGTATTGAGGAGGATGAGATTAACAGATGGCTTCCCCTTCCCTGTCAGCTGCTGTGGGTATCACGACGACAGTTGTCACAACAGACTCAATAAAGAGGGCTGTATTTTCTGGCACTGGGTGTGACTGTCAGTTGAGTTCTCAGGGAGAAGGGAAAGGGAGATTGCCAGAGCTGCTCATTCACAGCTTCTAGGACCAAGATAACCTGTCAGTTATCAGACTTAATACTGGGCTGGGCCGTGGGCCTGCTGACCAAACACTTCATCCAGCCTTATCTCAAGATAACCCCAGATGAAGTCATGCTGAAGGAATTTAATGTACTATCCCCAACCTACAAAGTTATTTCTCAAATTTCTTGACATAACTGTGTCCAACCAAAGCAAGCTGTGGGCCATGTCAATCAAATCAATCAAATTTAACTTCTTACGTCAGCTGATGTCACGGAGTGCTGTACAGAAACCCAGCCTAAAACCCCAAACAGCAAGCAATGCAGGTGTAGAACGTATGTCAGTGTGAATGAGACTCCGTTATGTCTGTAATGTGCCATGTGTTAGCTGATGATTAGTCTGTTAGGCATTATTTGCATTCTTTTCTGCAGTCTTGTCATACTGTAACTCTGTTCCTCAGGAGACCAAGCCCAGCACCAATAGGTCATTAAGACCTTGAGGTATGACCTTTGACCTGAGGTTGTGACCCCAAGGTCGTCTGGCCGGCCGATTTTAGTCATTTAACAGACGCTCTTATCCAGAGTGACTTAAAGTTAGTGCATTCATCTTAAAGGAGAATTTCATTATTTAGGACCCTAATCTGTATTTTTAGGTTCCAGGCAGTTTTTTTTGTTGCAATTTCACTTGATTTTGAGAAACTTATCCCACCAGCAGTTGACTTCCTGAGCCTTATTCTGGAGTTACAAGGCATCCAGAAAACATGAACTGATGCTCCAAATATGTCCTTTTACAAAGGGCAAAGCTCTCAGTATCGGGATTCAGGTCTTTAGATGTTGTACACATGACATTTTGTCATACTGAACTTTATCCACAACTTTATAATATATTTTTTAACTCAAGCGATCATTTCTAGCGTGCACATATTGGCGTGCATGCGTTTACTTCCTGGTTCCTCTCGCTTCTGCCTATACCTCAGTGATTACTGAGCGCATATAAGTTAGGGGGGGGCGTGTTTCATAAACGCACAACAAGCCAGTCCACAACAACGTGTCCACTGTAAATGCAGAGCTGCTAGCTAGCTGCCAGTCGCTAATCTACCAAGCAAGCTAATTATATATATATTTTTTACTATGCTACCAACATGTTTCACTAGAAAATACGAGGAGGAAATGTTGGAATTTGTAGGCGAGCCTCATTTATTTGAACCGGCATACACAGACGAAGACCGTCAACAGATGGAGGATGACAGATAAAGGAGAGGGCGAGACGGAGCAGGCAGGGGCTCTAGCAGATATTCAACCAGCAGCTGAGATGCGACTCAGGACCTCTGGGAACTGGTGGTATACCTGTGGGCAATGCCAAGCGATGCCCACAAGTGTCTTTGCTGCGCGGAGCTGGACCTGCTTATACCAGCTTTGGAAAATCTATACTGAACAACAATATAAACGCAACAATTTCAACATTTTTACTGAGTTACAGTTCATATAAGGAAATCAGTCAATTGAAATAAATTCATTAGGCCCTAATCTATGGATTTCACATGACTGGGCAGCGGCGCAGCCATGGGTGGACCTGGAAGGGCATATGCCCACCCACTGGGGTGCCAGGCCCAGCCAATCAGAATGACTTTTTCCCCACAAAGGGACTTTATTAAAGACAGAAACACTCCTCAGTTTCATCAGCTGTCTGGGTGGCTGGTCTCGGATGATCCCGCAGGTGAAGAAGCTGGATGTGGAGGTCCTGGGCTGGCGTGGTTACACGTGGTCTGCGGTTGTGAGGCCGGTTGGACGTACGGCCAAATTCTCTAAAAGGATGTTGGAGGTATCTTATGGTAGAGAAATGAACATTCAATTCTCTGTCAACAGCTCTGGTTGACATTACTGTAGTCAGCATGCCAATTGCACCCTCCCTCAACTTGAGACGTGTGACAAAACTGCACATTTTAGAGTGGCCTTTTATTTTCCCCAGCACGAGGCACCTGTTCAATTTTTCATATGCATGAAAAGGTTATTTCTCTCAAATTCTGTCCACAAATTTGGTTACATCCCTGTTAGTGAGCATTTCTCCTTTGCCAAGATCATCCATCGACCTGACAGGTGTGGCATATCAAGAAGCTGATTAAACAGCCTGATCATTACACAGGGTCACCTTGACGGGATCCTGAGGCCCATTGTCGTGCCATTCGTGTTTCAGCATGATAATGCACGGCCCCATGTCAAAAGGATCTGTACACAATTCCTGAAAGCTGAAAATGTCCCCGGTTCTTCTATGGCCTGCATACTCACCAGACATGTCACCCATTGCGATGCTCTGGATCGCCGTGTACGACATCGTGTTCCAGTTCCCGCCAATATCCAGCAACTTGTGGAGTGGGACAGCATTCCACAGGTCACAATCAACAGCCTGATCAACTCTATGCGAAAGGAGATGTCACGCTGCATGAGGCAAATGGTGGTCACACCAGATACTGACTGGTTTTCTGATCCACGCCCCGTACCTTTTGTTTAAGGTATCTGTGACCAACAGAGATCTGTATTTCCAGTCAACAAGGTTGTTCTGGCCTAATGTTGTCGAATGTTGTGTTGGGACGAAGCTGACTTAGTAGCTCTCGTCACGAACAAGCATAATTTATTTCCCCTTATAAATTGTTTAGGGCGTTCATGTTTCCACATATCTATTAATTCATTTCTTCTAAATGTAAATACTGTTGCTTCCTCTTTTGCCAGTGTCATGGGATTTACTGTGTGCAAGGCTAATTATGTGTCGAGGAAATGTTTGGTCGAGTTGCATTGTGACTCATTTCAGTTTCATATTTAAATGCAGTAATTTACCATTTTGCAATCCTCCCAGTGGATGCGATGTTCAGGTGCACATGAACACTTGCTACACTGACGAGAAAGAAGTTTGTTTATTTCCATATTGTAATGTGTCCTGTGTTTTGAAGTTATGCGTGTCTTGGAACTCCATGTCTTGTCGGTTTTCTCTGTGCATAATGGGAGCACAGCTCCATAAGTCATATGTTTTGCCTCCTGTTGGCCTGCAGAACTATTGTTATGAATTGTGTATTCATTAATGGAAAGTATTCCCGCATATTATTTAGACAGAATATGTAGCTGTAGGTATAATGAAGATGTCTGTTACATGATTTAATATGCCATATTTGGGTTAATGGTAAGGTTCATAGGGAGGGGCCATAGGTATAAAGGTACCTATTTCACCTGTGAACTTCAGTTATGTTGTAGCTCTGCTATGTGAGCTGTGTGGGGGGGCTGTCCATAGTCTGGTATACCCCAACCTGCTATAGTTGGTTTGGCAGGGTAGGCCTGATTTGAGGCTTAGGTTTTTGATTCATATTCAAAACTGTATTTTTGAGTCTGTTCATTTTGTAAATACCTTTAGTAGGTTATGTACATTTTCATTGGATTTCGTCATTCACCGGGAATTACCTTTCACTGTTACTAAACTGGACACTATTTTTCACTTGATCCTGCTACTGACTGCCCTTAAGGCTGCTCCAACATCTGGTCCCTACGACATGTGCCTAATGTTGTGTCAAATGGACAATGAATGCACCAATCCTCTCCAACTTGGCATGGTATAGTTTGATACGGAATATTTTCTTAATTTCTAGACTAATCAGCGGTGGTCAGGCCCGGTCCTGGCCAATATGCCGCCCTAGGCAGAATGACAACAAGAAATGCCGCCCTCCTATCCCCGCAAAGTAGAATAGTAGCCTAGGCTATACGGTGTCAGCAATTTACCGTTCATTTATGTTAATGCATGTATTAATTAATTTTGTTTGCAGAGTTCAAAACCTACACTTGTGAGAAACAACTTTTGGTTTATTTCATAACATAATTGACATGCTTCGTGAGAGCAATGAGCATGTGTCTGGTTTCTCTGTCCTGTTAATGTTGACGGAGCACGAATAGAAGTACCTGGCTTGCTTCTCGCAAATGTAAAATGTAGGAAAGTGCCCAGCTGGGCTTCTCAGTTTTTCTATTCAAATTTATAGTAGTTCCTCACAGTATTTGAAAACTCTTTCCAACACTCTCCCCCTTGATAATCAGCATCGCTGATAAATAGGCTATGGACATGTTGCCCATAGGTGACGTTGTTGCCGGTGAGGACCTGCCTTACAACAGGCCTACAAGCCCTCAGTCCAGCCTCTCTCAGCCTATTGCGGACAGTCTGAGCACTGATGGAGGGATTGTGCGTTTCTGGTGTAACTCGGGCAGTTGTTGTTGCCATCCTGTACCTGTCCCGCAGGTGTGATGTTCGGCTGTACCGATCCTGTGGAGGTGTTGTTACACGTGGTCTGCCACTGCGAGGACAATCAGCTGTTTGTCTTGTCTCCCTGTAGCGCTGTCTTATACGTCTCACAGTACGGACATTGCAATTTATTGCCCTGGCCACATCTGCAGTCCTCATGCCTCCTTGCAGCATGCCTAAGGCACGTTCACGCAGATGAGCAGGGACCCTGGGCATATTTCTTTTGGTGTTTTTCCAGAGTCTGTAGAAAGGCCTCTGTAGTGTTCTCAGTTTTCATAACTGTGACCTTTAATTGCCTACCGTCTGTAAGCTGTTAGTGTCTTAACGACCGTTCCACAGGTGCATGTTCATTAATTGTTTATGGTTCATTGAACAAGCATGGGAAACCCTGTTTAAACCCTTTACAATGAAAATCTGTGAAGTTATTTGGATTTTTACGAATTATCTTTGAAAGACAGGGTCCTGTAAAAGGTATGTTTTATTTTTTTGCTGAGTTTATAAGCGAAAGCATTATTGGTAACTGTTTTGATAAGCAGTGATCTGATAGCTACATATACAGTATATTTTCTCATTGCGTTGTCGCATGTTAGGATTGCACATATGCGAACCATTTTCAACAATATTCAGTAAATAACAAAAACTACTTCAGTCCCCTTGTTGTCTGAGCGGGAGCTTCCTTCCGGTAAGGGTGGGAGGGCCATGGGACCAGAGGTGGCAGGACGGAGTGCTCGGGTTGGGGTGTAGGAGTTGAGCATAGCCTGAAGGAAGGTAGGTGCATTTCCCCTTGCTGCTCCCTAGGCAAGTATCATGGTCTTGTAGTGGATGCGATCTTTGATTAGAAGCCAGTGGAGTGTGCAGAGGAGCGGGGTGACATGGGAGAACTTGGGAAGGTTGACCACCAGGCGGGCTGCAGCGTTCTGTATAAGATGAGGCCGTACTCTATGGATGCTTTAGAGCATGCATGAGCAAGTCACTGGTTTAAAGTATTTTTACTTATGTGCTTTACACCACTGGATGTTACAGACAGTGTTAGCAGGGCAGGCCTGGCTTTATGCTGTCCAGCACACTCTTCACTAGGCTATAATATGCTTTCAGTCTTCAGAGGTCTTTCAGGGTTATGAGACAGCTTTTGTCTTGGGCCAAGTATGTCAGGGAATAATTAGACAGTCGGACAGATTATTGATGCTGACATTATTGCCGTCCCTGGTCACTAAGGGCTTACCCCCTCCAACATCCCTCTCTCTCTCTCTCTCGCGCGCGCTCTCGCTCCACAGTCTTTCTTGACGCCTCCTATCTTCTACTCTCCAACCCAACTCTTATCTATACCTACATATGCCATACCTCACACCTGACTACTGTTAACACGATTGAAACACAGTATATGACCATCAGTATCCTACCTAATTTCTACACCTGTAGAGCTCTGTCTGGTTCAACTAGCAAGGTAATGGCAACGAGGCATACTACTGTAACGGGTCAATCCATTTGAATTCAATCACTTTTTGACAGCACCCCTTTTGTTTTTGAACGAAACCTTCCATACATATTTGCCCATTGTAGAAGTGCTCAGAAAGTGACTTTTTGGACCTGAATGCCAAAACCTTCAAGAGATAAAGGTTCTCAAAGTTGACTTATTTTGCATACCCCAACATACCATGAGACATGTCTTCATCACTGGAAAAGACAAACAGTTGAGATATCATTTAAAAGTTTTGCAAACACTGTTGTTAAACTGTTTAATTTTTCCTTTTTTTTTTTTTACAAGTGTAATGTTTTGGTTGATTTAATGTACTAATAGGAATATAATTAACATTTTTGACTTTCAAATGTTACCACATAGCTCGTTGGAGGTCCACACATCAGAGAATGTTTACTTGAATGGATATATATAAAATCCTCAGTAGGGAAATATAGATACTACAATAGGCATGATCATTTAAGTTGACATTGCACAGTGGGTGGACCGACGGCCATCTTTGTGTTAGAAGTTAAAATTCCAATTCACTTAAAATGTCGAAGGTGTAGCAGTTGCAGTGGTCTGACGGGATAGGTCCATTCTATGAATTCTATTCCTACGATTGAAATGACACCCACCCTGTATTCAAGAGCATGTTGTCTCAATCAATGACAGGCACAACACTAAAACCTCAGAGAATCTAAAGTAGGGTCCAAACTAAAACGTATGCGAATATGAGAAAAATCGGAGTTTACCTGCTTTTAGATAAATTACATTAAAGGTAAAAAAATGTAATACGTTTTATTCAACAAATAACACATCTAGAATTTATAAAAGTTTGACAAACCTGTTTTCTAAGCTTTTAAACAATATCAAACTCATGTATTTATATTTTCCAGTGATGAAGGCATGGATCTCATGATATGGTGGGCTATGCAAAACTTTGAGTACCTCGATCTCCTGAATGTTTTGGCCTTCAGGTCCAAAAAGTCACTTTCTGACCACTTCCTCCATGGGCAAACGTGTGGAAAGTTTTGTTTTGAATCTAAAGAGATGCTGTCAAAAAGTGACTGAATTTAAATGGATTTACCCTAAGGTCATTTGCATGAACAAACTGCCCTGGCTATTGCCCATCACCAAGTTCCACTACCATAGATTTAGAGGTTTAGCCAATGAGTGTGTAGTAGAAGATGAGTGAGTACAGCAGCCCAGTGCAAGCGAGCTGCACAGCTGAAGATTGGGGAGGGGAGAACCATCCTCCGGCACTCTGCAGCTTTGCACTTGTTCACAGAGTCAGAATTAATGGATATTCTCAGCTCGTTTAGTTGAGGGTTTCACTCAACCCTCCTTGAAGTGAAATCCACTGTGTCCTTGATGCGCTGATCAGTGAACTTTTTCCCATTTCTCTTTTTAACGGCAAGTGCTAAGAATTTAGTGTTGAAGTGCATTTCAAAATGAGAGATAATTGCCAGTCTGTCGACAGGGTACGACAATAGCCAGGATTTGTTTTACCCCCGCCTCAAGTGTCCACAAATTGTGAGTAGGCCTATGTTGCCAAGTACGCCAATTCTCCCCTTAACCTCTGATTTGACCCACAAAGGAGATCTATAGGCCTAACCAGGCATATATGCAACATTTGTCCTGAGGCATACATACAGTAATCACACCTTTCATTCTGATATCCACTGATGTGTTAATGATGACAGACATTCATCCAATTTCTTCATTTGTGCTTTATAAAGGAGTTAGAAACGTTTTGGCAATAGTGAGTAACGAGTGAAGATGGCTGTCTGACAAATTCCTTCTCGTCAGAGGACCAACATGGAGGGGGGTTGTCAAGAGGCAGTTTTTGTAAGTTGTGGACCAGAGTCAAGGTTTGCGAGGTGGAAGAAGAGAGGCAATCTATTGCCATTGTGATGGATGAGAGTGGGACTGGAGCTGGGTTTGTTTGGGTGTGGGCAGACTGGGGTGAGGAGAGTAGACCGGGCCAGCATGGTTTCAGCCTCCTACCTGGGTCGGAGAACCAGGAGAGAGCCCAGGCTAGCCTGAGAAGTGGGGAAATAGATTTAGACCATACTTGGCCATACATGCCTTTTTTTTAAGTAGGCTACTTTGGTTAGGGCAAATATGTTGACATCCACACTGCCAATAGCACAGTGAGATAGATGTACGAGAGAACCGATTTTTATGTACCTAGTGTGGTGAAGTGTTTGTGCACATTAGCCAAAAATGAAATTGTATTTATCCATTTACTTTGTCTTTACATAGTGTCATCTAATGATGTACCTTGATGCACAGGAAGTGGAAAAGGGCAACAGGGTGCTAATCTGTTATGCCAGCTTGTTTGCCTCCTAGCTGTTACAGGAAACAGCCTGTTTGTCACTGCATCCGTCTGCATATGTTCATCAAGCAGTTACTTTTGTATGTGGGGAATTTGTTTGACCTGGAAGTGAAACCTGATTGTAAAGGACTGAGTGGACAGTTGAGTCAGCACGTGTTACTTCCTCTCCTCCCTTCTTGTTTTGTGATTTGGGTCTGCTATTCTTTCATGGCAATGTGTCTAATTCAAAGCCATACTTAAGTGCCCATTAATGGAACACATATGAACCACGATTTGCTCTTTTGACTACCAGTATGTGAAAAACGGAACTCCCGTTCCTGAAATTTGAATCGCAACATAAAACAAGGACCATTTCCTTTTCTTGACAATGGGGAGTGAAAATGAAAGAAATGACTAAAAGGTAGAGAAGGACTTTTTAAATTGAAGAAGGTATTTATTAGTCCGCATTGCATTCCCGTTGTCTTGGATCAGAAGCTGGGAAGATGAGAAGGGGTTGAAACAATGCCAGCATCCTATTCACAGGATGGTACAGCTCCTCTCCAGCCCCTTTGAACTTCACTTAGTCAGACAGTGACATTGACTATTTTCCATTTATTTAACCACTCACTGTACAGTCGTGGCCAGAAGTTTTGAGAATGACACATATTAATTTTCACAAAGTTTGCTGCTTCATTGTCTTTAGACATGTTTGTCAGATGTTTCTATGGAATACTGAAGTATAAATACAAGTGTCAAATGCTTTTATAGACAATTACATGAAGTTGATGCAAAGAGTCAATATTTGCAGTGTTGACCCTTCTTTTTCAAGACCTCTGCAATCCGCCCTGGCATGCTGTCAATTAACTTCTGGGACACATTATGACTGATGGCAGCCCATTCTTGCATAATCAATGCTTGGAGTTTTGTCAGAATTTGTGGGGTTTTGTTTGTCCACCCGCCTCAAAATATCAATGTTTTGTTCCCCGAGCCACTTAGTTAACACTTTTGCCTTATGGCAAGGTGCTCCATCATGCTGGAAAAGGCATTGTTCGTCACCAAACTGTTCCTCGATGGTTGGGAGAAGTTGCTCTCGGAGGATGTGTTGGTACCGTTCTTTATTCATGGCTGTGTTCTTAGGCAAAATTGTGAGTGAGCCCACTCCCTTGGCTGAGAAGCAACCCCACACATGAATGGTCTCAGGATGCTTTACTGTTGGCATGACACAGGACTGATGGTAGCGCTCACCTTGTCTTCTCCGGACAAGCTTTTTTCCGGATGCCCCAAACAATCGGAAAGGGAATTCAGCAGTCCTCAGCAGTCCAATCCCTGTACCTTTTGCAGAATATCAGTCTGTCCCTGATGTTTTTCCTGGAGAGAAGTGGCTTCTTTGCTGCCCTTCTTGACACCAGGCCATCCTCCAAAAGTCTTCACCTCACTGTGCGTGCAGATGCACTCACACCTGCCTGCTGCCATTCCTGAGCAAGCTCTGTACTGGTGGTGCCCTGATCCCGCAGCTGAATCAACTTTAGGAGATGGTCCTGGCGCTTGATGGACTTTCTTGGGCGCCCTGAAGCCTTCTTCACAACAATTGAACCGCTCTCCTTGAAGTTCTTGATAATCCGATAAATGGTTGATTTAGGTGCAATCTTACTGGCAGCAATATCCTTGCCTGTGAAGCTCTTTTTGTGCAAAGCAATGATGACGGCACGTGTTTCCTTGCAGGTAACCATGGTTGACAGAGGAAGAACAATGATTCCAAGCACCACCCTCCTTTTGAAGCTTCCAGTCTGTTATTCGAACTCAATCAGCATGACAGAGTGATCTCCAGCCTTGTCCTTGTCAACACTCACACCTATGTTAACGAGAGAATCACTGACATGATGTCAGCTGGTCCTTTTGTGGCAGGGCTGAAATGCAGTGGAAATGTTTTTTGGGGATTCAGTTCATTTGCATGGCAAAGAAGGACTTTGCAATTAATTGCAATTCATCTGATCACTCTTCATGACATTCTGGAGTATATTCAAATTGCCATCATACAAACTGAGGCAGCAGACTTTGAAAATTAATATTTGTGTCATTCTCAAAACTTTTGGCCACGACTGTATGTATTTTCCGTACTTGCATTTCAGCATATGTAGTATTTAAAAATGTTAGCACAGTGTATCCATGACGTAGTGGTATAATATCACTAGGTAACAAGATGACTTCCCAGGAGATGGAGCTCAGTGAGATACTGTAATTGAGTTCAGATATTGTTTCTCCAGGGTGGGGAAACCGTCTCAATAAAGCGCTTCAATGGAGAGGCCTCTATTCACCAAGAGCCCAGGGGCAGCCCATTAGGCTGATCTTACTGAAAAATGCATCTGTTTAGAGAACCAGAGTGCCGGTATTTTCCTGTTTAATATATCCGACTACTAGGGGAAGAAAAACTGTCTGGATCGAAATCAGTGTAATTACAATGAACTCCCAGCCTGTATTCCCCCACAGGAATACAAACGTGAGCGAGAGGCCTGTGTGAACTACATATGAAGTGCATGCCCTCTCCCTGTGTGCTGCAGCCTGAAGTATGGGACTGGTGCTGGACCTACAGTACTCTGCAATATACCCGTTTCTCTAGCACAATACTTAACATGTCATCAGGCCATGAGATGCATTTGATAATAGGTGTTAAGCTGTTTCTGTTTGATCATATTTAGCCTAAGCTGGTTCACTTAAGCTATTCCGTTTGTTAGTTCACTCGTTCACTCACTGACAACGCCTTTTCATTACTCAAACACCTCTCATTTTCGCTTGCTCGCGCTCTCCTTCACCTCTTTCTCTTTCTTTCTAGCCTAATGGTTAGAGCGTTGGACTAGTAACCGAAAGGTTGCAAGATCGAATCCAAGAGCTGACAAGGTAAAAATCTGTTGTTCTGCCCCTTGAACAAGGCAGTTAACCCACTGTTCCTAGGCCGTCATTGAAAATAAGAACTCGTTATTAACTGACTTGCCTAGTTAAATAAAGGTAAAATAAAAACAATTCAATTCAAGGGGCTTTATTGACATGGGAAACCTATGTTAACATTTCCAAAGCAAGTGAAGTAGATAATATACAAAATAATTAAAATGAACAGTAAACATTACACTCACAGAAGTTCCAAAAGAATAAAGACATTACAAATGTCATACTATGTGTATATATACAGTGTTGTAATGATGTACAAATGGTTAAAGTACAAAAGGGAAAATCTCTCTCTCACTCTCTCTGAAACAAATGCACATTCACCCTAAGACTTCCAAGGTTCAGCAGATGGGTGCCTTTTCACATCAAAGATCTATATCGCTATATCTTAAGATCTGATCCCAGACCATATGACATCTACCTTGCAGCCTAGCCAGGACTTTACATCAGTATTGAACCCACTTTCTTATAATTTTGATCCACATTACATGTAGGTGAATAAAGTGCCCTACTCCTACATAAATTGTCTTGCTGTTATGATTTTACACTCCAAGTTGAGAAGGCTACACTACCAATAAAGAAGACAAGCTCTTGCTATTCTTTCGACATTAGGCTAAATCAGGGGAGCAGTCATATCTTAGTTGATACTGGCCATGCTCCCAGATTGGCTTGTCTTAGCTGCATTCCTGCTCAGTTGCAGCTTTCCGTTTCCCGTTCACTTTTGCCTTACTTTTAAACCAGTTGGCAGTTTCCACGTAGACTCTTGTTCTCTTTTCCCTGTTCTGAAATGAGGCTATGCGAGAGAGGTTCATTTGCAACTATAGCACACTCCAAATCATCAAATCTTAATGGTTGATTCATGCTTTATAAAGCTTATAACTAGCTCTGCTCAGTTGGTTACAATTATCAAATCTAAATTTATTTGTCACATGCTTCGTAAACAACAGTGAAATGCTTACATACGGGTCTTTGCCAACAATGCAGAGAAAGAAAAGGAGGGAGACATTATAGAAAAACTTGGCTGTATACACGGGGTGAATGTGCAGGGGTACGATGTAATTGAGGTAGATATGTACATATACGTATGGGTAAAGTGAGTAGGCAGCCGGATAGATAATAAACAGTAACCCGACACTCATTTAACACCATCCAAAATAATTTATTAATTTAAGCAAGAAGGCACAGGGGGGGGTGGTACATGGCCAATATACCACGGCTAATGGCTGTTCTTATGCACGACCCAACGCGGAGTGCCTGCCAATCAGCTGTCAGCCAATCAGCATTCAGGGCTCAAACCACCCAGTTTATAAAAACTGATAGTTACCAGCTTCTGCAAATATCCATTTTCTTTTAAGGACTGTGAATGATTTGTTTTCTAAACAATCTTTACTTGGCATAAAGTTGGCAGTATAAAGTCTATTTTGTTTTTCCTGTGCAAGAATGAATGCCCTTTTGCCATAGATAGGCTAGATAAGTAAATGCATCTAAAAACTCATTAAAGTCTTAATGGATTTACTTCAAGAGCCTTCATTTCCCTTTATCTACTGTTTCATTTTAGGGAGAATGCTTTTTTATTTTGTTTTTTTTCTTCTCGCTTTTCACTGTCCGCACGCATGAACAGAAGACTGGAGCCCAGGCAGCGCCTAAAATTAGATCTTTATTTAGCATTTGCCCAAAGGAGCTGGGCTGTCTTGCATTTTGGAAATAATTTCCTATCTCAAAGGAGCTCAGAGCAGCTGTTGTTGAGGGAACGTGCGGTAATACTGGATTAATTCTCATTTAAGGCGTTACAAAAACAGGAAAAGGTGGAGAAGAACAATCTAAAAGACCATTTCCTCAACTTGATATCCATGAGGTAGTGAAGCCAAATAATGACCACTGCTATCTGGGCATTCTAATCATCTACAGTATTGCAATCGGCAAATCACTGCAAATGTACATCTGACAGCAATAAAGAGCGAGTGAGCGGTGCTTAGCCCAAACAACAGTGGCCTTCCCCTCAGTCACCCCAGGGCCCTGGCCACTCAAGACTTTGACTGTCACTCCACTCCAGACATTCTTCTCTTTTCCCTCTGCTGGAGAAGTACGTTGCCTCCTCACACGAACCCTGACTCTCTTTACACCACTTCCTATAAAGTCACAAGCTCTCTGGCCTGAGCCAACGCAATACATCCCGTACTGTATGCCCACACAGAGTAGGTGAGAGATACTTTGCACACATTGCAAGGGAAAGATGGCAGCTTGTGAGCGTCAAAAATTACTGGAATCTTTTAAGTGCTCACATGGAAACAGGAGTTCACTGGGTTCCTCAAAAATCAAGTAATTTGATATCAAGCCAAGCCCAAATTTCATACAGGATATATCCATTATGATGAACCATAAGACTGAAGTTACTGTACAGCAGACAGATTAACTTCTGTTTTTATGATTCATCGTAATGATGAAAATTTGGGCTTGATTTGAAATAATTGTGGCCTTCCCCTGTATTATGAGAACTGGCTTTAAGTGAAACTTCAAAATGAGGCCAGGGGAACACACACATTTATTCATGTGCGATGACGTTAGGGACTAGGATTATATGGTTTCTATGTGTTTCAGTAGGCTTTGTCAGAGTATGCATCTTATGGTGGTGTGTTTGTGCTTGTTCATGATGGGGGGTTTTGATGAGGCTTGAGGTTTTTCTCCTCTGCCTTCTACGTTATTCTCAAAGTTATGACGATAACCCTTAATTAACTGTGATCTGGTGTAAATGACCTATGACGAGCCAAAGGGCATAGCTAATAATCAGAGAGACCATCTCATTACCATGCGACTCCTCTGGGTGGTCAGAGTGTATATCTGCTTTAATAGCTTCTAATTCCTTGCAGACTGGATGTGCAAGATAGCCTAGCGGTTAGAGTGTTGGGCCATTAACCAAAAGGTTGGTGCTTTTAAACCCCGAGCCAGCAAGGTGGAAAAATCTGCCGTTCTGCCCTTGAACAAGGCAGTTAACCCCCAACAACAAAAGCTCCCCGGGCTCTGATGACGTGGACGTTGATTAAGGCAGCCCCCCCCACGCATCTTTCAGATTCAGAGGAGTTTCGTTAAATGCGGAAGACACATTTCGGTTGAATACGTTGTTGTGCAACTGACTAGGTATCCCCTTTCCCCCAATATCATTCCAACAGGCAACAGCTATGCAGTAAATAAATATATTTGTCTAAATTAGTTCTAGGAATACAAAATGGATCCTGGATGCTGGGCTCCTGAATCTCTACATTCTACATAATCTCTCTGAAATCTTACACACATACAACAGCGGTTGTGTGTGTGTAATAATCGCGAAGCTTTCCATTGCTATTATTTATTATGCGTGTGAGACGACGCCTCATCATCCTCTTGTTCCCCCTTCAGTCCATCCTGCTGCTGGGAGGCGTGGCTCTAGCCTGCCTGGCCCTGGACCTCCTCTTCCTGCTCTTCTACTCCTTCTGGCTGTGCTGCTGGCGGAAGAAGAGCGAGGAGCAGCCCAACGCCGACTGCTGCTGCACCGCCTGGTGTGTCATCATCGCCACGCTTGTCTGCAGGTGAGTCCCACGTGGAAAGACGTAAGGCTCTGATCACTCAACAGACCATTGGTTCACTACCCAAAATACAGGCCTAGCTGTAATGAGGTGGGGCATCTCTAATTTCAACATGTAAAGCCTGGGACTGCAGACAACAATGCAAGGATTAGCAATGTCACCCCTTAACCTCCTCGGATTAGCCATGTTCACCATCACCCCTTAACCTCCTCGATTGGCCCTGTAGTGCACAGACATAAGCGTGTTCCATGCATGATGGAGCAGTTTGTGCCTTTTTAATCTCCTTGATGCCTTTGTTATCTAACACATTGCCAGCAGTCTTCCTCTGAGATGAATGAGCACCACCCACAGTGTCATAGGTGACTGGCTTTAAGACCTCATGCCTAGTCTGCCGGAGGGAATTTATTAGGGGTTTAACGGTACATGTAATCGTACCGAACCATTCGGTACAGGGACCTCGGTTCGGTCCATACTGTGAACCCGAATGAATACATAAAATATATTTACAGTCCAAAATAAAACACTAGACCTATGTCTCTTGAGTACATTTCCGGCTATTCCGTTAAAACAGCTAGAGCCTTTGCACACGTTTTAATCAACATTTTAATTAGTAGTGGGAAACTCTCCTATCATCCTGAGCACCCACTTCTCCCACATGGTGACCTCTAATATCACCTACTAAGGAAATTACCGTAGCCTCTTGGGGATTGCTGGGGCGCTAGCGCCCCACTCCCGACACTACCCGGTGAAATGTGAGGCGCCAAATTCAAAATCCAAAAGTTGAATTATTAAACATCCACCAATATACAAGTGTTCCATACTCATCAAAAGCTCTGTTTCTTGGCAATATCACAGCGTTGTCAGATTTCAAAAAGGCTTGACGGCGAAAGCACAACATTTGATTGTTTGAGGGTAGCACCTCACATATTTTTTCCATTACCATAATTTCATAAGCCTCCACGGTTCACAGAAAACACATTTCACAGCGAAAACAAATCAATTACCTGTTGAAGAACTTCTGCTGAGGTCTTCCTAAGTGTCCAACGAAGACAATCCATGGTTCTTTTGTTAGAAAAAGTCATGTATTTTATCCATAAATCTCCATTTGGTTCGCGTGTTATAATCAGAAACTACAGCGTCCACTACTCCATTGAAACGTGACGAGAACTCGTTCATCTTATACCTATAAACTTGTCCAAGAACAATCAAACATAGTTTTAAATGTATCCTTAGGAACACTTTTACGTATATTTACTATAATAAATCAACCGGAATATAAACTGAGCTCTAAAGACGGAAAAAAACACAGTGCGCGCTTGGCGAGAGCGCGCGTCCANAGGGGTTCCAAATGAGGCACTCTGTGAAAACCACTTTTTCCAGGACAGAAATTCCTCGGGGTTTCGCCTGCCATATCCGTTCTGTTTTACTCACAGACAAATGGTTAACAGTTTTGGAAAATTCAGAGTGTTTCCTATCCAATGGTACCAAATATGTGCATATCCTATTTTCTGGGCCTGAATGGGAGGCATTTTACTTTGGGCACGCCAGGCTCTCCAAAACGGTCACCTCGTGTGCTCATCCCTAAGAAGTTAAATGCAACAGCAAAACATTATTTATAAAAATCAATCTATTATTTTTATTTTTTTACTTTATATTTTGTTTACAGGCATGGTAGATTTTAGTTTATGGTTGACACAGCTTGTTGGCCGTTAGCCAATTGGCGTTTCGCAACAAATTCAAATCACATGAATGCATCCAACTGGTATTTACGACTTCACAACAGGTAAATTCCCACCTCTCACATATCAGAGAGGCCCAACATAACAATTCTGTCACAACAGACAATACCAGGAACATTGTGAATGCTGAACATTGTGAATAGCATTTAATTTTCCCGCTGTACCGAAACCAAACTGAAACGTGACTCCAAAACTGCAATACGTACCGAACCGTGGGTTTGGTGAACCGTTAGACCCCTAGAATTGATGGATAGTTTACTCTGCCGGAGGCTGAGCAGAGCTGTGACCTGTCTCCTAACTTATAATGAACACAGGAGGTATATTTACACCTCTCCCCTTCAGAACTGAGGATACAAGAGCAGACCTTCATTTGACATTGGACTTCACAAACCATGGGTTGCATGCTGTAGTCTGGGGATGACAGACAGGACCCCCACAATTCTTCTTAACTTTGACCTGTAAACTTAATCCTGTTGAGAAATTATTCTGTTTTTATATAGGCAAACAACTTCTCTGCAGTGGAAGGGATGTGGTGTTTAAGTTTGTGGTAGAGTGTAGCATCTGAAAGCTGCTGCTGCTGGTTTAGTGTCTAACTACTTGTGGTGAGATGGTGGTATTCTCCTTACTTCATTGGAGCTCTCAATTGGAGGGTAGGCTACTTGGGCGCTTGCTGCTTGGTGTTAACCCCTTCCTCGTCTGGTGTTCGCATTTTTTAAACCAATCTAGCAGCTGTAAAATCTGCTCAAGCAGAGAAAGAGAGGTGCACAGGGTTAAAAGGCTTGAAACCACAAATCCCTCTACTAGGTACTTTCTGCAGTCTGCCTCAAGTTAAATAACCCTCAGTCACTGCTACTTTTTTGTATCTAGGCTATTAGCTTTCCTTTCTTAGTCTAGGTTATCTAACTAGTATACTTATATATATACAACATACAACGCTGCAATAAAAATCACATATGTTTAGTCTAACTAGGCCTAATTAAGGAAAAGCCAGGTCTTTCTGGGATTCTCAGAGTTTCTTGTGACTTCCTGGATTAACATAATATGTGGATTAATTATAGTGGGAGTGGTATTGATTTGTTTAAAGCTGTTGAAGTAGTTGTTGTCCGACTGAGAGACGCTATTATGAAGATGAGGACATATTGATTCTATTAAGAGAGGAAGTTGATGCCACAGAACACTGAATAAGTGGAACGAGGAAGTTGGGGAAGCATTGTTGTGCAAGGTAATCTGTATGATTCTGAACAGTGAAGAGTGTTACACAGAAAGCATTTTTTGTGGCCATGTGATGGGTCTCAGCTGTTGAACGGGTCTCAGCTGTTATTTATATTTATTTTATTTAACCTTTATTTAACCTGGCAAGTCAGCTGTTGAACAGCTCTAGACTGAACCACAACTTGTTTTAATGGCCAACCATCCATATTTAGGCTTTAGTTTGCATCATTGGTATATGCAAGTTCCTGCGCTGCACTGCAGTCAAAATTGCCATAGAATCATGCCAGTGTTCAGCGTCTCTGTCTGAAACGTTGGTTCCTTACCAAACACCATGCCAACGTCCCTATGCTCTGGGATAGACATGATAACCGTGAGCTTGTGAGGCCTCGTCTCTGCAGGTAGTCCTCAAGCAATGTACTGGAAAGTAATAAAAAAGTTAGGAAAGCAAAGGATTTCCCACATTCAAACTGAAATCATGCGACAAATGAGCCCCCACCGTAGTTTCCATGGCAACATTCTCTCAGAAGCCAACTCAGGACACAGAAGAAGACCCAGAGGACTGGCTCAGAGCAGGCAGAGGGATACTCAAGGACTCTGGTGGTTTAGAGTTAGAACCCTTTGAATGACAATAAAATTGTGGTGTATTTTCAGGAATTAGGCTACCCCAAGAATTCTACAAAAGTGTAAATCTTGCAGAGCTAATCACACTAGATGGCCTACTATACTGGACAAAATATAAACGCAACATGTAAAGTGTTGGTCCCATGTTTCATGAGCTGAAATACAAGATCCCAGAAATTTTCCATATTCACAAAAAGCTTATTTCTCTAAAATATTGTGCACAAATTTGCGTACATCCCTGTTAGTGAGCATTTCTCCTTTGCCATATCAAGAAGCTGATTAAACAGCATGGTCATTACACAGGTGCACCTTGTGCTGGGGACAATGAAAGGCCACTCTAAAATGTGCAGTTTTGTCACACAACACAATGCCACAGATGTCTCATGTTTTGAGGGAGCATACAATTGGCATGCTAACTGCAGGAATGTCCAATGGAGCTGTTGCCAGAGAATTGAATGTTAATTTCTCTACCATAAGCCACCCCCAACAACGTTTTATAGAATTTGTCAGTACCTTGCTGAGGAGTATTTATGTCTGTATTAAAGCCCTTTTGTGGGGAAAAACTCATTCTGATTGGCTGAGCATGGCTCCCATGGCTGCGCCCCTGCCCAGTCATGTGAAATCTATAGATTATTTATTTATTTCAATTGACTGATTTCCTTCTATGAACTGTAACTCAGTAAAATCTTTGACATGTTGCGTTTTATATTTTTGTACAGTATACTTCAATGGGATGGCAAAGTATCACATTGGGGTAAATGCTAAGGACAATATGCCCTTTCACTATCAAAGAGTAGCTCTGTGTCTAGTACAGTGGGAAACCAGACCAAACTGTTGCCTGTTTCTGAGTCGTTCCTTCCATAGTCTGTCTCAACCAATGATTTACATGGCTGTCTGGAAGAACGACAGGCGAGTCCACCACAGTCACACAGACAAGCTTTGGAATCCCTGGGTCTCACAAAGGGTCATGTTCTGAGTGGCAGTGACCGATAAGTGAATGTACAGTGCTGTCTGTCATAATAATGGACCTAGAATTCCTAGAAAAACCTTCCTTTTCGATTATGCAACCCCTTTGTGAGTGATCTCTTAAGACAATGCTATTGGCCAGAATGGCCACTCTGTAGTGTCTGGGGCACAGCCCAGTATTTATGACTGATGAAGGGTTTTTCGTCTTCCCACCTCAGTCTCCCTCCATCTGTCTGTTGGATAGGCACTTCCCAGCCTTCTGTTTCAAGGCGCTGTGACCCAGATGGAGGAGGGTACCTCTCCCTGAACTGTAATTGCATCTCTGGCTGAATCTGAATGAAGGATATCTCCCCTCCCTGAACCCCCAGTGAGTAATGACAGTCTGCACCTGCTGCTGCCATAACAGTGAGCTTCTGGAGTCTCTGCCTGCCTCTCTGGCCCTGGCCCTCCTGTGAGAACGAATCCATCCACAAGTCTCTGCAAGCCCAGGCAGCTGAAAATATTTCTTCCCGGCTGTGGGAGTCTTATCGACTCCCATCTATGCTTGTAGGGAGAAGAGATTCATCGAACTCACTTCGCCCTGACCTCCTTTCACAGGCTATGAGAGGGTCTCTCCCCATTGGGAAGGAGCACAACCCATAATAAGCAGCGGAGGTATCATTAATTGAGCAAGACTACTCTGTGCTTAATGCTATTGTATAATTCATGTGGTTTGTGCTAGGGATGGGCCCGATTAATCGAACGGACGTTAGTATTTGGTTATTTGCTGCAAAAAAATTTTACATTGAAAAGGCTTTGTCTGAATTAACTAAAATGATCCATGTGTGTGACATTCCTACATACAAGTATATACCACGACATTTGACATTCATCATTTAACTTATTAGGGATGAGCACACGAGGTGACCGTTTTGGAGAGCCTGGCGTGCCCAAAGTAAAATGCCTCCCATTCAGGCCCAGAAAATAGGATATGCACATATTTGGTACCATTGGATAGGAAACACTCTGAATTTTCCAAAACTGTTAACCATTTGTCTGTGAGTAAAACAGAACGGATATGGCAGGCGAAACCCCAAGGAATTTCTGTCCTGGAAAAAGTGGTTTTCACAGAGTGCCTCATTTGGAACCCCTCCCTCATGAAAATGCCCATAAAAGGGCATATGAATGCAGTACCTATCGCTTCCTCTGGATGTCCACAGTCTCGAGACAGTGTTTTGATTCTGTATAGATGCTTTAGAGCAGAGAAGAAGAGGGAATAAGGAAGTGCCTCTTTGGAACTCTATAGGAGTGGATGTGCGCTCTCGGGAAGCACGCACTGTGTTTTTTACCGTCTTTAGAGCTCAGTTNACTTTTTCTAACAAAAGAACCATGGATTGTCTTCGTTGGACACTTAGGAAGACCTCAGCAGAAGTTCTTCAACAGGTAATTGATTTGTTTTCGCTGTGAAATGTGTTATGTGTGTGCCAAGCTGGCTAATGAATTCATGGCTATGGGAAAAGTATGTGAGGTGCTACCCTCAAACAATCAAATGTTGTGCTTTCGCCGTCAAGCCTTTTTGAAATCTGAAAACGCTGTGATATTGCCAAGAAACAGAGCTATTGATGAGTATGGAACACTTGTATATTGGTGGATGTTTAATAATTCAACTTTTGGATTTTGAATTTGGCGCCTCACATTTCACCGGGTAGTGTCGGGAGTGGGGCGCTAGCGCCCCAGCAATCCCCAAGAGGCTACTAAAACAAACTTTTGAATGTAGTTTTTATGATGTGTGCCCCATAATAAAAATTGAAATATCCACTTCACCTGCTAGGCCATATACAGTATGGAGCCTCTGACTGTTGTTTAATCTGAAGCCCTACGAAGCTCGTCACGTATATAGTTCATTTTCCGTTGTAGGGTATTGCATAGGAGAAGCGTGAGAGATTAGTACTCTGCCAATGACTGTACCTGTTATAGTAGCACGTGTCCCGCGTTGGACTGTATCCGTAATCGGTAGATGGTTCTGATGGAAAGGTTGTCGTGTGCATGGCGGAGCAGTGACCAAGAAAGTGTTCAATGAAATAGTTTGATGCTACCACCACTCCTTCAAATGAGAAGCCAACAACGGGTCGGGACATAACTCTCAATGGGGGTATACATTATAAGCTTAGACCCGAGTTCCACTCAGGGCTAGGAGTTGTTGTACTTGTAGACAAGGAAGGGGAGCGCAGTCTCACACACACTGACCCCTGCTACAGCAGCAAGCAAAGTTTCACAAATGTTTCACAAAAAAACATGTATTTCGACTATCCGGATATCCGAGATATATATATATATATATATATATATATATATATATTATATTATATTATATTATTCGAATAGTGTAAATATTTCAAATTCCCATCCCTAGTCTGTGTGCATGGAAACCTTTTTGGAGGGGGAGAAAACAAATCCGGTCTGCCATTAATGGTAGAAACAGTAACCAAAGTAGTGGGTGGTTTTGTAACCGAGACCTGCTGTGGAGCCAAAGTGAATCTTAACTGTCATGCACTTCGTGTTGTGGGTTTAATAATCTGCCAATAAAGATTTGGGAGGATGAGGAAACCGCTCCTTCAGCTGTAATTTAGAAAACATGAGCTTTGTGTTGTGGGTTCAGCCCCCAGGCCACCCAAACAAGTAAACAGTTTAGTATGTTTCCTCTATTTGTTTAGTACTTCTCAGAATATGGCATCATTGTCTACACAGAGGCCCAGCCAGGAGTCTCAAGGCGCTGAAATGGAAGTCGTTCTGCTCATCTAGGGACGGACAGACGGACAGCAAACTGTAGACAGTCACTGTCTGTAGCTCGTACATAGATGATCAAAGCGGAAATAGGAAAGCAGCCACAAACGCAGAGCAAAATGGCCTCGTGGCAAGTGACAGAGGAAGGAAGGACAGACAGACATTAAAAAGGGCCGATATCTTCTGCTCATTATCTTTTTCAATGTATTCCTGTTCGCCTGTTGACCACATGGATCCACCGAAATAAATGCAATAAGTCCGTTTTCTGTATTGCGCTGCGTTCAAGGACACTTAAGAATCCAACCATCTGCTTTGTGCAGTTTATGTTCAGCATTGTTGAGGTGTGAAAACAGCCTAAAAGAAATCCACTACAAATCTGCCTAGAAACAAAGCCTATTCTCTCATGTATAGATGAGAGGCCATTGTTGTAAATAAGAATTTGTTCTTAACTGACTTGCCTAGTTAAATAAATTATATAATAATACAATGTAAGTAATCCTCTGGGATTTGACTGTTAGGCCAGATACTTGTATAAGCATGCAGTCTCAGAGGAGTCATGAGAAAAGGAAGAACAACATGAGAGCAGAGCAAAGAACTCCCACGCATACAGAAAACTGAGAACTTTCTTACAAATGGAGGACGCCCAAGAGAGAGAGACATTAAAAGCTTCCATATCCCCAATAAAGAGTTAATTTATTTGGGAGAGCTTGTGAAATCCAAGCATGAGCTTCTTGCTGACTCAATTGTGGAATCTTCCTGTTTTTGTTACATCCATTTTAACACTGGGCTTCGCTGTCTCCTGTTTTCACTTCCTCTGAGTTGGATCAGTTCAGAGCCATCTTGTTGGATTCAGCTGAAATCACTGCAGAGCGGCTCACAAAAGCATGGAGACTTGATGAGCATGTGGGCTGCATGACAATTACTCTCCCTGTGTCATCATCGTGTGTGTGTGTGTGTGTGTGTGTGTGTGTGTGGTGAGAGTGCGGGGAAAGTGGGATTAGAGCAGTGAGTAAAAATGCGGTATGTCAATTCAGTTTAATGCCACGTGAATGACAGGCAGTGTAAGTGTATGGTCCAACTGTCATGAAACTTGAGAGAATATTGATGTGTTTTTTTACTGAAGTCTTGCACAAAGCTCATGATTTGAGGGAGTCCTCACAGTCACATGCCCATCCTCTGTCACTCTGTTACGTTTTGGCTGCGGAACTTGAGGTTGTCAAGATCAAAGGAGTTGTTGCTGCTTGCATAGTTAAAGATGATGGAAATCCCAGGCAATAACCTAGGAAGCAGAACTGCCTTTCATGTAAATCCGTTTTAGGCTTGACATTGAGTGGGCGATAACATCTCTCTGGTTTGTCTTCAGCCTGCTGTAAACACACTGTGCTGGTCGATGACAGGGAGATGGAATTCAGATTGTCTTTTTGAACACCTAAACATAAAGCACTTAAAAAGTCATGTTATCTGGCTGCTTTGGCAGGGGGGTGTAATATGAACGACACAAACCGGTTGTGTCTAGAAAACATGACAAACTCAAACTCAGGGTGGTCGAAGAGAACACTAAACCAACAAACTAGTGGGGTTGTTGTGTATGTCATCTCTGGCTGTGTTTCCTGTTCTAAGTTTCCACCAGAGTTTACCAGTCCCCAGAGGGAGATGTGCTTTGTTTGCCCTGAACACAAACCTATAGCTCCAGCTCACCTTTCCATCCTTCAGAGTATGAGAGGAAGAGATTGCCCTAGCTAGCAGCAGTTCAGGAAATGGCCAATCACATCCACTCATTGGATGCAGGGTGAAGAGGAGTGGACTGGCTCCCATTTTAACAGGAGGTGTTTCCCTTGTCAACATGACATTTGATTTAATCCCCTCTGACATCAGATGCTCTTGTGTAAAGAGGACTGGGGAGAGGGACTGGGGATGTTACGTCACAGGCATGAAGAGTTAAGCCTATACAGACCTGCTTTAAAAATGGAAAGATCTGAGCTTTTGATATTATTTATCTTATTGGTAGGGTGGTTCGTTGAAGTCAGTTTTTTTCACACGATGTCTAGACAGCGTAGGAGGGCTAGATCAGCTTAGTCTTCACAATATACACTGAGTGTACAAAACATTAAGAACACCTGCGCTTTCCATTACTTAGACTATACATCTGAAAGCTCTGATCCCTTACTGATGTCACTTGTTAAATCCACTTCAATCAGTGTAGATAAAGGGGAGAAGACAGGTTAAAGAAGGATTTTTAAGCCTAGAGACAATTGAGACGTGGATTGTGTATGTGTGCCATTGAAGGTGAATGGGCAAGACAAAAGATTGAAGTGCAGGGGGTATGGTACTTGGTGCCAGGCGCACCGGTTTGTGTCAAGAACTGCAAGACTGTTGGGTTTTTCACGCTCAACAGTTTCCCGTGTGTATCAAGAATGGTCCACCGCCCAAAGGACATCCAGCCAACTTGACACAACTGTGGGAAGCATTGGAATCAACATGGGCCAGCATCTCTGTGGAACGCTTTCAACACTTTGTCTATAGATCTTATGCAGAGGATGATAGAATGTCTTTCTCCAGGTTTGTTCTGAAGTAGTTTACCTTGTCTTATGTCTATAATGATTGACTCTGCTTCTTTCTCCCCTCCCTGAGGTAATTGTCATATTGTACAGCTTTAACTATTCTCAAAAGTGGTTGCCATGGCAATTTCAGAAGTCATTAATGGTGCGTCAAAATGTGAAATCACTTGCTGTGGCTGCATCATAGAATTCAGTTCGACTCTTTGTTCAGAGATATTCTCCTCATCTGTCCTTGAAGATTCTCTACTTCAACTGAGACATTATGTTGAGTAAGCCTAGTGTCTGTTGATGTAGCCTAGTTATTGCTGCAGCCTTAAATGCATGACACTCAAAACTTCTCTTTTGAAATGTTCAAGGTTTTGGTTGCTACTACTGCAATGGCCTGGTCTTGGCTCCATTGGTGCTGAACAAGCTAGATGTTTATCAATGCCAGAGGAACCCTTTGTTTGGCCTTACCCCAGACCCACACCCTATACAGATCATCCTAGCAGATTTGCTGCCTTGCAGGAATGCGGCTGCAGAAAACCATGTAACCGTAGCCTTAAGAAGATGGCATCTGTCTGAGAACCTCAACTGAACGTACCTGCTTTAAACATACTGTAGGATAATGGCAGTGAAGCTTTGAAATCCTGCAGTACAATGTTAAAAGCCAGTCTGTTTGACCAGAACGTTTCTTTTGATACACTGCCCTCAGACCTTCCATCTTGCTTGTACAGTCCCTCCAACTGCCTTATAATAATGTCATCATGACTTCGGCTTATTTGCTTTAGTTTATAGCGCTGAAGGACTCTCTGTATGGAGCCTGTCCTCCATCTGATGTCACGTGTGTGTGTGTGTGTGAACTGTAAATGGACTGGCCTTCAACAGGCTGCTGTACACATGGAACGCTCCTCCAGTTTGCTCGGCAGTTTGCTCGGCAGTCTCTGTCAGCAGGGAGGCAGTGATTGTGACGCCTATTGAACTGCTCACAATGGGAGGGAATTAGAGAATATTGATTATTATTTTAATTATGTTAATATTGTAAATCTCCAAAGTAAGCTTTGGCAATATGTACATTTTTACGTCATGCCGATAAAGCAAATTGAATTGAGAGAGAGAGATGCTGTAGTGACCCCTGGTGGTGAGGTATTTGTTTCCCAAAGGGGAAAGAGGTTAAAAGTAGTGACAACTCCTTAGACAAGGCTACCCCCTGATATCATTCTCATTGTTGATTCAATTGATTACCCCCCACATGTATTGAGCGACAGTCTCACTCTCACCAGGTCTTCAGTTCCTACTGAGTTTCTTGGGTTTCACTGTTGAGCAAAATTCAATTGCATTCTAATCTAAAGGACAACACAAACTTCTAAAGGCCTACTGGTAGCAGTTTTTAATAGGTAGCTAATATTCAGAATGTTTATGTAAATAATTAGATGATACTTGCATCAGGAATTCAGTGTTGGATATTGCCACCTCTAATGCATTTGATTCCACTTGTTTATAGGTTAGCTCATTGGTTCCCATGCCTGTCTAGCGCAGTGGTTCCCAAACTTTTTTGGTTACTGTACCATCGTCTGAATTTTGCTCTGCCCGGAGTACCCCTGAAGTACCTCCACATGTGTATTTTACTGTAGGCTTGAGTCTTCTCAAGTACCCCTGTGGATAGACCAATTACCCCCAGGGCTCCTGGTACTCCTGGTTGGGAACCACTGGTCTAGCGCTAGCTGGCTGGCGGTAGGTCTTTGTGATTGCCAGGACGGCTCCCCCTATAATCTCCGGCCTCCATGAATGGGCAAGGGTTGATCTCCTGTGTCAGTGCAGCCTTTGTCAGCTCTGGCGTTGGGCTCTGGGCATTGCTGACCTGTTCCTCTTGGTTGCTATGGACTCTGTATAGAGAGGCTTTCTGCTGGAGCTCAATGCTGCCTGTTCAGTGGCATCTATCCCTGGCAGGGTTGATGCAGGGTTCACATGCCTACCCCCTTCGTCTGTCTGTCTGCCGTGCTGTGCCGACCCCTCTTCCTCCTCCTAACCACTTCCTCTCCTCCCCTTTGTCTCCCTTCAGCGCCGGCATTGCTGTTGGTTTCTATGGGAACGGCGAGACCTGTGACGGAGTGAACAGGTTGACGTACTCCCTGCGCCACGCCAACCACACGGTGGCAGGAGTGCAGAAACTGGTAATACTCAGAACTTCCATTGAAACAATGACACCCCAGCAGAATCTCTACTGTCACAGCCATTACACAGTTAGTTGATCACTATAAGGAGCAATGATTCCCCTGCTAACCCCACATAGATACGATATAATGTAATAAACACTATTGATTTTGTCTATCCCCATAAGGAGTGGTTGTTTGTGACCTTGGGTGTCCCTCCCTGTGCCTACTACCTAGGTATCAGACAGCGCGGGGTCCCTGAAGCAGACGGTGGATGGCAGTCTGGAGAAGCTGGAGGGCCAGTACGCCAAGCACACAGACTATCTGTCTATCATCCAGAAGCTGCAGGGCCAGCTGGATGAGCTGGTGAGGCAGATGGTGGAGATCCCCTTCTGGGGCAACCGAGACATCTCCCTGGAGGAGCTGGCCGTCAACATCGAGCTCTACGACTGGTACAGGTGAGAGATGGACAGACTGGGAGACTCAATACATGACATCTCAGGACCTACCATTTCTATTGTTCACCGAAAACCATTACCAGAACTGAGGCTTGTTTGTTTTAGTACATCGTTTGGCTATTGTTTGTGAATGTAGTTGGAGTTTGTTTTCCTGTCATGTTGTACGATACATTGCTTGTATTTCAAGATGGGTATTAGGGAGTTTTTATTATTAGCTACTTTAGCTGCTGCCTCATTTACATACAGGAGCTCACAGGTTTAATGGAGTGTGAACAGAACTTCACAGCTTCCACTCTGAGAGGAATCCTGCGCTACAGGATTAGCAGTTTACGTGAGCAGTACGTCATCCCTCGTAGATTTATGTTTATGCTGGTGTCGGGCTGCATAATTCTACTGCTAGGCCTTTTAGAGAGAGAATCATCATAGTTGATACTCAGAAAAGGCTAGTATGTACCAGAACAGACCTCAGATTTTTCCTGGAAAACCCTTCAAATGAACCATTTAGTGGGAGGAGACACTGGATGAAACACACAACCCAGTCGTCCCTCCTGTAACTCGTGTTAACAACCCTGCAGTGGAAGATCGTTTATATATCCTCAGTACATTTCACAGTTGGATAGTTGGTCTCCTGGTGAGACCATCCAGCTAGCCAGTCAGTGATGTTCAGTTGGATCTGTATGAATGTGGAAGTAGTTAACAGAGACGACTGCAGTCCACAGTGGAAACGCCTTTACAGTTAAATCAGTCTGATTCAGCAGCCAACCGTCCCTGCTACTTCCTCTTGACATCTCAAACACTTCCTCCCTCAGCATCTCGCAGGGGAAGTGGACTTCAAATCACATCTCCTTTTTGTTTTATGTATTTTTGAAGCAATCCCCATGTTTGTATCCTTTTGATTTCTTTAACAGTACCAATGTGATAACCTCTCCTTTTTCTTGCTGTACTGTGCTGCGTTTGTCAGCAGGTGTTGGGGTTTCCTCAGTCAGTTGGTCTATAGTTCTGTTGTGTTTGTGTTTGGGTGTTGGTTTCGTGACTGTTGTTATTGTTGTTTTCCACCTCAGGTGGCTGGGCTACTTAGGCCTGCTGCTTTTCAACATCCTCATCTGCCTGCTGGTGCTGTTTGGCCTCATTCGCAACTCCAAAGGAACACTTATTGGGTGAGTCCTACCATGTGAGGGAGTGAACCAAAAATAACTGTGGGGAGGGGATACGATATTCTGCTAGGCCATATATTTAGAGCAATTGTCATGCTATTGAATTATTTAAACAAAATTAAAGCCTCCAATGTGTCAGATGTTTTATCTCAAGTATCACTTTGTTTGCCCGTTGCAAATTACTTTTGACTGTACGCTGAACAACCTTGTCATTGCGATTATGTGAGACGAATTCATGCTTCATAAAGTGTCAGCCAGTCACAGTCCATTTGGCACGTGCATTAAAACTAATCTCTCCGAAAATTCCTCTGTCTCAACTCTTGATAACTGCAGGAAAGTATGTTAGATCCTTTTCAAAAGGCATCAAGACCACAGGCCCAGCACTGCCTGTCCTCCTCTTCAGTCCCCCCTTCTATTTAATTGAATTATCTGTGTCTGTGGATACAGCGGGGTCAGTTTGGGTGGCTCATTGTCATGTGTGTCAGTTCCAGAACATTGGGCTTCATGGTTCCCCCAGGTCCCCCTCTAATTTCCCTCCTATGTCCTTTCATCTCATGCATCCTCAGTGAATCAGACTCAGGTCATCCTCAAGCCCTGCCCAGAGACCAATGAAGGGGTACTTCTTCTAACATAATTAACCCTAACTCTCCTTGTTAGATGAGGGAAACATTATCCCAAGTCCCTGTGGGTGTTTAGGGTTGAAATCAAGGTTTCCTTTTTTATAGCTCAACATTAAACCCTCCAGCATTTTATTTAGATCAGTCAAAATGTGTAATAGCCATCGTTTGGGGTTAAGACTAAGCAACTCCCAGTCCCAGGCAATGTTCCCTCAATTATTTTGTGGCATTGAGAACATTTTTGTCTGCTGGGAGCAAACTTGAACGTTATGAAAATTCTGTGCAACTTCCAGTGTGTGTTTACTGTGTGAACTGAGGCTGTACCCAGTTTTTTTTGTTAGTTTTAACAGTGGCCAAGTGGGCTACTGTGGCCAAGTGGGCAAGTGGGCTACTGTGGCTATTTGATCATAATCTAGTCCTACCAGAGTGGCCTACCATAAAATACTATGGAGAAAATGCATCCCATAACATTTTAGCATGGAAATAACTATTGAAATAACTGTTCTATGATACAGGCCTACATTCCATGAGACTTTTGAAAACATGCAGGGCTTGACATTAACCTGTTTAGCCACTTGTCCTTCAGACAAGGAGGTGACTGGAACTGTTGTTGTATTGTGTTGTTTCATGCAGGAGGCCACTTTACAAAATAAAATGCATTATTCCCATAACAGTATTATTATTTCAGAGGATCAGACAAAAATGAATGCTACCCTCTGCATATTGCCTACTTAGCTTATTCAAGCCTGTCTTAAAATACAACATTGCCCCTTGAAGCCATAAAAAAAAGCTCTTTGCCTGACTCGCTTTTCAATGATTGCTAGAAAAGTACACATTTTGTGAAGGCCGGGAATTGCCAAGGACCTCACTATACAATATTTTCATGGTTAGGTGCCAATACGGTATGTATTGCGATTCTCACGATTCATTATGTATTAGTGAATCAATACTGTGATTTTATTGCGATTTGGCATTCCGAACATACTGCTCACAAGGGAGAGCCATGAGAAAATGAGTTTTGAACAGTCATGGAAATAAAAGTGCATAAAACAAATGGGCTCCCTATTTATAAAGAAGATGGACAACTAGCTATGAAGGACAAATAGTGGAGTTTTGTGCAGGTACAGCCAACTAGCGCAAAAATAATATTGCGACATTGTCAAAACGATACGAAATATCCTAAAAATTATATCCGGATATGTAACTGTATCGATTTTTATAATTTATTTTTCATCAATAGTTTTGTGCTCTTGTAGAAAGCAATCACTCCCCCATTGCTTACCAAAAATGTGCTACAGTATAATTGGGCTAATAACTCACTAACTAGCAAAGAATAGGCCTATGAACAAATGTGCTAGAGCTATCCCAGACACAAAAATATATATATCTAATAAACTTTGTCGTCCGAGAGTCGTCTGTTCTTTCGACCAATCTATTTTTCATATATAGGCACATCCTATGTGTTTTAGTCAAATCAACGGCATGCACTGAGCTTGTCTGATGCTTTAAGCACACTGTTTGATGAAATAATTAAGACGCACAAATGACTAGAGGGAGTCCGACCGCAATTGATTTGATTGTGCCAGACCGGGCTCAGACTTGCTGCTCTTGTGTTTAAAAAAAATGACAGCGAATGACTGTGTGACTAGCGCCCGTTGTCTCTCTTCTCCCTGCTGCAGCGACCACCACATAACATCAACAGAGTTTATTGATCTGTCCGAGTGGTTGAAGATGCAACATAATTTCAACCATTTCTGACTGAAAAGTTCTGTTAACTAAATCCCTAATTTGTTAAGAAAAAACATTCCCTTGACCCTTGCTCTTAACGTGACACATGTATGCATCGCATGCACATGACCAATAGGGCCTGACCTATAGCATATCATAATTACATCAATCAATTAGTTCTAACAAACTCTGAACACCGTAACACATGACAGCAAAAGGGATGCAGAGGACGTGACAAATAAACTTGAAACGGGAATGTTTACTGGTTGCTCAGGAGGTAAAGCGGAAGTCAGATGTGTGGAATAAATGTGACTAGTTGTGGAAAATACTGGCGATCAAGAAAAAGTAGGTAAGGAGCAAGCCCTGAGAGCTTTATTTTAATTTTTAAACTAAAATGCTTGATTGCATTTCAAATCGTTAATGACTCGTATGCTGTGCGATGACATGAACAGCTGAATGATTGATACAGTACTGTAGCCTATATAACTATTGAAATATAGTCCTAAGTAAGTTGCTGTAAAAGACTAAACAGGATGCGCTCTTAGGTCTACATCTCGATGGTGGTTATACAAGGCTGCTATACTAATGACAATGGCATTACTTATTATTATAATAATGATGATCATAACAGTAATAATAACAAGGAGATCAAGAAAAGGGAGGGTTGCTGCTGTTATTATTATTATAACAATTATTTTTTCGGACAATTTGGAATGGTGTAAACACGAAATAAATGATAAATAATGCCAGAGAGGCTGTTCTAATGAAAAAATGTGTAAAGCCTTTATTACAGCATTTCAAAGATTAAAAAACGTCCGAATCTGTGAAATTGTTATTCCGACTTGTGGTTGCGTGAGGCTTGGTGCTCACAGAATCAGTAGGCTATTAAGCAAACACTCAAACAGGCAACAGAAGCAGGATCTGTCTTATTTCTGTAGATATATATGGATGATTTATAAAGCCAATCCCATTTAACATTTAGGGCTATTGATTATAGACCTAATGAAGATGGCGTTTCCTCTCTCCTCACTTTACTTAGACAATTAAGGCAAGGGCTGTTTTCTCATCTCCAAACTCTGCTGCTGCCTCCCACATATGCTAGTTAACTTTGCTATTATGCACATAGCAACATGGTTTAGGAAAAGCACCAATTCAACAGCGTACTGATATTTCAGAACCATGGACAGCGACCACTATCCAATGCGGGAGAAAGGGCATTTGTTATAAAGTAAAATTATTTGTATTAGTGTTGCACCATTGTTTCTTAGGTAGTATAACCATATACAATTTCAGTAGCATGTCTTAGTGATGGACTGTGCCATCCCCACGGCCTCCACAATGGATTAGTCCGCTCAGACAGGTGCCAATCAGACAGATGTCTTGTAGACAATGATGATAAAAAAAACTAAAGAAATATCGGTCGACCAAACAATCAACCAGTCTACTAAATGGGGTCAGCCCTAAAACGTGCACATGGATACATGCCTGTTCTTCACCCGGTCGCTCGTGCCTGTCAATGCAATAGAATCCTCCTCTGATGCGCTCTGCCTATAACAATATCTCAGACGTTTTTTTTCCCGGTATGTTGCATTGAAGGGACTAGTATTATGTTGATTCGATCACAATTCCCACAGTAGAGGGAAACGTTGCTAGTGTAAACTAACGGTGTGAATCTGTAGTAAAGTTGAGTGAAGTTCAATCTCGTGCGTCTCTGTGCGGGTTGATATTTCTTCTGGGCGGCAGTCCTGTTCTAACCTCTGTCCTCTCTCTCTCTCTCTCTCTCTTTCTCTCTCTCTCTCTCTCTCT